>VZQC01010451.1:9292-206792 GCA_009823505.1 Rhizomys pruinosus
CATTTTTGGCAATAAGTGAATAATCCATGCGTACAAGCATCCTATGTAAAACCAATTTGTAGGCTGTTGTGCCCAAACACCCCAGCCCCACCTTTCCAGGGGGGGGGGTGAGGGGTAGGTTGTATGTTTCATCAAGTTGATCAAATGAGTGTCCAGACTACATTGCGTAAGTTTCCACCATTCACCCCAATCGCAGCCCTTACATTATACCACGCCCTTCTTCTGCAGATTGTTCCCTAGGTTTAGGAAAAGGGGCCAGGTGGATGAGAAGCAAACAGTCCATCTCTCTGGAGCTGTTGTCTTGGATCTGGTCAATTTGGCTGTTCCTTTCATGGGATGACAGTTTGTCCAGGAATAACCTTCGATCCTCCCCCCCCTACTAATAATGAAGCCAAGCACTTATTATCTAGGTAATTTAAACAGCAACTCCTAGTTATGTAGGTTTACTTTGGTTATAGGACACATATGTTGCTGATTCTGTTGCTCCATGAATTACATTTTTCCTGTTAGATATGACAGGGTTCTTACTGTGGCTTATAACACTTCCTAACTGTTAGAGGATGTAGTTGTGGCATCAGGCCTGGGTTATTCCTCCAAGGAGAGAACCAATAGGCCAATTAGATTTGGGATATACAGGCATATGGTGGCCACTGCTGCACAGTATTCCAGGCAGATAAGGTGTAGCTAGTGGTGCGACGGTGGAGTTTTTTGACTCAAGGAGACCTATTTGCTTTATTGGTTTAGTGGCTTTTGGTAAACACGCTTTCTGGTGTTCCAGAGGCCATCTGTACACTTGCATGTGTGGTCTCAAAACATCTTCCACATGGTAACATCAGGTCTTTGGCAGCAGGGGCTTTATTGCTCTCTTTTTGCAGGTATCCCAGTTTAAAGGCAAGAGGCCTTTACGTTTTTGTGGGTCTTTGGATCCCTGGCCAACATCCACCTGGTAGAATTCATCCATTACTGATTGACAGAAGTCCTGTATGATATATTTGCTTCAGTGCACGTTTAAGGACTTTATTTATTATGTTTGTTCTGAACAGAGAATCATCCTTTTCCATTCCTTATGTCTATTAGTCAATTAAAGAATGCTTTTTCTTTTTGGGTAGGTTTTACCAGTTTATAAAGAGATTATCTCTATGACAGTTGGTTCCATTTTACAGTTAGAGAACGACCCATCATCATCATATTTCTCATTGTTCCATGGGGGGGGAGGCCACAGAAAGTCTCTCATATCAAACCTTTGCGGCACCTAGAAGGTAAGTTTCATTAAGACTCATTATAAATAGTTGTTCCATGTCGGATCCACAGAGGGGTTCTTGATGTTTCTGGCATTCTGAGGTTTTCTTCCTTTGGCTGTTCAGCTGATACCTTTCATTGGCACTTTCTGGTACATCCTACTTAAAGCAAAGCTGATATTTTATTTTCAGCCCTTGTTTGGTGACATTTTGTCCTGTTGGAAACCACACAAAATCCTTTTCCCGTAGTTAGTTTAAGATTGACTTGCAGGTTTTTGACGAAAAGGTTCATGTCTATCTCTAACCCCCTTTTTTTACACACATGAGTCTCTAGAAGGCGGTTGTATTATACATACTATAGGGTGGAATGGAATCAAGGCACAGTTTCATCAAATTCACCCATTGTTTTGGGTGACTATATCCTGTTAACTTGGAAGCAAACACTCTTAATTTTTATGCTTAAATCATTTTACAGAGAATGCTCAGATGATTACTGATAAACAGAGGAGGAAATATAGAGACATTGTAGTGGCCAATCCCAAAGTTATGCTCTCTACAAATTTATGTAAACCCAATGTGGACAACAGAGTTTATATCTCCATTTAATCAGATGCATCCCATTTTTATCAGAGTCTTGTAAATCAAATGTTTGTTTAATATACACATATTTCCTTTAATAAGTCCTAACACCAGTATCCTGTAGACAGTGTCTAGGCAAAAACTGGGTACTTGTTGAACTCACGTTCCATTAAATATACATTAATTGAATATACCCCCGTGTCCCTCTCCCACCCCTCCCCCCTTCACAATTCAACATTTCGGTCCATTTCTGATGCAGTCGGGCTTGTGTTGTTAGGGTCCGAGGCATCCCTCCACAAAGAAATAGTTAGATATGGGTTGTTGGTATAGCATCCACATATGGGGACCCCATTTGTTGTTTGGTTTTCGGGGGACTTGTGTTACTTCACTTAACATAATGTCTTCTAGCTCATCACATTACCTGCAAACTTATGATGTTGTCCTCTTTACTGCTGCATAGAACTACATTTTGTATACATGTACCACATTTTCTTCTCCACTCGTCAGTTGAGGGGGCACCTGGGTGGTTCCAGCTATTTTGCTATTGTGAAAGAGCTGCAATAAACATAGATGTGCATTTATCTTCGCAGTAGTAAGTTGTTGTCTTGGGGTATCTTTTACCCAGGATTGTTATGACTGGGTCAAATGGGAAGCTCGTTTTGAGTCTTCTAAGGGTTTCCACACTGTTTCCCATAGTGGCTGTACAAGTTTACATCCACAGCAGTGGATGAGTGTTCCCCCTTTTCCCCACAACCCTTCCAGCACTTGATATCATTCGTGTTCCTGATCCTAGCAGTCTTATTGATTAAAGTGAACTCTCAAAGTGGTTTTAATTTTGCATTTCCTTAATTATCAGAGATGCTGAACACTTCTAAGATGTTTCTCGGCCATCTCTCTTTCCTCCTCTGTGAAGTTCTCTGTTCAGCTATTTGCTCCCATCTTTTGAGTGTTTCATTGGTTTTCTTTCTTTCTTTGTTTTTGAGTAGCTTGTTATACTCTGGAAATTAATGCTTTGTCCTATGTGTCTGCAGTGAAGGTTTCCTCCCACTCTGTGGGTTTCTCTTCACTTCCTTTATTGTTTCTTTTGGTTACAGAAGCTTTTGAGTTTAATTGAGGTCCCATTTGTCAATTGTTGATCTATTTCTTGTGCAGCTGCCTGTCTGATTTAGGAAAGTTTTTCTACACCTATGCATTGTAGTTTGCTGCCAAGTTCCTCTTCTATCACTCCCTAGTTTGGGGTTTCACGTTGAGGTCTTTGGTCCATATGGAATTGACTTTTATACAGAGTGAATGTAGGGGTTTGTTTTATTCTTCTACAATTGGTGATGTGATTACAATTTTGCCAACACCACTGCTGAAGATGCTGTTTTCCTCCAATGTGTGTCTCTTGGCCCCCTGGTTCAATATTAGGTGGCTGAAGTTGTATGACCTCAGGTTTGGAACTTCAGTTTCATCCGTTGGTCTACAGGACTGTTTTAGTGCCAGTACAGGCTGTCTTTTATGACTATAGCCTGTAGTATATTTTGATGTCTTGTCTAGTGATCCCCCTGTATTGCTCTTTTGGCTCAGGGTGCTTTGGCTTATTCGGGGTCTTTGTTTTTCCAACTGAAAATTGAGGGATTTTTTCCAACGAATGTGAAGAAACTCTGGGGATTTTTGATTGGGATTGCATTAAATCTGTTACACTAGTTTGGGTAGGATGGCCATTTTTCACTCTATTATTTTCCCAATCCATGACATGGGGTTTGTCCATCTTCTGATGTCTTCCTCACTTTCCTTTTCAGGGCTTTAAAATTTTTGTTGTAGAGATCCTTGGTGTCTTTGGTTAGGTTTGTTTCCTAGGTATTTTATTGTTTTTGAGGCTATTGTGAGTGGAAGGTCTCATTGTAGTCTTTCTTCAGTTGCGTGTTGTTGTTGTAAGAAGGCTACCTGATTTTTTCAGATTTATTTTGTATCCTGACATTTACCAAGCTCTTACTCGTTCTAGAGTTTTCTGGTGGAGAGTTTAGCATCCCTTAGGTTGAAGACAATCTTATCATCAACAAAAAGGGATATCTTGACTTCATCGTTTCCAATTAGCACTCCTTTAATTTCACTTTTTCTTGCCTTTATTGCCCCTAGGCAAGGGTTCCAGCACTTACAATGAAAAAGAGGAGTGTTGACAGGGGCCAGCCTTGCCGAAGTCTAGTACCTACCTCAAGGGAAATGCTTCGGGCCATTTCCCCATTTAGGATGATTTGGCTGTGGGTTTCCTGTCTATGGCTTTGAATTACATTGAGGAATGATCCCTCCCGACCAATCCCTCCAGGACTTTAAACATGAAAGGGATGATGGGATTTTGTAAAGGCTTTCTCTGCATCAATTGAGATGATGGTTGTGGTTTTTGTCCTTCAGTCATGCTATGTTGCTGATGTTTATTGATTTTCATATGTTGAACCATCCCTGCATCTCTGGTATGAATCCAACTGTTCAGGTGTATGATTTTCTTGATGTGGAGTCTGTATGCGATTTGCCAGAATCCTGTTCTGATTTTGGCATCTTGTGTTCATTAGGGAGATTGGTCTATAGTTCTCTTTTTGGTTGTATTTTTACCTGATTTGGTAGTAGCTTAATGCTGGCTTCATACAAGGATTCTGGGAGAAGTCCCTCGTTTGTATCTTCTGAACAAATTAAGTAGTAATGGTTGTAAGGTCTTCTTCCACAACTTTTATTTATATAATTCTGCCGTGAATCCATCCGGGGCTGGGCATTTTTGGTTGGATGGCTACTTATTACATCTTCGATTTCTTAGTGTTCTATTGTTCTGTTTAGGCTGTTGATCTCTCTTGGTTGAGCTTTTGGTGAACTCCCAGGAGTTCAGATATTCATCCATTTCTTTAGGTTTCAACCTTTAGTAGAATATCAGTTTTTGAAGTCGTTAGTCCCGTATGATTTTCTGGATCTTGTTTCATTGTCTGTTGTGATGTTTCCCCTTTCGTCACAGCTTCTATTGCTTTGGAGTTGTTCCCTCTTTCTTTTGGTTTTAAAACTGGCTAGAGTTTTGTCTATCTTGTTTTTTCTCCCAAAGAACCAACTTTGGATTCATTGCTTTTTTTGTATTGTTTTCTTTGTTTCTATTTCATTGATTTTGCTCTGATATTTTGTTATTTCTTCTTGTCTGCTCCGTTTAGGGTACATATGTTGTTGTGTCTCAAGTATTTTAGCTGCAGTGTTAATCTTCACTTGTGCTTTTCTGTTTTTTTAATGTAGGGAACTTAGACCCTATAAACTTCCTCTTCGGCTTGGCTTTTAAGTCCCCCCTATATTTTGCTGTGTTGTTTTTATCATTGTCTTCAGTTCCCAGGAATGTTTTTATTTCTCTTATTTTCTTCCTTTGCCCGACCCCACTTTCATACTTCAGGAGTGTGTCGTGTGTTTAGTCCTCATGTGGTTCCATGTAGGTCTGTGCTAAGGTTCTTTTATATTGTTTTGATATTGAGTTTTACTTGCACTGTGTGTTCGTGATAGAATGCATCGAGATATTTCAATCTTTTATATTTGTTGAGTTTTTTCCTATGCCCAGTATATGGTCTATTTTGAGACAATGTTCCATGAGATTGCTGAGTAGATAGAAGTGTTATCTCTGTTGTTTGGTGTAAAATTTCGATAGAGTCTGTGCAAATCCATTGTCGTGTGCATCATGTGTTCATTTACGTTCAGATGTCATTTCTGTTTTATCCTTCTGTCCTGTTCGATCTGTTAGGTGACTTTAATGGTGTATTTGAAAAGTCCCTTAGTTTCTATTCAGTGATACTGGGCCTGTAATATCCAAATCTGTGCCTGAGACTTGAGCGGATTAGAAATCTTTATTTAAAGTTGAGCTGAAGGTGCACACCGGTGATCTTGGTGCAATATCTATTATGTTTGTGAAATTCTTCATCACATTAATCAATTTGTCCTTTAAATAAAGATGTAATTGATGCCCTTCTTTGTCTTTTGATTTCTTTTGCTTGTAAGAAGTCTGTTTTGTATTAGATCTGATATTAGATAGACCACACACTGCTTCTTTTGGTACCAGTTGCTTGGAATACTCTCTTTACCATCCTTTCACTTTAACTTGTGCCATATCCTTCAAATTGGAGAGGAGGGTTTATGAGTATTAGACAGCATATAGTGGAGTTTTGTTCCTAATTATTCCCCAGTCTATGCCTTTTAATGGGGACGTTTAAGTCCATTAATATTATTAGGTTTATATGAAAGATGGATGTTGCTTCCTATTCACTTTATTATCCATTTGAACCTCTAGCCTCTGATTTTGCTCCTATTGTTGTGTTTTTATTAGTTTCTTTTCTCGTCACTTCTTGTACTGAAGGTTCTCCAAAAAAAAAGTCCACTTGGATTCTCACCAATCTCAGGGGTGGGGGGGGTGGGTGATGGGGGGGATATACCTAATCTAGCCCGTGCCCTGGCAGCCCGCCCAAAGGTGCAGACCACTAGCCTGACTCTCTGTCCTCGGCACCAAAGAAAGACGTAGGGTGGTCCCGCCCAGAGACACAACCCCCTAGCCGCGGCCCCAAAATGAGCCCACCTGCAAAGATGCTTGCCCCAGTGACTTCCCGGCTGCCCGCCCAAATGTGCAGACCACTAGCCTTTGTGCATAGATATTTAAGGCTGTGAAGTTTTCCTGGTTAATTGCTCCTTTTGTTCTTGTCTTTTTAATTTATTTTTTTAGTGTTATTAAACCTTTTCCATAAATCATACATCATTTTTCTCAATCGAATTTAGAGTCACTTCCCTTTCCATGGCCCCCATCCAACTTGAGTCCCTGCACTCTACCATACATGTCTTGCATCTTTTTCTGGGTCTTTCCAGAGTTTTCTTCTAGTTCTTTTGTTGTTCTTGTTCTCTCTAACTTGTATGCATATATATATATGTACATAGTTGCATAGTTTTATATATATACATAAATATATGCATACATATATACCTATATCACCTAAAGTAGAGGATTTTTTTCTAAAAGATGTCACGTTTTCATTAAGGAAGTGTTTGAAAGTTCCTCCTTGGCAAACCCAAACCATCAATTCTGCCCTTGTGCTCTACACCAGGGTCTTTCCCTCCCAGGGTCTCCCAAATGAAGTCCATTAAGCACACATCCTGTCTTGATCCCCCTACACTGGCCTCCATGATACAGCCTGGGCAGTACAACAATGGCAGTCTATACTCTGACAAGGCTGAAATCCCTTTAGCTGCTTAGTCCACAGGCTGGGTATCTCAGTAGTCCCCATCTGGCATTGAAGGTTTGGAGGATTCTTTGAGAGACATCAGTCTTCTGTCCATATTAGAGGGTTAAAAAGCTGTGTCTCATGGCTTTGAAGAGTGGGAAAAGCAGTGGCAGCCACAGAGTAGATGCACTTGCCAGTAAGAATTGGAGACAGGCCAAACAACAGTGCTCTCTCTTTTCTTCTTTTTGTCTTTTTTACTAAGATCTGAAGTTTTAGATATGAAGTACAATTTCTCTGGTCTTACTGATTATGTATTTCTGGTTTTAGTTTCCTTTTGGATGCTTAAGGCTGCACATTTAGTCCAGATTAAGCAAGGTTTTTGTTTTTTTGAGGTCAGTTGAGGATCTGGTCCTCAGGGAACTCTTGGGGTTTTTTGGGGGGGTGGGAGGATGGTGGGAGCCCCTGGCTCCCTTCAGTTTTTCATTTACCAGTTCCATCCACTCGAGGACAGATTCAGTTCTTGCTAGACCTGGCTTCCTTTTCTGGAGCATGAACAGACTTTCCTCTTTATAGACTGGACACTGGATGAAGCCCCATTAGTGGATCTCTAAGACCTCCATGAACAGGAAGACTGGTGACCCACATTTGCAGGACATTTCAAAAGATGCCCCCATGCATAGTCCTCTAAGACTTGGTTGACCTCTGAGGGCAAGGAAAAAAGTTATCCCTTATGTCCCTCGGCCAAATTGGTATGGGCATTAAGTATGGTGGTTAAGTACACAGAGAGGCTAAGTTACACCAGCCTGATACATTGCACCTTTATTAAAATTGTATCTTTTGAAAACAAACTGTATGTTTTTTCCATATCATATTTCTTGATTTGTAGTTTTCCATTTTAATTTTATATTACTCTAAAAGATGCATAGATACCCTCCATCATATACCATAAATCCAAGGTATGAAAACAAATGGTAGGTTATTTCTGGAGCCTATGTAGGGATTCAGAATATAAAAGCACAGTTGTTTTCAGATCATGAGGACTATAACATTAATGTTGCTCAGTTTGCCTTACAACTAGGTACTTGGTGCTAGCATCCACAGATGAGGGATACCATTCGTCTTTTGTGTTTCTGGGACTGTGTTACTTCACTAGCATAAAATCTTCTAGGTCCATCCATTTGCCTGCAAATTTCATGATGTCATCTTTCTTTACCACTGCATAGAACTCTATTGTGTAGCTATACCACATTTTCTCTATCCACTCATTGGTTAAGGGACACTTGTGTTGGTTCCAGCTCTTCCCTATTGTGAATAGAGCTGCAGTTAACATGACTGTACATTTATCTCTCTGGTAGGAAGAATCTGCTGGATATATACCCAGAAGTGGTATGGCCGGGTCAGGTGGTAGGCTCATTTGAGTATTTTAAGGGTTCTCCACACTGCTTTCCATATTGGTTGTATGATAGTGATAACAAGTTTGCACCTCCACCAGCAGTGGATGAGTGTTCCCCCTTCCCCAAATCCTCTACAGCATTTGGTTTCATTTGTTTTTTTGATCCTAGCCAGCCTTATGAGAATGAGATGATATCTTAAAGTGGTTTTAACTTGTTTTTCCTTAATTATTAGCAATGTTGAACACTTTTTAAGATGTTTCTTAGCCATCTCTATTTCCTCACTTGTGAAGTCTCTGCTCAGCTCTTTACTCCATCTTTTGAGTGAGTCATTTTTTTCTTACTTTTTTGGTATATATTGGAAGGTATAGTTCACTCTTCTCTTTCTGTTCCACAAGAACTGGGTGGGTAACAACCCAAATGACACCTTCTGAGCACTGTACTCCCTCTACTGCTAGCCAGTTCCTCTAGGTTGGCTGTAGGGCTTACTGGAACTTCCATCCTGAGTTCCAGTTGGTGGCAGTGGGTGGGAGGGTTTGCTTGCTTAGCTTGCATGCTGGTACCCTGTGCTCCAGCTGCTCTGGCATGTGCCAGCAACGTCTATGCAATACAGGCTAGGTATTCAAACCCAATTATTCCTTTTATAAGGATGTAGTGGCCCTTTTTTTTTTTTTCTTATGATCGACTTTACTGTGAAGTCTATTTTGTCTGATATTACAATGGTAACTCCTGCTTGCTTTGTGGTACCATTTGCTTGGAATATTTGTTTCCATCCTTGAGTTGGTATCTGTCCTTGAGGGTGAGATGGGTTTCTTATAGATAACATATAGATGGATTTTGTTTCCTAATCCATTATCTCAGACTATGTCTTTTGATTGGGGAGTTTAGACCATTAATATTTAAGGTTATTATTGAGAGATGTGTGTTGCTTACTCTCAACCTATTCTTTGTTTGAATTCTTGGTCTAGGTCTGTGTTTATGCTGTTATGCTTTTATTAGTTTCTCTTTTTAGTTGTTTGGGTTCTTCCCTCTGTTCTTTGAATTGCTTCAAGTATCTTCTGAAATGGTTGTTTGACATATAGTCTTTGATTTTGTTTATGTCATGAAATATTTTTCTTTCTCCTTCAACTATAATTGACATGTTTGCTGTGTATAGTAATCTGGGTTGGCATATAATGTCATTTAGCACTGGGGATACTTTGGTCCACGTTCTTCTGGCTTTCATAGTTTGCACTGAGAAGCCAGCTGTAATTCTGATGGGTTTCCCCTTCTATATAATTTGTTGTTTTTCTCTTGTGGCTTTCAGTATTTTGTCTTTGTTTTGAGCATCTAGCATTTTAACCGTGATATGGCATGGGGAATTTCTTTGCTGGTCTTGTCTATTTGGTATTCTATGTCCTTGTATTTGTATAGGTTTGTCTTTTTTTCAGTTTGGGAAATTTTTTTTCTATTATCCTGTTGAAGTTCTGATCAATACCGTTGTCTTGGGCTCTTCTCCTTCTTCTATCCCTATGATGCAAGGATTTGGTCTTTTCATAGTATCCCACATTTTCTGTTTATTCTACTCTTGTGTTTTTAAAATTTTTTTCATAATCTTCACTTGAGCACTTTAGTTGTTCCATGTTATCCTGAAGGTCTGATGTTCTATTTTCTGCTTCATCCATTCTGCTTCTGAGGCTTTCTCCCATCCTTTCCTGTTGATTTGATGAATATTCCTTTTCCTTTTTCATTTCTTCCTGTAATTTCTTTACTATTTCCACTTCCTTTTGGAGCTTGTCATTCTCTACTTGTAGCTCCTTGCTTCCCTGTTCTGTTTCTTTTTTCATTTCAGTGTGGGATCTTTTCAGTGTTTCCACTTCCTTCTGGAGTTTGTCAATCTCTCCCACTAGCTTTTTTCAGAGTTTGTGTTTGGAGTTTGTGTTTCCCTTTAGTTCTTTCCAGAGTTTATCATTTTTTCCTTCTAGATCCTTCTTGACTTTTTCATTTTCTCCCCGTAGTTCTCTGATTTGTTCTTTTTCTTTCTTTTTTTTGTCTTTTCCAGACAAGGTCTCCCTGTAGTCCCAGCTGTCCTGGAACTCTCTCTGTAGACCAGGCTGGCCTTGAACTGACAAAGATCTGCTTGCCTCTGCCTCCTGAGTGCTAGGATTAAAGGTGTGCACCACCATGCCACAATATTGAATATAAAGAACACAATATTGTTCTTTATATTCTTTGATTTCTTCAAATATGTCTATGACTGTTCTTCTAAGGTTCGTATCTTGATTTACTTCCAGGGGGATCTCATTGTAGGGATCTTCCTTAGGATTGGTGGGGTTTGGTGTGGATTTATTATGAGCTTTTCCCATGTTGCTATTTTTGTTGTGGATTTGGCATGTGGGTTTATTTTTTTGTTTGAATTCCGGTGCTAGTCTCAAATGTTAATATGGAGGACTGGTTGGTCACTCACTGTGCTTCCTTCCATTCAGTTCCTCTACCTTGGGTGTGAAACCTAGAATCACTAACACTGTGCCCACTGGATCTTCTGCACCACATCTCCACCAGCTTACTGGTCTGCACTACTACTCGGGCAGTGGAGGGGGAAGGAGGTCTGCTCCCTTGGCCTATGCACTGGCCCCCTGAGCATGGCTGGGTGACTCCACCCATGTTGATCACGTGGGAGATGGGGCATGGCATCACACCTTGTCCCCGATGCACTCCAGAGACGCTGGTGCACTGGTTCCTGTGGTTTCCCAGCCCACCTGAGCATCTGGTTACTTCTTTTTTTTTAAAGTTTTTTTTAAATTTTTAATTAATTTTATTTATTTCTGTATGTGTATGAATGTACTGTCTGCATGCAAGTTTGTGCACCTGTGTCATGCAATGCCGCAGAGGTCAGAAGAGGGTGTCGGATTCCCCTGGAACTGGAGTTCTCCTGGAATTGGAGTTTCAGACAGTTCTTGGCTGCCATGTGGGTGCTGGGGATCGTATTCAGGTCCTCTGTAAGAGCGGTTGGCGCTCTTAACCAGTAGGCCATCTCTCCAGCCCCCTGGTTACTTCTTTTAAACAGTGTGTAGTGGATGTCTCTCTGTTTCTGTCTGTCTCTGTCTCTGTCTCTCTCTCTGTAGGCAAGAGAGTATTCTCGATTTTAATGTATATATTAGGAGTAACCAATTACTTTCTAATTGGATTTAAGTCTGGTTCATAAGATGGAGCTCATGCATTACATTGATATCAGACCTAGAAACATGTGGCTAGACAGGCCACAGGCCATAAGGGAGAGCCCAATATTACTCTGTTAAGAAGATATAGCATTAAAACAACTCCTGATGACTTAGTGTTATCTCTATAGATGAGTGCATCTCTCATGGACTTTTCTCTACCACCTAGCTGATAGTTTGTTGAAAAAAATACGTGTATATAATGAGTGACATGCATTTTCCACATTTCCTGTTAATCTGAGTTTATTTTTATCTGGTATATAAAATTATTTCATAATTTCATAATTAGTGTTTTAAAAAACACTTTAAACAATTTATGATAAAACACAAATAAATTTTAATTGTTAACCCACTGTAAGATACCACCATACATGAACAAGAATGTAAGAAACAAAAGCAAATGTAATTCCCTTCCAAACACACACCAAGCCAAACAAGCCAAAACTCAAAGCAAACCTGAGAATTCTAAGTTTTAGCATGGATATGGAACAGTTGTAAGCTTAGATGCTGCTGGTGGGAAAATAAATTGTCATAACTAGTTTTGAGAACTTTAAGTAGCACCTAAGACATCTGGACATACATATTATGATCCATAAATCAAAACGTAAGTGTACCAAAATGTACAATAATGCTCATGGAAATACTATTTGAAACAAATAGAAACTGGTAGCAATCCATTGTTCATTAGTAACAGAATGAATGGAGCAATTATAGCATTTTTTAAGCTCAAGGGGGCCCCAATTCTTTTTTCTAATTTTATTTATTTATTTTTTATGTGTATGAATGTATTGTCTGCATGTAGGTTTGTGTGCTGGTGTTGTGCAATGCCATAGAGGTCAGAAGAAGGTGTCAGATTCCCCTGGAACTGGAGTTAAAGATGGCTCTCAGCCACCATGTGGGTGCTGGGAATGGAACCCGGGTCCTCTGCAAGAGCAGTTGGTGCTCTTAACTGCTAGGCCATCTCTCCAGCCCCAAATTATAGCATATTCTTATAATGGAGAAGAGTGGAGAGAGAAGCCTCCCATTATTGGTGATTTTTTAAAATTTTATTTATTATTTTATATGTATGAATGTACTGTCTGCATGTAGGTTGGTGCACCCATATTGTGAAATGCTGCAGAGGTTAGAAGAGGGTGTTGGATTCCCCTGGATCTAGAGTTAAAGATGGTTCTTAGTTGCCATGTGGGTGCTGGGAATCGAACCTGGCTCTGCAGGAGCAGTTGGTGATTTTAACCACTGAGCCATCTCTCCAGACCCTGTTGGAAATGTTTTAGATCTTCATTTGAGGGGTGGTTGGTTACATGGAAGAATTTATGAGAATTTATAAATCTAAATATTTATTCCCCTCAGAGCTCTAATGAAAGTTTAATAAAGAAATAACATTTTACTTTATAAAATTTTGTTGCAGGTGGCAAAGTTTCTCTAGAGCATAATGAAAAGACACGCCAAGATTTTAGAAATCTAGCAGAGCCTGGTTAACCTACAAAGAATCTCATGCTTAAAAGAGACCATCTCTGCCCTTTCCAGCAGCCACCTGTTGACACAGTTTCTTTAGGTGAGGTTAGAGCTTCTTACCCACTTTCTCATGTCTATACTGGGATTTTTTTTTTCTGATTTTAGCTTGCACAGGACTTGCATGTGATGTCGCTGTTGCTGTGAGTTCGTTTGAGTCACTGACCAGCTATCTGGAAAACTTTGTTTCCTCATCCACTACCTCTAGATTTTACAATCTTTCTGTTCCCTTTTTCTCTATGATTTGTGAACAATGGGGTGGGGGATAGAAGTTTGATAAGTGTTGCATTCAGAGGTAAGCCCACTGCAGGCCTCTTGTTCTCTGCACATTGGCCAGTTGTGGGTTTCTCTGTTATTTACCATCATTTGCATAAGGAAACTCTTCTGGTGAGAGATGAGAGATGCATTAATCTTTGGGTGTAACAAGTCATTAAGAGTCAGTTTAATATAAGTATTTAGTAGAAAACTAGGTTCTCTCTTATGCCCTGTGTCCTCTCTTGCCAAAGATTCCTAAGCCTGATATTAATGTCAGGTACAGGCTACCTCCGAGGAAGTGGACCTTAAATCCAATTAAAGAGTGGTTCTTTTCTTCCCTACTACTCATGCCACTATTGGACCAGTAGGCAGATCTTTCCAGCCCAGTTGTTGTGGCTTGTAGGATTCATAGATGGATAAGGCTGATGATTAAATTTCTCTTCAGGTAGCATGCACAGCATCTTTGAGCACAGTGAAGGCTAGTCAGTAGAGATGAGGCCTTGAAGTCAGTACCAGCTTGATTTCTTTTCATTTGTTCTATAGCTCTTGTGTGTAGTGCCTGCAGAGATAGGGTCTTACTAGGGAGTTTCCTTGGGGAACCTAGAGCAGGGGCGATGTCTGGTGTTGTTTGAGGGCCTATGGGACTACTGATCAACAGTTTCAAGAGAAGAAATCTGTTACTTGCACTGAGGTCCCCCCCCCATTGGTCTATGATGTCTAGAAAGGGCAATGTCCGCCTGTTATAGATAACTCCTTTTTATCTGTTTTTATGATGTACATATTTTAAGAAGCTTCTATAGTTGTAGGTTCAAGATGACTTTTTAAAAGGCCTTTAGTGTTACTTATCCCTTTCTACACTTCCTCTGAACATTTGGGAAGATGAATTAGTCTCTGTAGTCCTTATTATATACACGAGTACATTAAGTTGGTGGGGAGCAATTGGGGGTGGGGTGGGGGTAGGTGAGGGTATCTAAATACTATCAAGTTAAATTGTATAAAACACACAAAATTCAATAAAAAAGAGCATTACAACACCACCAGATGTATGTTTTTTTATATTTTATTTATTTATTTATGTGTATGAATGTATTGTCTGCATGTAGGTTTGTACACCCATGATGTGCAATGCTGCGAAGGTCAGAAGAGGGTGTAGGATTCCCCTGGAACTGGAGTTACAGACAGTTCTCAGCCACCATGTGGGTGCTGGGGATCCAACCCGGGTCCTCTGTAAGAGCAGTCGGTACTCTTAACCACTAGGCCATCTCTCCAGCCCCCAGATGTATGTTTTGAAATAAATACAAATAGTGCTGGTAAGATGGCTCAGTAGGTAAAGGCACTTGCCACCACGCCTGACAAACTGACTTCACTACCCAGGTCACACATGGTAGAAGGAGAGAACCAATTCCTGAAAGTTGTCCCCAGAGCTTCACACAAATGCCACAGCATGTGTGTTCATGCTCTTTTGCATGAGCATGTGTGTGTGCTCACACACACAGCACAAACACACCTCCACAACAAATAAATGTTTTTGAAGGTTAAATTAATTACGAATAAACTGTGGGTTACTACAAAGACATAAATAGATACTAAAAGTATGAAGGTAGGTCTAGGAATGTAAATGTGATGGTTTGAATGAGAACTGTCTCCCATTGGCTCAAATATTTGAATACCTTATTCCTAGTTGGTGGTGCTATTTCTAGGAGGTCATGGAACTTTTAGGAGCCCTGCTGGAGGAAGAACGTCACTGTGGACAACAGGCTTCGAGAGTTCATAGCTTCCCCCCCCCAACACTTCTATTCACTCTCTCTGCTCAATGTTTGCTGTTGAAGATGTGAGCTTCTAGCTTCCATCTCCTGCCATCATGTCTGCCTTTCATTCTGCCTCCCTGCCATGATGGACTCTCCCTCTGGAACTGAGTCAAAATAAACTCTTTCTTCTATAAGTTACAAAAAAAGATCTTGGAAATCTTGCAAGGCAGACAAAAGAAAATACAACTTAGATTTCTGTACTAATATTCTAGCACATTTGTTATTTTCATTGAGGTAAAATTTAGAAGCAAAATGCAAACATATTAAATGTATAATTCAGTGAGTTCTGATACATGTGGCCATCCATGTATTCAAAGATATCAAATATTTCTAGCACTGCTTTAACCTCCTTTGTCACTCACTCTAGTCAGTAGTCTTCTTTCCTTCCCTAGAATAAACTAACTCTTCTTAACTACATAAGACTGGTTTAGTCATGTTGTCCTTGAACATCTTATCAATAGAATAATACAGTATTACATCTTATCAATAGAATAATACAGTATTACATATATATATATATATATATATATATATATATGCACACTCACATATGGCTTCTTTCATTTAGCATGTTTGACATTCATATAAGTTGTTGACTATATTAACAATTATTTTATTAATATGCCATGACTTAGTTACATATTTTCTTGTGCTATACTGTGGTTGTTTCCATTTTGAGATTATAGTGAAAAATCCTTTCCAGCATTTTTGTACAAGTCTTTCTTGAAATGTGCAGCCTGTGAAGAAATTTTTGTTTATCCTCAGATTGTAAAGACATTTCCTATGATTTGTTATGAAAGCTTTGTTTCTTTAATGTTGACCTATCAAGTTAATTTTATGTATAATGTTCCATTACCATTCATTGGATACAATATTTTCTTCTTTTATTGGATTGCTGTGTTGAAAACAAACCAGCTATTATATGGTAGTCTATTTGTGGACTTTAAGTTCTATTCTACTGCTTTCTGTACTTATTCTGATGCAAAAATACTGTCTTCATTGTTGTCACTTACAGTGAGCATAGAAATCATGTACTGAAGATTTAGTTAATGTTACTGCATTTATGAATTTCAAAACTTTATTTATTTATTTATTTATTTTTTATGTACATGGGTATACTGTCTGCATGTCGGTTTGTGCACCTGTGTCATGCAATGCTGCAGAGGTCAGAAGAGGGCATCAGATTCCCCTGGAACTGGAGTTAAAGACGGTTCTTAGCTGCCATGTGGGTGCAGGGAATCGAACCCAGGTCCTCTGCAAGAGCAGTCATTGCTCTTAACTGCTGAGCCATCTCTCCAGCCCCTCAAAATTTTTTTTAGTGAGCATACAAGGTAATGGGTTTACTATGACATGTTCATACATGTGCATACACATGCTCATACATGATTATATTCATTGCCCTCTTCCCACACCTCTCCACTTGCTCATCCCTTTCCATCCCCCAAATATACCCTAGATCTGCTTTCATGTTACATATTCCATTTCCCTTTCTCCAACCCCTCAGTCCCACCAGGGGCTCCTTCAGACCTCTTCCTCTTTTCTCTATCAATAATTTTAATCTTTCACTTTACTTTGTATCTTTCTTTCACTGTCTTATTGGTGTAGCTAAGACTTCAAGTACTTTGTTGAATATGTGTAGACAGAGTGGACATTCTTATCTTGTTCCTGATTTTAGAAGAAATGCTTTTAGCTTTTCCAACTTAGTAGGATGCTGCTTATAGGTTTGCTGTATGTAATTTTTATTACGTTGATTTTTCTTCCATTTTTAGTTTCTCTGAGCTTTTATCTTTGTCCTTTCTGCATCAGCGATAATGAATAGTGATTGTCAACTCCGCAGGATCTTGAATTACCTAGGAGATAAGCTGGGCATGCCGCCGGAGAACCATCAGGTTAACTGAAGTGGTTAGACCCATGTTAATTGTGGATGGCACTCATGGGATGGGGTCCTAGACGGAATAAAAAGAGAAGACAAGCTTAGCAGCAGCATTCCTCTTTCTCTGCTTTTGGATGAAATGTGACTAGCTGTCTGCTGATCTCTCATACACCTTCCCTGCCCCTGTCGCCTGGAGGTGTAAGCCAAAATACACTTCCCTAAGTTGCTTTTGTCAGGTCACTACTGACATGATCACATGATGTTTGTCCTTGTGACGTTTTATGCACTGTGTTATCTTTAGAAGTTTCTATATGTTGAACGTCCTTGTATCCCTGGAATGAAATCTCCTTAATTTCATTATTTCCTGTATTCTCATGGTAAGAACTTTAGTTCTCTTCTTAATGTGTTCTTCATTTCAGTTTATGGACATTTTACTAAGAACTTGTGCATCTATATGCATCAGAAAAATTTCTCTGTAGGTTTATGTTTTGTGATCCTACATGATTTTATTGTCAGGTTAATCCCAGTTTCATAGAATGAGTTTTGCAGTGTTCTGTCCCTTTCTACTTTACAGATCAATTTGAGGAGCATTGGTGTGAGCTTGTCTTTAACTATTTGATAGAATCCAGCTAGTCCTGGACGCTCCTTTGTGGAGATCTTGTTGTTGCTTTATTCTTATTGCTTGTAATGCATCTGTTTACATTGTATTATTTTGATTTAATTTTGGTAGGCCTTATGTGTCAAGAAATTTATCCATTTATTCTAGATTTTCCAGTTTTCTGGAATATGTTTTCAAAGTATTCCCTGATGATCCTCAGGATTTCACTGGATTCTGATGCAGTTTCTAAATTTATTTATTTGGGTTCTCTCTCTCTCTCTCTCTCTCTCTCTCTCTCTCTCTCCCATATGTCCTTTCTGTTTGTCAATCTTGTTTATTTTTCGAAGAGCTCAGATTGAGTCTTTTTATTGTTCTTTCAGTCTCCACTAATTTCTACTTTGATCTTTAAAATTTCTTGCTGTATTCTGCCTTTAGGTTTGGCTTATTCTTGTTTTTTATAAGACTTGACCTGTTTCATCAGATTATTTATTTGAGAACTTTCTTCTTGGAGGAGGAGAGTCAATTTTATTTAAGGGTGAGACTTTTGATATGTTAGCGAGGCTGCAGCGGATGGACTCAAACCCAAGAACACTGGGGAACACAAATTTGACTCTTTCTATATATAATAGAGTACATGAAATTGGACAGGGGCAGTAAGCAGTGTGCAGACATGGGAAGGGACCTAAATACAATCAAAATATATTGTATGAAATTTGCAAAAATTAAAAAAGAAACTTGAAAAACAGAAAAATTTCCCAATAATGACTAAGTTTGAAAACAATATAAATATCAAATGATGAAATCACCCAAAATAAAAAAAAGAAAAAAAGAAAAGAATGTTAAATGTAAGGAGAATAAAATGTAAAGTTTTTAAAAAAGAAAAACAAACATAAAAACCCTCAATCAAATACGATTCAAATGCTACTAAAAGTATAGTGGAAAAAGAAAATAAAGGAAAATGCACAAACAAAATTCGATGAGTATATGAAGGGTAATGAAACATTTTAAATATGAAAGAAAAACTGCTGCTGAATTTGTACTAGAAAAGTCAAGAAAATTATAACTTCAAGGGAAATAGACACTTCTTTCTGGACGCTGGAGCGGGCCTGCTGCATGCAGCAAGGAAGGCCAGCTGCGCTTCCTGCACCTTCTTCTCTATGGCTTATGCTGGTGTCGAGGCTGCACTGAACACAGGTCTGGTGTCCACCACATTGGTCTTCACTCCATCACTGTCCTTTCTTTGCATCCCAGGGGCCTCTGCTGGCCACATGTAGATTTGCAGTCTGTGAGCTGGGCACCCCCCCCCCCAACTCCTCAACTTGTAACTTGTGCCTCTTCCTGGGGCTATTCTCTTAGATGGGGTTTAGGGCTGTCTTAATGTGTTCAGCGTGTAGGAAGAAGGAAGAGTGCTGAGGTCTGCACAGGTGGAGGGCCTGCTGGGAGGGTACAGCTGTGGGGGTCAAGCAGCCCTGCGGAGACTCACAATTTTCAGGCTCCACAGCATAGAATAGAAGATGGGCCAGGGTTGATCCACCCTGGGCTCCAGCTCAGGGGAGGAAATTTCCACGGCTACACAGTGGATAAGATCTACTCCCGGCATCTGGGGGAGGGATTACTTTTCCACTTTGCTGTTCATTGTCTGAAGTGAGCTTCCTGCTGCCTGCACATCCTGCCCTGTCAGTCTGTCAGTCCTGCCCTCCACAGTTGCCTCCAGGGCTGTCTCTCACCCGGGGGTGGTGGCAGGTTAAATTTAAGCTCCCTAACTTCTGGTTATGAATGTTTTCAGGCCTCTGGGCAGCTCAGTTTTAAACACTAGATTCTCTCCCAGCCACTGCCCTGTCTGTCATACAGAATGACACAGTAGGAATTCCTCTGCATTGCTGACAGCACCCCTTGGGGGATCGTCGTCTCATGAAAACCTGCAACTGATTCTGAGGTGTGTGAGAGCTTGTCCTGATGGTAGCTTTGCTGGTCTTTCCTAACTAGGGTCACCTGTCGTACTGCATAGGATCCCTTGTCAACTTGTCACACCTCGGTAAAAGGAACCTCAACTGGGGAATTTCCTCCATTGGGTTGGCCTATGGCCATGACTGTGGGCAGTGCCACCCCGTGTAGTGTAGGTAGTTGGTCCTGTGTCGTATCCAAGAGCAGGCTGAGCACAGGCCAGAGGAGCAAGGTAGTAAGCAGCATTTCTCCTTGGTCTGCACTTCGGTTCCTGTCTCCAGGTCTTCTCCTGATGAAAGACTGTGCTGCAAGCTGAAAGAAACCTTTTCCTCCTCACACTGATTTTGGTCGTGGTGTTTATCAGAGCAATAGAAAGCAAGCTAGGGTACTTGGTCTGCCTGGTGGTGTTTTCTACTCCCTTTCCCCTGCTGGAAACCGCCTGGCTGGAGCTGTGCTCAGCAGGCTTCTTTTCCATTCCTCTTCTTTCTTTTTCTCCATATTTTTGGTATCTTGCCGACACCTGTATGAATTTCTGAAGCTCCCCTCTCTTTCTCCCTTTGAAATAGTCTTTTATCCTCCCTTACCCTGACTCTCCTCCTTCACTGGCTAACAATGGGCAGCTTCTAGTCACCATCTTACCCAAAGGTCTTATACCAAAGGATTCCAAGTCAGCAAACCACAGAGATACTTGCACATCCATATTTGTTACTATAGCCAAGATAGGATAAAGTGTAATACATACACACAATGAATTCAAGCATGAAGAATAGAATTGTGATGTCTTCAGAGAAATGAAAGGAACTGGAGATCATTACTATGTGATGTAAAATAAACTAGGCTTAGAGAAATACTGTGTTTTCTCTCATGTGGAACCTGGATTTAATGTGTGTGTGTGTGTGTGTGTGTGTGTGTGTGTGTGTGTGTGTAGAATGGAAAGGGGACCATGAGAGGGGAGGAAGAAGTCTCTAGTGAGATGGGAAGGGGGAATATAGGGTACAGGAAAACAGAAGAGGAAAGTATTTGGGGGGGTTGACTAGTAACAGAGAGTCCTGGGAGATGTGGAGGGTTGGGGGAGTGGATTATAACAAAATGTAATAAGTGTAAATAAAATATTATTGTGTATGCTAACTTAGCAAATTAACAAAAGTTAAAAGCGATGTCCCAGTAAACCTATGGGTCTTCAGTTACAGGACGGAGTCCCTACATTCTGCTCACGGCTCAAACCATTTGAGTTTACTTTTTCTCTCATCTGCCTCCTAAAGCATTCTATCTGACGATCCATATTGAATTTTACTTGCTCTTTGATGTACTAAGAACTCATGCTGAGATTATTAAATAAGCAAGGCATTGAATTAAGGACTAAACTATGAGCACGGTCATAATTTACTGATGAACTGTAATCATCAAGATATATGATTCTAAAAGGAAGGAAACCTTTAACTTTTAATATTTATAAAGGCTGGGAAAACTTGGATGATGTGTTTATTGTTGTCTTGGTACATAACTATTTAGAATCCAGGGAACCAAAGAAGATCTGAGTAGAATGCAGAAATCAAGTGAACAAAAGCAACAGGATTCTGCGAGGGAGTCCATAATCACACGTTTCCTCTGACTGAAGACTCTCTCAGCTGTGAGGAAGGCCTGAGCTTGCCATGGGGTCAGGTGGCTTAGCCATGGAGGCTGAGGGCGGGACAGGACAGACAGCTCAAGAGGGGTGCAAGCTTTGCAGAGAAGTTCAGGTTCAGAGCTGCACTTGCAATGAACATCTACCAATCACACCACCAAAGGACAGAAGTGGTACAACGGCTGTGCAGTTAGTCACCACCTTTGGGGCAGGGATAGTGGCTAATTTTCTTGTCTTGGGCAGAGAAAACATAGAGTCATTAAAAGCAAGCCAACCTCAAAATTTATAGCTACTTTATTTTCAAATGAAGTCATTATTTCAAGTCAAAAGTACATAAAGAATTTTTGAACAGTTTCCAAGGCAGAGAATATCAATTCTGGTTGGTATGAAATCACACTTATCTTTCAGTTTTCAGTTTTATTGGAGGTGAGGCTCCATAATTTGAACTTGTGATGCTGAAAATTGAGCTGAAAATGAGCCTATTGTGAGGGTGAACCACTGCTGCCTTGTTGGCACTATTCTGATCACTCCCAGATCACCTCCTCCTGCGTGGGGGAAGAAGACACTTATCCCTGGCCTCGCAGGTGTACAATTCAGTCCTAGTAAATCCCTTTTCCAAACAGCCTGTGTGTCGAGGGGGGGTTAGTGGGGAGCAGGGTCTTCTACTGATGTCAGTTACAGCCCTTTCCACTCTTAGTAATGAGCTCCCATTTTTGCTGAATTTGTAAGGTTTTCATTCCTCCAATGGGAAGTGATAAATACAGCTATTGCAGAGGCTCCAGCTGCATGGACTTCAAGACTCAGTTTCCTGGATTCCCTGTAATCATGGGAGGCAGTGAAGGTTGGGAGTTTATTAACAGAATCGGTAGAGTGCGGTCTTGCCCGTGTGGTGTTTCTTGATTGTTGAGTGATGTGGGAGGATCCAGCCCACTGTGGATGGTGCCACCACTGGGCAGATCCTTCTGTGTCATATAAGAAGCATGCTGAGCATGGGCAAGGGGAGCAAGCCAGTGAACAGCATTCCTCCACGGCCTGTGCTTCAGCTCCTGCTTCCAGGTTCCTGCCTTGAGTTTCCTCAGTGATGAACTGTGACGCAGGAGATGTAAGACAAATAAACCCTTTCCTCCCCAAGTTGTTATTGGTCAGAGTGTTTTGTCAAAGTAATTAAAACCAAACTTGAGCAGTTATCTTTTTTCCTTTTCTTGTAAAATATAAGGAAATTTCTTTTAATTTTTTAAATTGAATTTTTGCAATTTTCATAAAATATTTTTGATCATATTTAGATTCCTTCCTCCCCTTACTACTCACCATCAATGTAACATATAAATAATAAAGCCTTTGGGGTCTAATTTCTGTCCCCAAATGTCTTTCAGTGTGGGGTCCATTCACTGAACCTGGTTAACTTACCAAGAGTCGCAAGCCAAAATAATCTTGAACAATAAAAGAACTGCTGGAGGCATTACCATTCCTGATCTCAAATTATACTACAGAGCTATAGTAATAAAAACAGCATGGTACTGTCATAAAAACAGACACATTGTTCAGTGGAATTGAATTGAGGACCCAGATTTAAATCACACATTTACAGCCATCTAATTTTTAACAAAGGAACCACAATTACATACTGGGGAAAAGATGGCATGTTTAACAAATGGTGCCCCTCAAACTGGATAGTGGCATGTAGAAGAATGAAACTAAATCCCTATTTCTCATCATGCACAAAACTCAACTCCAAATGGATCAAGGACTTCAACGTAAGACCTGGAGTCAGATAAAGGTGAATGTAGGGCATACATTGAACTTAGTGGCACAGGAGGGTATTTTCTGAACAGAATTCCTGTACTGCAAACATATGGTACTATATGAAACTAAAAAGCTAATAAACAGAAAAAAGACACTATCATTTGAGGGAAGAGGCAATGTACAGAATGGGAAAACATCTTTACCAATTGTACCTCAGACAGAGGGAAAACATCTTTACCAGTTGTTCCTCAGACAGACCCTCTGTCTGAGGTACAACTGGTAAAGATGTTTTCCCATTCTGTACATTGGTACTGGTAAAGATGTTGAGATTGTACAAATAACTAAAAAATTTAACATAAAAACCTAAAGCAAACAACCTAATTAAAATTGGGACAAGGAATTGAATGGAGATTTCTTTATAAATGAAACACAAATGGCTGAGAGATACTTTAGAAATGTTCGACATGTTTAGTCATCAGGGAAATGCAAAGTAAAATCATATGAGATTTCATCTTACCTGTCAGATTGGATAACATACAAATAACAAAAGGTAAATGCTGGTGAGGATATGAAGAAAGGGGAACACGCATGCACTGCTGGTGGGAATGCAAGCTGGTGCAGCCACTATGGAAATCAAATTAATCTACCACTTGGTCCATCCATGCCAGTTTTGGTCATTACCCAAAGGGCTCTATATTCTACCTGTTCATCCACGTTCATTGCTGTACTTTTTTTTTCCCTTTGGTCTTTTTGAGACAAGGTCTCCCTTTACTCCCACCTGGCCTGGGGGATTCACAGAGATCTGCCTGCCTCTGCCTCCTGAGTGCTGGGATTAAAGGTGTGCTCCACCACACCTGGCTACTGTACTTTTTAAAAAAATAATAACTAAGCAACTTGATGGAACCAGGAAAGCACTACAGGAACAAAAGTTCATCCAAGAGAAATCCTTAAAATGAACCAAATGATTCTGTAACTAAACAATGGCTGAGGTTAAAAATTCTATAGATGGGGCTGGAGAGATGGCCTAGTGGTTAAGAGCACCAAACCGCTCTTGCAGAGGACCTGGGTTCGACCCCCAACACCCACATGGTGGGTGAGAACCGTCTGTAACTCCAGTTCCAGGAGAACTCCAGTTCCAGGGGAATCTGACACTCTCTTCTGACCTCCGCGGCATTGCACAACACAGGTGCACAAACCTACATGCAGACAGTACATTTATACACATAAAAAATAAATAAATAAATTCTATAGATAGCTTTAACAGACTTAAGAGGAATAAAAAATCAGCAAGTTTGAGAAACAATAAGAATGGAGAAAGGCCTTTAGGGGCACCATCAGGTGAACCAAGATATAACTTATGGGAAAGAGCCATTGTGAAAGAGCTGCAATAAACATGGATGTGCAAGTATTTCTGCAATAAGATGAATCTTTGGGGTATATACCCAGGAGTGGTATGACTGGGTCAAATGATGGGTTCATTTTTAGTCTTTTTTTAAAAAATTTTATTTATTTCTGTATGTGTATGAATGTACTGTCTGCATGCAGGTTTGTGCACTCGTGTCATGCAATGCCGCGGAGGTCAGAAGAGGGTGTCGGATTCCCCTGGAACTAGAGTTCTCCTGGAATTGGAGTTACAGACGGTTCTCGGCTGCCATGTGGGTGCTGGGGGATCAAACCCGGGTCCTCTGTAAGAGCGGTCGGCATTCTTAACCGCTAGGCCATCTCTCCAGCCCCTCATTTTTAGTCTTTTAAGAGTTTTCCACACTGCTTTCCATAGGGACTGCACCAGTTTGCATTCCTACCAGCAGTGAATGAGTGTTCCCCTTTCCCCACAACCTCTCTAGTGTCTATATCATTTATTTTCTTGATCATAACCAGTCTTACAAGGGTAAGATGAAATCTTAAACTGGTTTTAATTTGCATTTCCTTAATTACTAATGGTATTGAACCCATTTTAAAATGTTTCTTAGCCATCTTTACTTCTTCTGTTTGAGAGGTCCCTGTACAGATCTTTAGCCCTTCTTCTAACTGGGTCATTTCTTTTCTTGGCCTTTTGTTTTTTGAGTAATTTATACACCCAAGATGTCAGATGTGTCTCTGAGGAAGATTTCTTCTCACTCTGTGGGTTTTCTCTTCACTCCTTTGAATGTTTCTTTTGCTGTACATAGGCTTTTTATAATTAATGAGGTCCCTCCTTTGTTGACTTTCCTGTGCAACTACTGTCTGATTTAGAAAGTCATTTTCTACATCTATATGTTGTAGGTCACTGCCAATGTTTTCTTCTAACAATTTCAGAGTTTCAGGTTTCACACTGAGGTCTTTGGTCCATTTAGAGTTGACTTTTGCACAAGGTGAAAGGTAGGAGTTTGGTTTCACTCTTCTACAGGTGGTGATCCAGTTTTTCCAGCACCATTTGCTGAAGATACTGCCTTTCCTCAATTGAATGTTCTTGGCCCCTTTGTCAAATATCAGGTGGCTGAAATTGCATGTACTCAAGTTTGGGTCTTCAATTTTGTTCCATTGGTCTACAGGTCTGTTTTTATGCCAGTTCCATGCTGTTTGTATGACTATAGCTGTGTAATATAGTTTGAAATCTGGTATAGTAATCCCCCCTGCATTACTCCTTGTGCTTAGGGTTACTTTGACTATCTGGGGTCTTTTGTGTTTGCATATGAATTTTTTAATGTTTCTTTCTAAATCTGTGAAGAAACTCATGGTGATTTTTATTGGGATTCATTGAATCTATATATTACTTTGGGTAGGATGATCATTTTTACTACAATAATTCTTCCAATCCATGAGCACAGGATATCCTTCCATCTTCTGGTGTCTTAATCACCATCTTTAAAGATTTAATATTTTCATTGTAGAAATCTTTAATGTCTTTGGTCAGGTTTGTTCTGAGATTTTTTTGAGGCTATTGTGAATGAGAGGGTTTTCATGTACTCCTCCTATTGCTTGTTATTGGTATAAAGGCTACTGATTTTCTAGATTAATTTTGTAACCTGCCATTTTACTGAAACTGTTAATCATTTCTAGAAGTTTTCCGGTGGAATTTTTGGTGTCCCTTAGGTAAACTATCATCTCATCTGCAAAAAGGGATAGGTTGACTTCCTCGTTTAATTTTATTTTCTTATCTTATTGCTCTAACAAGCATTTCAAGCACTATATTGAAAAGGAGTGGAGATAGAGGGAAGCCTTGCCAGGCTTCTGACTTTAAGGGGAATGCTTCTAATTTTTATCCATTTAGAATGATGTTGCCTTTGTGGTTTTGTATATAGTTTTAATTATTTTGAGGTATGGTCCCTCCAGTCCAATTCCCTCTAGGATTTGAAACATAACATGTTGAATTTTATCAAATGCCTTTTCTGCATCAATTTAGATGACCAGATGGTTTTTGTATTTGTGTCCATTTATTGATTTATGTATGATGAACCATCCCTGCATCTCTAGAATGAATCTGACTTGATCATTTGGATGACCTTTTTGATGTGGATCTATATACAGTTTGCAAGTATTTAGTTGAGAATTTTGCATCTATATTCATTAAGAACGTGGGGATTGGGCTGGAGAGATGGCCTAGTGGTTAAGAGTGCCAACTGCTCTTGCAGAGGACCCAGGTTTGATCCCCAGCACCCACAAGGTGGCTGAGAACCATCTGTAACTCCAGTTCCAGGGGATCCAATACCCTCTTCTGACCTCCGTGGCATTGCACGACACGGGTGCACAAACCTGCATGCAGACAGTACATTCATACACATACGAAAATATATAAAAATAAAAAAATAAAAATAAATAAATAAAATTTTAAAAAGAACATGATTCTATAGGTTTTTTTTTGAATTCAGACTTTTTATGATTTAAAAGATTGTTTGACCTGAGATGAATCATTTAATCATTTAAAAATTAATTTTTGATATTCTTTTTTTATTTTTATTGATGCTTTGTGTATTTCATACATCATTTTCCAATTCAGTTCAGGCATATATCCCCTTCCCTTCCCCCCACCCCATCCCTACCCATCCCAGATCATGAATTGTGCCTTAACTTTTCTGCATCTTTCTCTGTTTTTTGTTTTGTTTTCATTTTTTTAATAATAAGTGATAATTTGTGAGTACAAGCATCCTTCATGTAAAACCAATTTGCGAGCAGTTGTGCCCAAACCCACACAGCTCATGGGTCCCACCATCCAGCGGGGGGGGGGCGGGCTTGTATATTCAATCAAGTTGATCAAATGAGTGTCCAGTCTACATTGTTGTAGTTTCACCATTCACCCCAATCGCAGCCCTTACATTCTACTGTGACTCCTCTTCCGCAGATTGTTCCCTAGGCTTAGAAAAGGGACACAGGTGGATGAGAAGCAAAACAGTCTACTTTCTCTGGAGCTGTTGTCTTGGTCTCTAGTCAATTCTAGCTGTTTTCTTTCATGGACTGCCAGTTTGTCCAGGCATAACCTTTCGATCCTACTAATGAAGCACATACAATTAGATATATAGGTATTTAAACAGTATAATATATAGCCTTTCGATCCTACTAATGAAGCACACACAATTAGATATATAGGTATTTAAACAGTACTAATTGTTATGGTAGGTTACTTTGGTATAGACACAGATGTTTGGATGGTATGTTAATCCATGAATTACTTCATCTCTCTGTCTCTCTGTCTCTCTGTCTGTCTCTCTCCCCCATCTCTTTCCCCCCTCTGTCTCCCCCTCTCTGTCTCTCTGTCTCTCTGTCTGTCTCTGTCTGTCTCTCTGTCTCTCTCTCCCCACTGTCTGTCTCTCTGTCTCTCTGTCTCTGTCTGTCTCTCTGTCTCTGTCTGTCTGTTTCTCTGTCTCTCTCTCTCTCCTCCCTCTCTGTCTGTCTCCCCCTCTCTCTCTCTCTGTCTTCTCTCTCTGCCTCCACTCTGTCTCTCTCCCTCTCCCCTTTGCTCCCTCTGCACTGCTCTCCCCCTTTGGGTGTGTGGTTTTTATGTGTATGTAGAAGGTATAACCCTCAGAATAAAACCTTCCCTCACCACCCCTGAGCACATTTTTAATATAAAATGCTGTCAGCTTTATAAAAAAATTAAGGTTGCATCTAGTTCATTAAACTGCACAAAATATTTAAGCTCACAAATGTATGGGGCTCCTACAGAACTTGCTGGTGTCACACCCGAAGTAACAAGTTAACTCCTAACATGCCAGAGACTTGTAGTCTTGAATGATAATTTGTTTGACTTGTAGTTTCAGGGGGTACTTCCAGTACAACTGAAATCTATGAGGGGAAATGGGGCTCTTATCCAATGTTATTACATGACAGAGTTAAAATGTTGCACAGAATGAGTTGGGAGGGGACTTTATTTTTTTGTGTTTTGGAGACAAAGTGGCCTCAGACTTGATGTGTAGCTGAGGATGACCTTAAACCTTTGATCTTCCTGCCTTGGCCTCCCACATGCTGGGATCATAGGCACACTCCACCACGCCTGGTTTTGAACAGTGCTGGGGCTTAACCCAGGGCTTTCTGCATGCTAGACAAACACTCTGCCAAGCGAGCTACTTTCTCAGCCGAGAAGAGGACGTCTTTCTTGAAGAGTTTGCAGAAAAGACAAGAAGGATCTGGAGGTTTGAAACAGAGTGACAGAAAAAAGGTTTTATTCTGGGGGAACGGTAGCCAGAGAACGGGACTTCGAGGACATGGATGGGAAAACTTGCCAAAAAATTTATCTTTACTTTTTAAAAAGTTAAGGCTGGAGAGAGAGCCCAGTGAGTAAAACTTGACTTGTTAATGTGAGGACTGAAGTTCAAGTCCCCAGAACTCACATAAAGCTGTTATCCTAGTGTTTTAGAGTGAGATGGGAAGTGAAGTCAGGAGAGACCTCAAAAGCTTGTAGAACACCTAGCCTGGTCTACCCAATGGGTAGTAACGGACTCTGCCTCAAACAAAGTGGAAGGTGTGAACTGCCACGAGAAGCCGTTCTTTGACTTCCCTACACACGCCGTGGCACAAGTGTGCCCCCCAACATATTTATTGTAGTTTACACAGCATGTTTCTATTATCATCTTTCAGGCTTCCAGGTTAGTTATTGGAAAGATTTTAGAAACTATTCCCTGGCTTTGATCCAGCATTAGGCAGAGCCCTGTAACTTTCAGAAGGTCTGGGAGTTGGCTTATGGCCCAGATCTGGAAAATCTGCACTGAGAAAGTCTCATTCTGGCTGCCTCTTTGTACCTTTTTTTTTTTTTATTGATGCCTTATGTATTTCATACATCATTTTCCAATTCAATTCAGGCATATTTCCCTTTCCCTTCCCCCCACCCCACCCCACCCCATCCCAGATCATGCATTCTGCCCTAACTGTCCTGCATATTTCTCTAAAGGAGGAAAATGTGAATTCCTAAACATAAAAAAAGATATCTGCAAATTTCAAATAAAGGCACAGGTTTTCTTTCATTTTTATTGTAAATTTTTGTAATGTTCTGTTCCTGTTAATTTTCACAGTAAATTGTACTAACTTTAAGAAGAAATATTTTAACATAAAACCTTTAAAATTTTCTTCCCAGCAGTTTCCAGATTATTTCCTGCCTATCACCATCAAGTCATAATGATTTTGTCAGTTCATACAGTGTTTGGATCCTTTCTTCACAATAGTCAGATAATGTATGCAACAAAGCAGGATGTCTTACCATCATCTTTCTTCTTTCCTTTTCTTTCAACAAGGTTTATTTATTTTTATGAGCAGATTTTACCAGATTTTTGTTGCTACTGAAACAAACTTCCACAGACTTAGGATTTAAAACAGCACAAAGTTAGTGCCCTCAGTTCAGAAGATCAGAAATCTTCAATCAATGTATCAGCAAAGCTGTGTTCCTTTGAAGATCCCAGGGGAGAAATCTCCCTCTCCTTTGTGGCATATGGAGGCTCTCTGTAGCCCTGTTACAGCATCCCTCTTGTCTTTGTTTGAGATGTTTCTGTCCTATAAAGACCCTGTATTTATGCTGACCCTATCTGTGACATCAGGGATAGCTCCTCTTCTCAATATCCTTAATGCAATTATATCTGAAAAACCACCTCTATTATAAAAAGTAAACATAATTCCAAGGATCAGGATATTATCAGTGATCTGCTCTATAGGAAAAGTATCTTACCTACAATAGATTTAGAAGACAATAAATGGGTCCATTAGATGGTGATGATATCCACCACCGTTTACTGCCCTTATGTCCAGGCAGATGGGGTAAAGCTGCCACACTCCTCATAAACATGCTTTCAGATGAAAGGAGTTGAAAAGAAGGCATAACTAAACTGGGAAACCTGCAAGAAGAGAGGCCGTAAGGCCCTGCTATCGAAGACCTGATGTAAGCATGGGAAAGATGTAGTGAGACCACACTTGCAAGTGTACAGTTGGTCTCTGGATTACCAGAGAGTGTTACCAAAGGTTTCTAGGGAAAAATAAGTTTCTCTAGAATCTTTGTGTTATTTCTGTTCAAGAAATACAAGGCCAGAGGCATCAATGAAAAATGAAAAAAATTAAAAAAGAAGAGAAAGTAAAAAATAAAGGGAGTTTCTTCCTATATAGAATCAAAGATGTCATGGTGAAAAGTATAAATTGTATAAAAGTTGTACCACATAAGAATAATTCTTACATTATAGTTATTATAAATGGAAGATTGTATTAAACAAACCCTTTATCAAACTGTTTTGGGAAGTCAAGTAGGGTGATCCTAGAGAAAGAGAAGCAGTCAAGATCAAACTGAGCTGAAGCAAGTTTTCTCATTATCCTTTCCTCCAAGACATTAAAAATGTCCCCAAGATTCCTATGAGACAGTTGTCAAGAAACAAATGTCCAGAAGGGTGGAGGATAGTTCCCAATTTGATTCATTATAGTAATATTTGATGAATAAAGAAATCTACAATTGCTTGTTGGGTTATTATTAGGATCTCATGTCCCTTTGTAATAGCTAAGTGCTAATTGTGAATTGTAAAATTACTATAGCATGTAGCTTAGCTAATTTTAACCAAGAGCACTTTTATTTTGTTGATGATAGTAATTATTACAATGACAAATGTCATACATACTGACAGTGTACTTCTGATAATATTAGACTGTAACCTTCCTCTCAGCCTTTCGCAGTCCTGATCTTTCCCAATCAGTCTCCACTTCTATTTTGGATATCATTTTTGTATAAGCAGTTCTTATGGAGGTAAGCACAGCTGTGGTGAAAATCATAAGCATGGGCAGAAAACGACTCGAGGAGACCAGTTTTCATAAGGCATTCCTCCCGTCCTTTGGCTCTTAATTTTTTCACTCCTGCTTACACAATGTTCCATTTAGGTCAGAGCACTTAATATTGACTTTTATCACTTTGACCAGCTATGAATCTCTGTGGTAATCAATAGCTGAAATATCAAAAGAGAGCTCTCTGGCTGGTCTGAAGAGTAGCAACTTGTGCTAGTTATAAAAACATATATTTATGTAGAATGTTTGGCTGCATGTATATTTTGTATAGAATTGGTAATAAGCTCCACTTCTGTACAGCAACCTCCTCAGCCATAAGTACCATGTATATATTTCCTCCTATGGGATGGATCTCAAGCCCAATCAGAAAAATGATTGTCACCCAATCATGGCACTATTGCACTAATGAGCATATCTTGGCAGAACGATCAGTATTACAGGAGGGCAGTTTCCACATCTGGCTAGGAGAGTTGATGTTTTCTCTCCTGGCAGCCTGCACACATTCCTTCCTGCACTATGAATGTTAGTGAGATAGGGTTGGGGAGGGGGAAGGAGTGGGAGGGGCTAGGAGTAAAAGGTCAGCAAAAAGAGTCCTGCTTGGTTCCAGCTTGATTTGTCTGTCTTGTAACTAAAGTGTATGGTAACTTCTGGGAAGAAGGGATTTTACCATTCAGTTCCTTAGTGTAGGAGGATTAAGTTTTATTTTCTCTAAAAGTTACTTTTTTCATTGTGGTAATAAAAATATCTGAAAAAGCAATTTAAGGGAAGAAAGGGCTTATTTTGATCTGAAAAAAGTGAATCACAAGACGATGGGAGGTGGGGAGAAAGAAGTCATTGAGGTTTGATAACCTGGCCTTACTGCTTTTGTTATGGAATTCATTATGACCAATTTCTCAGTGCTACTGTCACCAGGATTTTCCCAGTATAACGGACCCCATTCCCTCATACTGTAAGACAATATAAGCCTTTCCTTCCTTAAGGTACTTCTTGTCAGAAAATTAAATTACCAACATAAGAAAATTACTATGACTGAATTAATTTAATGGGCTTTGTTTTATGGGACTTGACACACACTTTGTATTTCTAAGAAACACTTGAAGAATTAGGTTCTATTTTTTTTTTTTCTTAAACCTTATAGTATAGGAGGAGCTGGAGTCTGTAGAGATATAAGTTGATGATGACGTTTGGATGGTGGTGGCGTGTTGCCGTGTGTGGCGAGTGGGTCAGACTAGTCGGACATAAATGATTGAGAGTTGTGATGGATTGTGGTAGAGATGTGGATAAGGATTGCAGTGGTTGCGAGAGGATTTTCAACACCAGTTATCCTGTTTCCTGTTTCTGTGCAAGGTGAATAGGGTTGGTTGATAGAATATATATAATATGTAGAATGAACATTATAAAAAGTGAGAGGTAAAGTTTCCAAACATGAAATATTCCAAATACCATGACAGGTAACTAACTGCTAGCTCAAATTCCTCACGCCAAGATTCCATGGGATGCAAATTTGTGCTCAAATAAAAGACTCCGTTTCTGGGGATTAAAAGCTTCAGAAACCCAGACACAGGTATTCTGTCCCCATGACTTGGGGCTGCGTTCATTATAAATGTGGGGGTTCAAAGCAAGAGCCGATAAAATTTCACTCCAAAAAGCACTTAGAGAGGCCTTACAGATTATAGTGGCTGCGTGCACACCATTGTTATTGGATCCATTGAGTCTGCATACATGGGAAGAGCGCTCTGTGCTTTTCCTTTCGCTTGTACATTCGTCACGAAGAAGGAAGAAAAGGATTTGATGTAAGCAGAAGGCTTTGAGTTTCTTGGTCTAGTAAAATATTTTAAGTAGTGGTCTTCTCCCCTATATTTTAAAGTTCTACTGAGGTCATCTGATATTTTAATTTCTAATGAGCGTGAGAACATAGTGTCATAACCAAACTTATGCTTTAAATGGATCAGTACGTCCACATCCACCTTCACTCTATTATGACGTGGCGATGAGTATACCACCGAGGCCTATCTGTATTTATGGTCCACTGGAAACCCTAGGGAGTGTCTAAGCACCATCCACCAATGACCCTGTCTCCCCACGACTCGGAAGAGCACACCATTATAATGATTGTGAACATTGGATCGAATCAGATGCAGATATTTTACATATGTATCCTCGCCATTTCTTGAGCATCACTCGCCATGTATATCCTGTTGGTTTGCACCTTAATCTTACTTCACACCTATATCTAATCCAACTACCATTTACCCCACACTGTTTCCAATATTCCTTTAATGATGAAGAGCTAATTACATAGCTCACCTGGGATGATTTCTGCAAATGAGCTCTTGAAGGGTCTTGTAGTCGCCTCGTTGTGAATTAGAGAGAGAAATTCTACTCTTACATTAATTCGCACCAATACTATTTAAGCTTGCACAAATTTGAAGACATTTATAGTAGTATTATATAGGAGAAGAAATGATGATGATGAGCGCTAGGATCTGGGAAAACCACCGCGAACTTATGACACTACTTTCTATTAGGTCACCGGCTAGTCTCGGAGGATCCATTAGAGAAGTTTACTAGGCCTTAGTGAATAATTACATATGTGGCGGAGCAAGAGTCTACTCTCAGTATATGAAAATGAGGGAAGATAGATTCTGCTATATTATCTGAGACTATGATAGGAGTATACTGCCTAATTCTATAGAATAAATAACAGGAGAACATTTCAAAGAGTGATGGATCACGAGGACAAAGGCTAAGGGGAAGCGAGGCAGCCTCTCGGCGACAATCCAGGTGTGCTGGTGCATGGTCTCTTATATGGTGTCAGTATCTCACAAGCTTCCTTAAAGCACTTGTTTATGGATTTTATTAGAGCAGAGGACGCTGTTGCTGTTGTCTATTGTCACCACAGCACCTTTAATCTACACTCGTGAAAGGCTAGAGGCTACGATGTATAGGAATTAACTTATTTTGCATAACTCGTATTTGTTATGGAGATTTTACATGTTAGGATGAGAGCCGGAAGGCAAACGGCCGTTGTGTACTTCTCAGTCGTGTATCGTTTCCAGCGCACAGCTGGAGAGCAGCTCATCCAAGAAGTAGAACCCAGCACCTCGAAAAAGTACACAAAACAAAACAAATAAAGAATAAAAGATGTAAGAGAATTGCGAAGTTTGACTTGGCTAGGCACTCCTCTCTTCTCATGAGAGAGACGGCGTGTCGACGATTCTGTGTCTTCTTTTATAAAGAGTAGTGCATTAGTAGTAAAATGAGAGATCTTATGCTCTTATACTTAATTGTATCAGTTTTTTCTTGTACTATATCTATTGAAGTAATTATACAAGTATAAAGACGTCATGTTGGTTTGACGTGTTTTGGCCTATCATTCACCAAGCAACCATGTCTAACAACTTCTGAAGGTGAGCACCATACTCTATTGCAAAGGGTCACAGGTTGTTGCCAATAGACCTGGACATCGCACTGAAGCGAGAGTGACCCAACAAGGGACATGCCCCCCACTGCCCCAATCCCCTGGCAGGAGCGCTGGGGAGGGCGTGGTGGGGTTTGTATGTATGTGAGGCAATCGAGATGGGTTGGGTCGCAAGAGCATGAGAGCACTTTACCTCAGCTTCAGGCTGCGTAATATCTTCATGTTGTAGTTTCACCAATTCTATAGCACGGTAACCACTTAATTAACCAACAGAGTCCCTTCATTCTACTCTAGGATCTTCCCTTCCTCGCGAAGATCCGTGTACCCGTTAGGCTGTTAGTATTAGTGGGTCGAGGCAGGGTGGTTCACCAGCATAGCAAAAACAGATCTACACCATCATCTGGAAGAGAGCTGTCAAATTTATCAGACACTTACTGGTCAGGTTCTGGGCTCTGTTTTCTGTCCTCTTTCCATCCGGCTGACCAGAGTGTTGTCGCAGGAAATAAGACCTTTATTGATATCCTACTAAAAATAAAGAAGCAATTAGAGATAGCTAAATAACAGGCTTATCTTTCAAAACCAGTACTAATTGATAATGGTAGGTTACTCATTGGTATATCGCGACACACTAGATTTGAGATGGTATGGTTAATCCATGAATTATGTATTTTTTCGTAAATGATGACAGGTTCTTACTGTGGCTTAATACCACCTCCTAACCAGATAATGATTAAGCTTGTGGCATCAGCCTGGGTTATCTCTCCAAGGAGAAGGAATTAGCCAATTAGATTTGGGATATACAGGCATATGGCTGCCCTGCTGCAATATTTTACAGGCAGGTGAGGTGTAGCTGGTGCTGACGCAAGGAGTCTTGCTTGACTCAAGGAGACCTATTTTGCTTTTAATTGGTTTAAGTNCTATAAAGAACCAAATATAATACTAAAGTCCTTAAGCCATGCACTTAAACAAAATATAATTAATACAGGAGCTCTGACATCAGCAATGGCTATTTACTACCAGAGAGATGTTGGCCAGGGGATCCAAGCCCCCACAAAGGTAAGGGCTCCTTGCCTCTAAACTGGGATACCTGCAAGAACAGAGGCAATAAGGACCCTGCCTGTCGAAGACTCGACTTAACATGGAAAGATGTTATTGAGACCACACATGCAAGTGTACAGATGGCTCTCTGGAATTAGAGAGTTTTACCAAAGGCCACTAAACCAAAAAGCAAATACAGGTCTCCTTGAGTCAAGCAAGACTCCTCGCGTCAGCACCAGCTACACCTCACCTGCCTGGTAAATACTATTTGCAGCAGAGCAGCCATATGCCTGTATATCCCAAATCTAATTGGCTATTGGCTCTCTCCTTGGGGAATAACCCACGGCTGATGCCACAAGCTTACATCCCCTCGGTTAGGAGTGTTATAAGCCACAGTAAGACCCTGTCAACATTTACAGAAAAAAAAAGTTAATTCATGGGTTAACCATACCATCCAAAACATATGTTGTGCTATTACCAAAGTAACCTACCATAACTATGTATACTGTTTAAATACCTATAATTATGTGCTGTGCTTCATTAGTAGAATCAAAAGGTTAATCTCTCTCTTTTTTGTTGTTAAAGAATAATCCTTTTCACAGTTCCTATGTCTATTAGTCAATTAAAGAAGGCAGTTTTACTGGTTTTATAAGAGATTACCTCTATAATAGTTGTCTCCAATTTACAGTTGGAGAATGACCTCATCATCGTCTTTGTTCCTTTTAAACAGCATTTTGCTCACTTGGGATCATGAGGTGGCTCCAGGGAAGTGGAAAGATGACCTGGTGATGACAGAATGCAAGAGTGGAGAGACCTCGGTTCTCTGCAACTGTGAACTACTGAACTATTTCCATATGGTCTATTTGGGTTTCTGGTCCCATTTTTCTAAGTGTTCTGAGTGGTATTTGTCTTGGTGCTTCCTGGTTTTTGTTAATTGACATTCAATAGCGTCATGCTTAAGGCACTGACATGTAAGCCTGACATGTAGCCACAGGAGTTACTAACAAAACAATGCTGAAAAACATTTTGCCATCTGTAATGGGCAGTCACATGAAACAAATAAATAGCACATTCTGTTGGAGCATCTAGAAAAATGCAGCTGTCATCCACATCTGATTTCACATGTTTATTTTCAGCTGGTCCATTTGGCTCCATGATTGGCCTTATCATAGACAGACATCATCATTTAAACAGAAAGTATAAATTTTAATTAGTAAAATTTTTATAACATGTCTGGTTTCCATTTTGTTATTCCAGTTAAGATTTCATTTGGAAGTCTAAAATAATTGACAATCATAGCAAAATCTAGAGGGGAGAGGACGGCTGAATGCTTGTGTTGGAGCATGTGTGTGAGGAATAATCACCACATTCATACGATCAACTGAGTTGATCATTTTTAATGTTTATTTTTGTGGTATCAGGGATTGAACATATGGCCTTACACATGACATGGGCATGGCCTACTACTGAGCTATAGCCCAGTCCTTCAATATATTAAACAACTTTTAGCTGCCATCCACTGCTTTAGGGCCTAGAGGTCAAAGCTAAATAGACTCTGACATTCATGCCAGAGAGTTCATTTTGGTTAAAGGTACCACCGTTCAATCCGATGCTCAGACTGAGAAAGAGTGTTGTTCTTGAATCGTGTCCCTATCCAACCTCCTGTGTGTACGCGTCATCAGACCTCTTCTGGCCTTCCTCTTCCATCTCTCCCCTGGCCCTGGGTACAAGCTGCTCTTCTTGTTCACCGTCACTCCTACCAACACCAGCCAGCACCATTTGTACAACTTTCCTTTCCAAAGTTTCTTCTCCATATGGTAGCAAGAATATAGTTTTCTTTTTTTATTATTTGTTTTTGAGACTAGGTCTCCCTATAGCCCCAGCCAGCATGGAACTCCCTATGTAGACTAAGCTGGCCCAGATCTCACAGAGATCTGCCTGCCTCTGCCTCCTGAGTGCTGGGATTAAAGGTATGTGTTACAATGCCTGGTGCAAGAACTTTTAACTTATTTTTATTTTATGTGGATGAATGTATTGCCTACATGTATGTATGTGTGCCTATATCATGCAGAGCCTTCAGAGGTCAGAAGAGAGCATTGGATTCCCTTGGAAACTGGAGTTACAAATGATCCTCAGCCGCCATGTGGTGCTGGGAATCAAACCTGGGTTCTCTACCTCAGCATTCAGTGCTCTTAACTACTGAACCAGGTCTCCAACCCAAGAGTATAGTTTTTGTTTGTTTGTTTGTTTGTTTGTTTGTTTTTAACACACAGTTTCTATTTATTTAATCACATTTATTCAACAAACAAATATTGAATATATGCTAGGCCTTGAGTTTCTGGTGGAGAACAAAACAACCATGGATATTCGGTTGGGCCTTTGGATATACGTATGTAGAGGGAAGGAAGACAGCTATTAGACAACATTGAAACAGTAGATGCACAAGTACATGGTTGCTATCTTCTTTATAAGCCAGGGAAATTAAGATGACTTTTTTTTTTACTTTAACATGGAACATGGCATCTTTTGGCAGAAAACAAAGAAAGAAAGAAAGAAAGAAAGAAAGAAAGAAAGAAAGAAAGAAAGAGAAAGAAAGAAAATCCTCCAACTCAGGTGATATGGGTATGTATATATTTATATATGTATGTATTTAGGTATATATATATATATATATATATATATATATATATATAATATATATTGAAGCAATACAAATTGGATTATAGTTTTAACATCAGCATAAGGAGCTCATAACATTCCTTTCTTCTAGGGTCTTCTGTCGTTTTACATTATCATTTCAATAAGTTCTATTCTGGCATATAAAATTTACATCTGGTCAGCACCAGTTACTCTCAGAATCTTCTCATCTACTGTGATCTCAGTTCATGTCCAGGTATTCTACTCTTTCTTCCTCCACAGAGTCCTTTCCATGATTTCTGGTGAGTGTGTGTGTGTGTGTGTGTGTGTGTGTGTGTGTATGGTGTTCATGTGTGTGCGTGTGCACATTTATGTTTATTCATTTATATGTAGAGGCCAGAGGGCAACCTTGGCTGTCACTCCTCTAACATCATCCATTTTTTTAAAAGCTTTCTTACATTTATTTATTTATTTTGTGCAATAAATATTGCATACACACACACACACACACACACACACACACACACACACACCATGGGTCAGAGGACAATGTGCAGCGGTTGGTTTTTTCCTTTCCACCATGTAGGGATAGAACTCAGGCTGTTAGTCTTGGCAGCAAGCACCTTTTCTTCATGAGGAATCTCATTGGGCCATAATAAATAGTTACTGGGTCTTCCTGGTGGTGGTGCTGGGGATTGAACCCAGCGCTTCTGGTATGCTAGGCAAGGACTCTGCCACTATACTACTTCCTAGCTCTCAGGGTTTGTTCGTTTGTTTTTTGAGACAGGGTCTCCTATTGGCCTGGAACTTGCCAAGTAGGTTATACTAAGCATGGAGCCCCAGGGACCCATCTGTCTCTGTCCCAGAATTCTAGCCATATGTTACAGTGCTTTTGCACAGGCTCTAGGGACAGCACTCAGGCCCTCGGGCTTGAGAGGTGCTTTACTGACTGACCTCTCTCCTCCGTGCTCTCCTGCTCTTTATAGTCTCCTCTGTTTCTTACAATTAATAACGTAAAGCAAGAACTTAGCTGTTTAGAAGCTTCTGAGTGGATGAGTAAATCAATGTTGGGTTCCTCTGTTCTTTCCAGTCCTGACTCTGTCCTGATAGGTGAGGTCTTCCAAGCCAATTTCTTTCAGTCTGTGCCCCTATATCTGCTTCTATAAAGAGGGGGAGTTTTCAGTTCTTGGGGTTTTTTTAAGGCAGGCCTCTTGCCTCCTTTCCATTCATTCTCCTTGAGGGGGTTTCCTACTTTATTTCTGCATCAGGCCAGGGAGGATGGGAAGTTGTAGTCTGAAGGTGCTGAGCAGAGCAACTTCACATTCTTACAAAGAAAAGCAAGCTCAGCCAGCCTGGAACAAACAGACATGAAGCCCATCAAGTCCTCTTCTGGGTCTGCATGCTCTCGTTGCATTTTTCCAACTCCTGCTCACCTTTTCCTGCCATGAACCTACTGGAATCATGATGCTACATGTCTTATCTAAGAGGGTAGATGAGAACATCTTACTCCTTCCTAAGTATTCATGGTACATGGCATTCGTTCTTCAAGCATCTTTGTATAGATTTGCAAAAGAAGCAGCTCTGTAGACTTGAAAATAGCCCGAACTCCCTAGCTCTGGCTGCTGTATAGCTGCAGAAGACTGGACAGATGTCTCTGACTTTCCAAGCCTCATTTTCTTTGATCTGTAAACCCTGACCCCCTAATGCTCACCTCTTGTTTTTGTAATGACTATTAAATGAAGTGAGACACAAAGGGTACTTACTACAATGCATATTGCAGGATCCCAGTAAAAGATTTATGTATACAGGGTTGGATATGTAGCTCAGTGCCTGAGTACTTAAGTGATGAATTTGATTTCTAGCACTGAAAAAAGCAAAATCAAAACTAGATAGGAAGTGGATGTTCACTGGTGTTTTGGCTCACCTCTCCTCTTACGCATTCTTTAAGTTCACTCTATATTCCAGCTCTGTTCAAATAAATAGCCAGTTTTGCTTATAAGCATGTAATTGTTGGCTGCTGGAAAAGAGGCTGAGCCAAATAGAAAACAATGGTCTAAAACATCAATACATTTATATACCTGGACGCATTTCAGCAGAGACAGCAAGGTTCTGTCTAGAGCTTGACCCTGGCAGGCTGTAGAGCAATGGAGTCCTGGCTGGGCCTCTTCCTCCCCACTGTGTAATGGGCTTTCTTCCGGGGTGGGGCAAGCTACAAGAACAGGCCTCGACTGCCTGTCCCCAGCCTCTACTGCTAACCTCCTCCTCACTGCTTACTTTCATCTTTCCTGGTAAGTAGGGTTGGGGTGAGGTGGAGCTGCCAGCTGACTCAATCTTGATGATGACGTGTATCAGGATAGTGACAGATTATAGAGAACAAGGACCCTGCTGGCTCCTCTTAACTGCGCTCGGTTCTTCTTTACCTTTCTTTTTTTTTTAAAAAAACATTTTTTTATTGTTGCTTTGTGCATTTCATACATCATTTTCCAATTCAGTTCAGGCATATTTCCCTTTCCCTCCCCCCCCCCACCCCATCCCAGATCATGCATTCTGCCATAACTGTCCTGCATCTTTCTCTCAGTTTTTTTTTTTCATTTTTTAGCTGTAAGTGATAATCCATGAGTACAAGCATCCTTCATATGAAACCAATTTGCAGGCTGTTATGCCCAAACCCCCACAGCCCCACCATCCAGCGGGGGGTGAGGGGTTGTATGTTCAATCAAGTTGATCAAATGAGTGTCCAGACTACATTGCTGTAGTTTCACCATTCACCCCAATGGTGTGGGGCTAAAGGAAGGGGTGGAAGAGAGCTTTGTTTAGAGACAGGTGGAGTCTTTCAGGCACACTCGGCCGATAATGGAGTTTGTCAGCAGAGGAAGACCTGTGCTGAAAGGCCAGGAATCAGTAGCTTCCTGTCTGTGGGCAGACAAAGAAGTTTTGTTTACCAGGAAGAACTCATTTTAGAGACCATATACAAAGGTTTAGGGATAGGTTACTCTGAAATACCTGATTCAGACTATGGCCAAGTCTCTATATGCTAGAGATGGACAGGCTGAGGGATGAGGAGTCTGGATTACCACCACAGTAGAAATGTTGAAAAGGCAAAAAAGAATCCATTTCTGCCTCAGGACCTTAGCATATACACTTCCTGTCCTAAATCTGCATAGCTTTCTTCTCCCTTTCCTCAAGTCTTGCTTCCAGGACACCTTACCAGTGAGGCTTGACTGGAACCTTTCCTTCCTATCAAATATCTCTCCCCCTTCCTGTTTCCTACAGGGTCTCCAAATGTTTCCTTGTTGTGCTCTAAATCAATACTTGGCAAAAAAAAAAATTATCCCCGATAATCTCCTTGTCAATTCAGATACCCACTCTGTTCAATTTCCAGAATATAAGATAGCTGTATTCCTAAGTCACTGGCTGATGCCCTCATTTGTCAGAAGGGATAATATGTGTCTAATTGGTGAGCCCTCCTCCTGTGAATGGATGCTGTTTATCTGCAGGTGTCTTAGTAGTCCCCCTCTCCGCACATCTGTGTGGCTAAATGCAGGCTCCTTGCAAAGTTGTTAATTTGGAGGTGAAAGAGTCACACTGATCATTTTCTTTTTATTTGAACCTTTTAAAGCAAAATGATTACATACATGATTAGTGGGACAATGCTCACTTATTTTTACAAAAACATGTCAAGCTCAGTTGGAGTGGAAACTTCCCACTTTAAATATGAGTGAGTTTAAGAGAGAAATGCAGAACTACTAACTGCTGGGTGTGAATGTCTTACCAGGCTGGGGTAATTTCTATGTGATAGCATTGATCACTGGGAAGTGATCTGGTTGATGAAGAACACTGGATTAGCGATAGTCAGCTCCTTCCCGGTGGATTATGAAGCTATCTGGCTTCACTCACACTGGCGTGGCACCTCGCACACTTCACCAACTCACAAAGTATGTATGAGTCTGTACTCTGCCACACATTTTCCAGAGGCTATTAAGTTAAAGAAACAAACATGTCTGTCCTCATGGAGCTACCATCCCAGTCAGGGGAGACACATGGAATAGAGTTAAGTGTACTTAGAGGTGCGGTTTCAAGTGAGGCTGGCCTTCAGATGACATTTGCACAAAGACTAAGGGAAGTGAGAGGAAAGCCAGAGGACGGCCTTGCTAGGCCTGGCCTGTGGAAGTGCCAGGGGTGTTTGATGAAAAGCAAGGAGACCCATGTGTCTGGATCCTCTGAATATACAGGGCAAAGGGGTAAGAAGTGAGGTAGGGCGGGAGGTGTGCTGACACCGAGCCCGTCCAGGGAAGGACTGTGTACTGCTTGCTGGTGAAATGTGAAGGTTTCAGGTTCACAGAGGAGTGAGATTATCTGATCCAGTTTAAAGGATCCCCGGATTGAATCCGTTGTTGTATTTGTTTAGACAGAACACTAGATCCAAAATAGTGCTTACAGGCACTGTGTCGTCCCCAAATGTAGCTGAGCCCAAATCCCTCCATATGCCCGCTGTTCCTCAAATCTTCACCCAGACAAAACTTGGGAAGAGGGTTATGAGCTCTGGAATCCCTTCCCCTCCAAGTGGTCAAGATCATTCATCTCACTTCTCCTTACTTTACCAACAGAAGAAAGTAAGAAAATTGGGAAGTGGCCCAGAGACGTCAGCCTGGATATCTGCCCCAGTCTTCTGATGGGATGTTGCCAGTCAAAGCAGACCTTGCCCCAGAGAATCGGATTGCCTGAGTCATTCTTCTCTGCTAAATATTTAGAACTGATGCAATTTTTTATTTCAAAGTCTGTGAATAAGGATTTCTATAAAACCTGAGATACCTTGTCTAATGAGAGAGTGCTACTCTAATGTACAATTTAAGAACTAGCTCTGGAGATATTGTTTTGATGCACGATGGTGAACTTTTCAGAGTTTTGATTTGGTATGAAGACAAACAGAAAATATACCTGGACCAGATCTTCTCATCATGTAGGAAGTGGGAGGATGGTTTCTGCCAGATGTGCTCCTGGAAGCTTCTGGAGAAATATCTGAAGATGCTGGATCTGAACACAGAAGGCTGGCCCACACTCCCTACCTGTGCCCCACAGAGTCCCCAGGGTGCTCTCTTCAAGGTTCTCTGTGGTAGCTCTTTTCTGTGCACAGGCATGGCAGTGGCTACAGCTGCCATTGGACTGCATCCCCTGAATCCAGTGAGGATTGGAATGGGCTACTGGAAAGGAAGGGTCATTATTTAATTGTCAAAACCAAAATGGACCTGCTCATTGTAATGTTTCTTGGATCTGAAGACAACCTTAGACAAGCATAACCCAGAGAGATCAGTGCACTGATAGTGTTCATGGTATTTCTAGGGGAGAAAGAGATGAAAGACTTGGAAAGACTCTTCTGTTCTGCAGGAAGAATTCTACACCTGGTGAATAGCACCACCTGACAGAGGCTCATATTCCCTGCCCCATTCTTGACATGTGCCAGTCCCAGACAAAGAAGCTCTGGAATGAAGAGGTAGGCGAGTCTTAAGGAAGTTCTCCTGCATAGCCAGAGCTATATAATGTCGACCTCCTCACTGACCTTGCTGCAGGTCCTGTGACTATTTCTTAGGGTGACTGCATACAAAGGAAATGGGTATGACAAGACTGTTGGAAACTACTAAGACGGCATTGCTCACCAAGTAGGTGATGAATGGAGTTTGAATAATGGTGGATCTGCAGTGGTCTCCAGATCCACCTTGGGGGTTATTTCTCCAGTTGTAGGATTTTAGTTTAGAAAAGAATGTCATTAATGTGGGCTCAGTCTCCTTTTTTGCTAAGACTCTTAAGGGAGCCTAGCTTCTTTCAGTTTGCAAAGCACCCAGTTTGCTTAGTGCTCAGGCTATGTCCTGTGCACAGACAGCTATGTCTCAGCTCATGGGAAGAGTGTAACTCACCCAGGCTATTGGCTGTTTACCATGTGTGTGCCCCACAGCCATTGATAATGGTATAGAGCACAGCAGGCAGCAGCAGGCAGAATGAGGAATAAGGCCCCCATTCTACCATGGCTTCCCTAGATGTGGCTGGGCAAGCCAACATGTCTACCTGAGCCTCAATTTTTTCTCATCTTTAAAAGGCAGGCTAGGCTAAAAATCAGTAATTCTGGACTTGAATTACATAATGACATCACTCAGAAGACTGAAAACAATACTAATACTAAATCTGTATATCAGAAATTTTTATTGAATTGGTCTGGGTTTGTGGCCAAGCACTTACATTTTTAATGTCTCTTCTCATGATTCAAAGGTGCCTTCAGGGATAAACCATTCTGGCTGAAGTTATCCCCAAGGTCCTTTTCTGTTTTTACAGGCAGAGTCTACAAATTATCTCTTGACTGAATGACATAGTTTTACATATTTGAAGTCAAAGTTCTGAACACCCTTCTGAGGACCAAAACTGGAAAAACCTTTATTTCCGAAATTAAAGTATGCATTACTTGCCCTTTTAGGAAGAAGTTTGACTAATGAGACCCAGAAGCTGGGTTATGAGCGTTCCTACTACCAAGAAACATTCACGTCTCCTAAATTTGTATGTTTAAGATCTAATGACTAATGTAATCTTAGGAGGTGGAGCTTTGGGGAAATGGCTAGATCATAAGGGCTCCACCCTCATGAATGGGATTTGTTTCCTTTTAGAATCTTAAAAGCAAGACTATTTGCTCTTTCTGTTACACAAGGACACATGGTAGGCACAGCCTGCATGGAAAGGGCCCTTGTAATGCATTAGATCTGACAGCACCTTGGTCTTGGGCTCCCTAGACTCTCAAGCCATGAGTAATAGATTCGTATTTCTTCATATACAACCCAGCTAAAGGTATTTTTGCTATGGCTTGAACAGTCCAAGATAAGTTCAAAAAGTTGTTCCACTTATTTCAATGGTCTTTTAAAAAGCTTTTCTGGATGCTGTGCATGATGTTTCATTCATATGAGGCACAGGGCAGAATCTGTCTTGTTTAATCCACACCTTCCATACCCCTTCAAATGTGGTTTCACCTTCCTCAGTTTAAGTTACCCAATGCCAGTGATCGTATGAAAATATTAGTGGAAATTCCAGAAATTAACAGTTCATACATTTTGAATTACATGGTATATTGAGGTATGTGTGAAATCTTTCAAGTCATTTCATTCCATTCTTCCATTACCACGAGTTATCCCTTTGTCAGAATATTTGTGCTGAATACACTTCATTTATTATTCAGTAGCTATATTGTTTATCCGACTATCTGAGTGTTGTGACATCACAATGTTGTGTTCAGGTAACCTTTGCACCAACAGTAGTAATGTTGTCAAACTTATTACAGCATATTGGTATAATTTAAAGTTTTTATAATGATTTTTTGTGACTTTCTTACTACGTTGTATAAATCTCTTACTCTATAAGTTAAACTTGATTATAGGTTTATATGGACAGCTACAGTATATGCAGAATTCATTGTCATCTACCATTTCAGGCATCCACCAAGAGTCTTGGGACATAATCCCGTGTGGGTAAGAGAAATACCCCCCTCACTTCTGCTCACTGATAGATGCTCTTATTTCTGTGTTCTGTTTCTGCCTTCGATGGCTATCCTTTGATTAGGGATTGCTCTCATTATGGGTCTGGGAAGCCTCATTCTGGATTCTGTGGCTTTATTAGCCATAAACCCGCTGTGAGGAGTTCGAGATGCCCACATCCTTTTTTCTGGGCATCACTTTCCTTATCTGCTATTACAAATGTGGAACTTCAGGGTTTCTTCCTGATGAAGTGCTCTATATTACTTTTTACAAAAGTGCTGGTGAACCCATCCAGAGAGTTCTTTCTAAGAAAATGGACCCCAGACTATGACAAACCTATTGTGAACGCCAGTATAAGGATTGGATTGTGGAGAGCATCCTTCCAACTTAATCCATCTTCAAATAATGGTGATTTTTTTTTCCCCACCTGGCCACCAGTAATGAACTCAGCTTTGAAGCACTACGTGTAAGTGCTACTAGATGGCGCTGTTTCTCCAGATTTCTGGGGAATCTGCTTCAGCAGATGGCTATTGAAGAATTAACAATTAATGGTCTGCTCTATCAGCCAAAGCCCACAGAAAATATGTTATACTCCAGAAACTATAGAGGGCTGAGATTGCTCAAAGGCATTTTTCTGCCAGCTCACTCAGTCTTCTGCTGGCCAAAAATGTAATCATACACAGCCTAGCCCATCCCCAAATTGATCTCACAAATAAAGGACATTAATAACAAGGGTAAATTATAATAAATGAGTTTTATGCTTGTTTTCTCAGCCTTATTAAATTTTCTTCTGAAATATTTGTGCACAGAGCAGTTAGAAAACAGTTGTTACTAGACTAGAGGTTGGTTATGAGGTGAAACCTGTTCTGATGTGGGGTCCCGGGCAGCAGGTTAAAACAGGAAGCCATCAGTGAGACAGGCAGCTGCTGCTCTGAAGCTGGGTGGTAACTTATAGGCTATCACAAGCGCAGCAGGTACTATGATGGCTGCCATGATTGTTGAGTTTTCTTAACTTTTATTTTTCTACATAATAGCAAATGTTCAAGTCAAGAACTTGAACACTAGATGCCATTCTCTTCATGAAAAGGCAGAGATGTCCTTTGTCACCCAAGAAGAGAATTAGGAAAGTCAGGAAAAGAAATAGGCAAAGAGGTTGCTGAGGTTTGAATATGAAATATCATTGTCTATAGGCTCATGTGTAGTTTGAGAGGTTCTAGAAACTTTAGGAGGTGGAGCGTAGCAGAAGGAGCAGGTCTTAGGGTGTGTGACTTTAAAAGTATACCTAATCTCCATGTCCCTGTCCCTGTTCATCATGAGATAAAGGAACTCCTTCGCTACAGGTTCCTATCACCACAAGGTTTCATTCAATTTCATGAGGCTAAACAACCCTGGGTTGAAAACCCTCTAGTCCAATGAGCAAAATAAGTCCTTTTTCCTTTAAGTTATTTCTATCAGGTACTTGGTCATAGTGACAGAGAAATTGTGCATAGTTCATTCTCTTTAATACTTGTCACCTTTATTATCAGTATTTCATATACATAGAAGCATTACTGAGAGGTGAGTGCCTTTTAATGTTGCCAGAATGTGGAGAGGAGCAGTTGATTATAAGATTATAAGATTCTGCTCTCACCTAGCCCTTTCTGACTGGTTTTAGTTGTAAGCATATCTGGGTGGGGGACAGCCAGTGACAAATGGCTGAGTTCATTGGCGGAACCATACGGTTCTCTTGCGAACATTGGTCATGCTCTGATATATATATAAGCCTTACCCTCTCCGAGCATCCCCATTTTCTTTGCTGTTTGGCTTTTTTCTTGCTTAGCAGTAGAAGTTTGTCAAAATTAAATCATTAGCTGGGCACTCTTCCTCTGTCATGCCATTCGTAAGTCACTTTCACGGGTGGTGGAGACGGGGAAAAGGTAACCCATGTATTTTCTTCATAATATTTTCCTTCTAAATCTTGCCTCCTGTGAATTCATGGTGTGCATCGTTTAGATTTAGGAGAACGGCCCCCAGTGTTCACCTCTCTGATATGCCTGTAACGTACGCACACCATTTGCACCAGCTCAGACTCTAGGCTGATGGAGCCTGGTGAGTGGGGGCTGCCTTGCTTGGGAGCAGAACGTCTCCCCTCCTGGCAGGGAAGGGGACGTCCCTTTGACTGAAGGCATCAATTACTATTTTCTGTGTCCTCCCCTGCAGTCCTAGAGGCAGCTGGAAAGGAAGCAGCACAAGGCAAGTTCCCAGAGCATCCTGCTGGTTCCCTAAGGCTTGCAGCGTTTGCCCATCTGGTGAGTCCCCCAGAGCAGGAGTCTAATTAGGCGTCATCTGGCCACCTGAGAAGGCTTCATAGGCCTCCCCCAGCGTCCCCCTCTTACAGGCAGGACTCCGCTCTACCAGCTGTGAATCTCTGGAGTTGGTTTGGTTAGCAGCTGCCCTGGTAATTATTGGGTAGCAAGGTCTCCAGGTGGCTGCCTTAGTCTGGAGGGGAGGAGGGCAGAGGGCAAGGATGCTGAAGAACGTAGCCGGACAGGGAGGAGAAGGGTGGGTAATAAGAGAGCAGTCTGAGGAAAAGCAAGCAGGTTAGGTATGCAAGAACTGTGCAGTTCAAATCACCAGAGCTGCAGAATGAGGAAGGGGTTTCCTGACCTGTGCAGGAGCATGGATTCACCAGGCAGGGCATTCAGGTGTCCCACAATTCTTACAGCACTCCTCCAACTTCACAAGTGTGTTCTAAGTCTGCGCCCATTTTTTACCCTTTAGCACTGGCATCTACCCATTCTTACTCCAGTCTTGTAATTGACTGACTAGTTTCCATTAAAAGAACATGTCTGCAGAGCTCATGTATGTGGGGTGTGTGTGTGTGTGTGTGTGTGTGGACTGTGGATGCAAGTCATGGGAGTACAAGGGTTATAGAAAAATAATGCTTAACTCAAGATTACAATTTGCTGTTATTAGACTTTCAGGCTTCAGGTGTGTATGTGTGTGTGTGTGTGTGTGTGTGTGTGTGTGTGTGTGTGTTGCGATGTGTTTATGCACCTTGGTGTCCCTACCTCAGGGCCGATGTCCAGAGAATTATGTGCTTGCTCATCGGCAAATCATTTGTGCCCACTATTTCCAGGGTATTTTCCCTTTGTCTTCTTGGCAATTGCTCCACAAAAAATAGGAAAAATGTAGACAGGAAAGCAAAACCACCTAGAGGGGGCTGTGTTAGTAAGAACAGCAACCTGCAGCCCACTGAAATGCTGTGTCTCTGTGCACCTCAGTTGCTAGGAGAGGACCAAAGGGTTGAAGCACCAAAGTCCACGGATTCCTTTTGGGCAATGTAGGATGTCCTTTGAAACAATAATGTCAGGAGGCTGAGGGGACTAAATCAAAACGAACTCTGTAGTTTCTGTGCTATTATATCCATGTGTGTTACCTTGGATCAACCATCGTGCTTACTCTGTGCCTCATATGTACATGGAAAATATAATATCATACCTATTTTAGTGGGCTACAAGTTAGCATTTTTGATAATAAAGGTTGTAGTATTTTGCTAATCATTTTGTGGAATAGTGCCTGAATTGAATGCTTTTTCTCCCATACCGTAACTGTCATAGTACTATTGAGGGCTGTTTTGTAGGAGAGAGGAAGTTAGTATTTTTGATAATAAAGGTTGTAGTATTTTGCTAATCATTTTGTGGAATAGTGCCTGCGTTGAATGCTTTTTCTCCCATACCGTAACTGTCATAGTACTATTGAGGGCTGTTTTGTAGGAGAGAGGAAGACTGGTGGATGGAGAACTGCTGCTGTGAAACACCATGCATGCCCTGAACACTGGGGTGGGAACTGTCCAGATGTGCACTGGTTGTCAGCTGTGGCAATAATTGGAAAGGTGTTGAGAGTGTCAGGCTGGTAGGAGGACAATCTCATTAAGGTTTTGAAGTCTCTGGTTCCCTCATAACTGCTCATCCCTAGTGACTCTAAGGCTGAGATAGGAAGTCTCAGCCTGGGAAAGAAGGATTCAGGTTTTGTGGATCTGTCAAATGAGACTCAATGGGGATGTGCCATTCTCTTCAAATGGTAGATCCTCAGATTCAACTAATTCTATGTTTAGTTATGATTGTTGCCACTCCAGGGGTTCTGTACATAAAGCCCTGGTGTATAGGAAGGGCCCAGGGAAGCAGAGAGAGGGATGAATGGGGAGAATCATTCTGCTAATAGCTTTCAGATGGGTGTAAAATGGTAGCAAGATGACTGGGGTCATTGTTTCAAACCACCCTAGGACCAAGGTAGATTTTAGACGATAACTGTTAGTGTTTTCTGTAGGTCACTGGCCATCACCAAATATAAATGAAGTTGGAGCTGATTATGCTCAAATCTTTCTTTGTTCAGGAGATATATTCCAAGGATATCATGGTGTCAAACTACTCTGGTAATATTCTGGATTTTTCAGCATTCGTAGCATTCGGTTTTCAGAAGGGAGGATAGGAATTTCCTCAATATTCAAATAGGGAGAAATTAGTAAATGAATGAAGGGACCTTTACAGAGAGAAAGGCAGGGGAGACGAAAGCTAAACATGGGGTAACCAGGAACTGATAACTGTTGGAAGCGGCTGTCATCACTAGGACTGAAGAATGGATGAGAAACTGTCTAGCAGAGCCACAAAGCACAGGGGTGGTTGCCCAGTGCAGAACAGGAACCATGGTAGAGGTACCAAGGGCACAATTGCTGTTGCCAAGAGACCCTAAGCTACAGGTGTTGGGATCTCTGAAGAACCTCTGCCTGGCTGATACCTGAGCCACCAAGGCTCCTGATGCACAGACACACTGAAGCTCAGCAAGTGAGTCCAAGAAGAAAGATCTTAATGAGTTTGACAGATGTAGATAACATCAAAGACGCTGGATGTGAGCTGACCCTTGGGGCAAGAGGGATGCAGAGAGGGTGCATTCGGGGAGAGTGGCTTCTCCATTCTGCTCACATCCCAGTCTCCTGCATGGCTCTCCCTTAACAGAGCCTCACTGGAAGTCAGTTGGTAAGAGACTTGCGGAAAGTGAGTTTCAAGGGTCCTGCATCTTTTTACAGAGCAGAAGATAGAAAGGAGGGAACGGGGGCTGAGTTAAATCCTTGTACACGTCTACGAAGTATAAATGTAGGAACTGAAGACAAACTCCTCATAGGATAGGATGGGGCTTAAAAGTGTAGCAATTCCTTCCCACCCCGTGACAGTAGAGTATTACTAAAAAGCCAGACATAGCCAGGCATGGTGGCGCACACCTTTAATCTTAGCACTTAGGGAGGCAGAGGCAGGCGGATCTTTGTGAGTTTATAGCCAGCCTGGCCTACAGAGTGAGTTCCAGGACAGCTGGGGTTACAGGGAGACCCTGTCTTGAAAAGACCAAAATAAATAAATAAATAAATAGCCAGACATATTTGACCCAATATAATGCTCTCCCCTCCTGTGCTTGCCGTTAACTGCATCTTTTAAAAATTTTTAAAAAAATTTATTTATTTTGTATGTGTATGACTGTACTGTCTGCATGCAGGTCTGTGCACCCGTGTCGTACAATGCCGCTGAGGTCAGAAGAGGGTGTTATATTCCCCTCGAACTGGAGTTAAAGACAGTTCTCAGCTGCCACGTGGGTTCTGGGGATTGAACCCAGGTCCTCTGCAAGAGCTGCCAGCATTCTTAACCGCTAGGCCATCTCTCCAGCCCCACATCTTTTTTCTTTTATAACATGAAAGAGGTGAAACAAAACTTGCTTTGAAAATGAGTGACAAAAGTTCAAGTCTCTAGTGAATATATGTAAATGTATATGTGTTGTACATGCACAGGCACATACACACATACATACATCATTTCTTTTGTAGGATATTGTCCCTTTATTCTGATAATGGTGCTCCTATTATTTTTTCCTTTCCTAAATAAACTGCCTTTCCATTCATGCATATACATGGCTGTTCATCAACTGTATGATCCCAGCTACTCCCTCCACAGGGAGGGTATATGGGACAAGCTTTGACACCAGAACAGAAACACTGAGGGACAGGTGGCTGGTGAACTGTGCCATCGCAGCGGTGCCCTGCAGGTATAGGTGTGGGCTCTCTATGGCCATCCTGGAAGAACAGGATAGTTCCGGTGTGTGTACTCACCTTTTCTGAAATTGCATGTACTACTCTATATTCTTCCCATAAAGCCTTTTCTTGCTTATGTTAGCTACAGTGTATTTCTATTTGTAATGTAGAAGGAACTGGGGATGACGTGTAATCTCTGTATATTCTGCTCAGGCACATAAACATCATAGTTTGGTATAGATCTAGTTAATATAGCCTAGAGAAGCAGCAACTCCTCTATCTTCCTATCTTCAACGGTAGAAGTAAAATGAATCACTGCAAGCTTGGAAAGCAAACTTCTGATCATGAGGTAAGGAGATCTATCCCATTACCACGAAGTTCCAAACTTATGATGCACAGACATCACATCTGGAGAAAAGAATTTTATGTAGTTATTTTGATATGGCCATTTTTATTTGGTTATAGCAAAAAAAATCTTGTTTTTTCAAAAAACATTTAAGTATGTAACTTATTTCCCAGTAATGTAGACAGTGAGCATCCCAGAGCCTTATGCCATCCATGGGTTTAAACTCAATGTACCTCTAGAATTCCCTCAGCAATGGTATAGTGATTAGGAATGTGGTTTCCCTGTAATTATGCTAACTGCTACTTCAAAGAAATCTTTAAAATTATCTTTTTTTGTAGGCTTGTCAAAATGTCTTCAAAAGAGCTGCACTAAAATCTCATGAGCCTGGCTTCTATATCATTACATGGGTCATGAAAATGAGCCAAATATATGGGATTCACCTTCAGAGCAAGATGCTGGGCCTACCAAGGAGATGGCATTTTACTGATAGATAGAATAAAGTTTATTCAATGGTTCTCTGACCATTCAAGTAGTTACCAAAACTCTTAAGTGTATCAGACATTCACTCCATATGTATCCGCATTGGCCTTACCAGTAGTTTGGTAATGGGCTTCTGAAATCCGGGCCTTCCCATTACAAATTCTCAATATGAAGTTAGTCCAGAAAAGCCTATTTAAGAAGAATCATATTGGCAGCAATAATTATGTTTAATAATTGTCTTTTAATTACTCTAAGATATTTATGCATTAACAATTTTTTTTTTTTTGCCAAGCATCGATACTTTGGAACTTTCTATCAAAAGAAATCCACCACTGAGAGGTGAATATGTTCAAAGCATATGTTATGCACATTTGAAAATTCACAACAAAATCCATTACTTTGTACAGTTAATAAACACTAAAACCACTCCCATCCCATGTTTTTCAAAGCTCAAAGCTTGTTTCTGTCCTCTTGAGTCTCCTTCATCCTCTCGAGTCTTTTAGCGCTCTCAGCATCTTCTCCACATTGCATAGGGTCCCTTGGTGGGGTCTTTGACTTAGATCTGCAATGTTGAGCTCCTTTAAAGTAGACACAGTGCTTTCTTACTGTCTTCTTGGCTGTCTGGGGTTTCAATTTCCTACTAACCAGGTTCTACCCTTTCCAGTTTGGAGAGCACTCTCCATTTTAGAGATGTAATACAGAAATTGAATTGCCTTTCTTTTCTCTGTCCTTTTTGTGTGACACTGTTGCTCCAGTAGTGTGCCTTCCCATTTCTTCTTCTTCCTGCTCTGCACTGCCTCTTTAGCCCTTGCTCTGTCTTTGAAGCATCAGCGAGGTTTGTGCTTCATTTCCTGCTCCTATTCCTTGAGCTGGATTGTGTTTGCTTGGTTGTACATGCCTTCTCCCATCATTTTAGACAGTTCTTCTAAAGGTTCAGATTATAGAACTCTTTATAGATTCTTTTAAAAAGATATTTCCTTTGCTCTTCTTGATCAGTGTAATTTGCTATTACTCAAATAAAATTCTTATCTATGAAACTTTCACTTTTAGTCATTTTAACTTTTGTGTCATCTAGAATCATACCTACCTTTTCTCTAAACTTTTAAAAAATAATTATTCATAAGCCCTAGAGGTTATGCCCTAATTGAGGCCAAGGCCCCTTTCTTTGATTCCTCATCTGCCAGTGTTAGCATCAAGCCATGGTGAAAGGGGCTCTGAACTGAACAGATCTGTATTCCATCTCTATGGACATTTCTGATGCTCTTCAATGATAACTAGACTTCTCTCACTGAGGTTTTTTTTTTGGGGTGGTGGTGGTCAAAGGTGCTAGTTTTAAGGGCTTCTGTTAACACTATGAAGAGTGCAAAATTGTAATTATCTCAATATATGGAAGCTATTACTATTACTGTTTAAGTAATGGTTTTGATCTTTTAGTAAATGTTTGTGTTCCTCACATGTGTTCTGCAATATATGCCTTGAGCTGGTCCTGTAACTAACTAAAGCTATAGTGACCAACATTCAGACTACAGCAGGTGCACACTGGTAGTCAGTAGCACATGGTCAAGCATACATGTTCTAAGCTGTATGACTCAGAGACCTGTGGTACACAGGTGTGATTTGGGGGCAAATAACTGGAGTATTCTATATTTCAATTTCTTTAATATGAAATAATCCTAACAGGATGTTGTTAAGAACATTAAAACGAGTGAAAACATGTTGCTGTTCATACCAGCACTTGACACTCACCACCAACTTAGCTCTCCCAGTGGGTGCTGAGACTATGCTGAGGTCTGTGTATGAGCATGAAGCTGAGATGGTAGAAGTACAAGCACTGCCAAGGAAGGCAGAGCAGCTGAAAGAAAACTGAGAGGACCTCAGGGATAAACAAGCCATAGAAAATGAACAGAAGAAAGCCACTGAAAATTGTTGACAGGAAATCTAAGACTGATGTTGTTCCACTGGGAAGCGTATGAACACTTTCTGAGGAAGAGTTCAGAGAAATGATACCATTGGAGATCAGGTTACAGGGACAGCTGAGCTTTGCCAATAATTTGTGGTGCATCTGCTGAATCACTGTTGTCCAAGCTGTCTATTCAGATGCGTGTCCTCTCACAGAAGTGGACTTAGGCACTATTCCCCAAGATGGGCTGTCAGTACCCGTGTGTGGAAGCATTTATACAGCATCTGTATATGTCCTTCTCTATCCCTTTGGCAGTTAGTCAATCGAGATTTTAAAATATGAGCCCTCAAAGGTTACACTGCAGGATTAAACTCAGGGAGAGTCACAGACAGGGGAAGCCCTTACAACAGAGTCAGTGCCCATTAAGACTACTTCCTAGATTCTAGAGGGAACAAAGCACTGCTCAGGGTTGGGATAAACATGTTTTCTCTAATGTGAGAACACCTCCTTTGAGAATGGGGTCATTTGCCAGAGGGAGAAACAAATGAACAATGTTTCTTTCTTCAATGCCCTAGACACTCAGGTAGTTTACTCAAAAATGATGTCCTTGACTGTTTGGGAGGTAGAAGGATATCTTGGTGAGAAGTGAGAGAGACAGGGGAAGGTGGTGGTGGTGGGGATATGATCAACTGTGTGAAAATGATTCAGGTATATTATAACATGAATAAATAAAAATGCTACAGTTTTGCCAAACCAGTTGTTATTGTAACTTGCAGGGTTGAGCTGGGTAAGGTTGATGACTTTTCTCTGTTAGTAAAAAGAGTTCCTGGGGCTGGAGAGATGGCCTAGCGGTTAAGAGCGCCGACCGCTCTTACAGAGGACCCGGGTTCGATCCCCAGCACCCACATGGCGGCCAAGAACTGTCTGAAACTCCAATTCCAGGAGAACTCGAGTTCCAGGGGAATCCGAAACCCTCTTCTGACCTCCGCAGCATTGTGTGACACGGGTGCACAGACCTGCATGCAGACACTACATTCATACACATACAGAAATAAATAAAAATAAAAAAAACGAGTTCTCTATAGGGACAGAAACAACAGAATGAATTTATATGTATATTATACATGTACATATAATTTATTAGTCCACTTACTTTGTGTAATAAAGCCAGCTGAATCACACCTGAGAGGCTGAGAACCTGTTAGTTGCTCTTCCTTGAGGCTCTATTGGCAATTGATAGATGGAGAGATGGAGGGTCAATTTTCCTTACTGGTGCAATGCAAGACAGGTTGACCAGACCCCAGGGGATAGACAACACACCTAAGAAACATAGATTAGACTCAACAGACCTTTATAAAAAGACAAATAATAAATAGAGGACATGAAGTCAGGGATGTAATATGGTAGTGAGGAAGAGAATCTGATTATGATCAAATACAGTGTATGAAATTCTCAAATCAGAAAGGTTTTTAAAGAAAAAAATTATAATTGTGGACTGAATTCCTACTTATGGCCAAAACAGCTGTGTGTGGATTAAAGATTCCATGAGGTTTGGTGACTGATCACTTATAGCTAAAAAAGAAAAAAAAAAAAAAAAAAAAAAAAAAAAAAAAAAAAACAGAGAAAGATGCAAGACAGTTAAGGCAGAATACATGATCTGGGATGGGGTGGGAGTGGGGGGGTCTGTGATTTGAGGAATTGGAATATTGAAGGTCTCGACCCCAATTATCTTGGGCCATCTTTGGCCCTCTTAATAACCTCTTAAGGTCCATTGTGCACCTCTGTGTTTGGCCTAGCACCCTGTGTCTCTCAGACACAATTCTTTTGGGGGTTTCCGCCATCTACAGGCTGAGAATGTCTTCAGACAACATCTGAGGCCCATAGTGGGGGACTCCCTATTCTAACCACTCATTTGATGTCTCTGCCAATGTATTTGAAAGTACATTGATTTATGATATGTTTGTTCTTTAAAAACTTCATGAAACTGCTACTACATTAGAATATGGTATTTGGGGTAACCTAAATCTATGTTCCAGGCCTGGGTCAGTCATATTTGGGTCCAGAATAAACTATCTTATTTCCTTCAAGAGCTGTATTTTGGCATCAATACAGTGTTTCATCAAAGCAGTATTTCATCCTCTCTCCCGTTCAATGATTTTGTACTCCAACCACTTCCCTCCAGTCCTTAATGAATCTAACTGTTTGTTTCTGATACTTTTTGAACAGGTCCTGAGTTTTTGCTTGGGTTCTTCAGGCTTATTTTTTATCACCATTCTTAACTTTTAGGATTTTTTAGGGCATGTGGTACATGCACAAAGCCATGTGCTGAATCGTGATGCTCAATGATGGATCGCATTTATGATGGCAGTCCCATGAAACTGTATTGTCCGATGACTTAACGGGTGTCTTATTTCCTGTAAGTACACTGTATGTTCTAGAACAATTGCAAACTTGCATTGTATTACTCAGCCTGTATTCCATCATTAATGATGCATGATTGTGCTACCTGAGTGCTTATTAAAATGTAGCTCCCAAGGGGCCACTCAGAATGAGTTTTGTTCTTTAATTCTGAAAAGTTTAGGAACATGCATTTTCCTATCATATTGCATTACTCAGCATCACACAGAGATGGCCATCTATTGCCTGCCTCTACATCTGATCCAGCATCCTGTGACTCTCAGATAAAATTCATGGCACCAGGTGTTTCTGATGCAAGTGTAGGAACCAACTTTGAGCAACTGCTATTGAAGTTATTAAGACCTATAAATAAGTTCTCCTTCTGATCTGCCCTAAACTGCCTCTACTCAGGGTTCTTAATCTCGGGTTCATGTACAGACTTCAGGGTCTTAAGGAGCTTTCTAAATTTTAAGGTAAATCACATGTATATGTTTTTCTTTGGTGAAAATTTTGACCTGTAGCTTTAATTTTACATATGCCTATAAACACTCTTTCCTCATTGGTTGCTTTTACCAAAATCCAAACCAAACCCCAAACCAAAAGAACTACACTGACATGCTTATTTTTTCTATTCTAGATGTTAAGGTCTGTCTTTTTGCAATAACCACCCAGATAGAGCTGAGCCATTGAGTAGCCTATCTCCTGAAGAACTGATATCTCCCCTAAATATTATAAGTTTTTATCATCAAAAGTTTTGCTCCTTACCAGGCATAGCTGTCAGCTATAGAAAGGTACAGTATATGCTGACATAACTTATCTGGCCTATCTTCAACTGCTCTCCAATTGTTTTAGTTCTTTACTGAATACAGGGTGGAGAAAGCCTCCTGAGTGGTCCTTACTTGGTGGCTAAAGACGTTGATCTATTGGGCCTTCCTTCTGTTGAAAGTTTCCTGCTAAGGTCCATCGTTGAGTTCAGATTTGCATTGGGAGCTGGGAGCATTCACAGGTATCTGAATCTTCTTCCCTGGGTGGAATTCCAATGTTCTCTCATACTCTATTCTTCCTCTGGGGAATCTGGCTGCTTTGCAACCCCCTTGGCGACTGAACATGAATGCAAGGTGGGATTTCTTTTCATCTTTACCAAGAAACACAGTCCAAGGTAATTGGCTCCCTGGACATGGTGGCTAGGGCATGCATGCTGCCCTCTACTCATAGCTTACTTAACGCCACTTTGGCTACTGCCACACCCACAACCCTTTAAGTATTTTGTTTCCTCAGTTATTCTCTTCGTAGGGAAATACCCAATAACACCTCAGCTGTACCGTTGCCAACAGTGCCGTTTGTCCATTTATGAGAATCCTTTTCAGTTCCAGTGCTGCTTCCACATTGTCCTAACCTTTGGGACCCCAGAAAAGCTCAAGCGTGTTGTGTTTGCTGCCGATGCCTCCATAGGACACATGTTCTTCTCGCTGAATGGACTCTCTCTCTGTCACAGTGTTTGGACCAGAGTATCTCTGGGTTTCATGTCCTTCAATAGTGGAGAGAAGATGGTGGGGCATTAATGTGAACAAGTGTCTCCCCCATGGCCTTCATTCTTTGGGTTTCTTTTTGTCCTTCCCTCTTGCGATGAAAGCTTTCCTAGAGAAGCCCATCTTTGATCCTCGCACTGCTGTCTAGCCTGCAGGGAAAGATAGCGCACTGATTCTGGAGATAAGGAAGTGCCTTTTGCATTCACTCTCCTGCCCCTGCTCTGTTCTCCTTCTCTCAGAATGAAGAGTCTAGTGGTGCTGACTCTGGAACAGAGCAGGCAAATGTGGCAAAATGAGATGCCGGCAGCAGCAGATGGCAGAAAGGTTTCCTTCAGAGTCAGGTGAGCAGCCATTTTTTTTTTTTTTTTGGTGACATTTTATTATTAAATTTATTCTTATCATTTGGTTGAAAAGTCCATCTTTGTTCTAACTTTTCATGTGTTAAAATCATTTTGCTTTTAACATTTGAAACAATAAACTGTTCATCGCTGTGAATTTAATGATGCCCCATAAGGTCCCATGTGTGATTGTGGACTCAGTTCCATGGAGGATGACTCTGTGTTGGAGGACGTAACTTCTCACCTTACCCCCAAAAACATCATTGATAAGTCTAAAACCTCAGAAATTTAAAAGAAGTTACCACTTCTTTGGGCTTCTGTGGGAGACAGATAAATGAAATAAATTATCTTTAGGATAGTCTTGCAAGTCCTGAATCTACTTTGTTTTTAAAACTTCTCCAAAATGATATCCTTATATTCTGCTGCAATTCATTCTACCCTTGTGGATTTTTAAGCTTTAGTTTCCAATGAAAGTTCAGTTCATTAAGTTGTTTGAAAATTTAATTTAAGTGGCTCTTACACCTTAACCCTGCCCTTGGCTGCCAGAGTCAAATTCTTCCTTGATGTTGGTGGCAGGGCCATCCCCATTGTCACACATACCCCCTCTGTGTTTCTGATAGTCAATGCTAATCAATTTCATATGTGTCAGAAATGGCATCATAGTACATATTTTTTTGACAGTTTCCACATCGGGAATTCTAGTGTCACAGAATTCCAAAAGGATAAAGGGTTAGAGGAAGAACATTTTACCCAATCCTCCACTTTCAGGAAGAGAAGTTCAAACAGCAGGAATTATTTTCAAGTAAAAATCCTTTGTGACGAGATGGATGCTGAACAGATAAATGGACACGACTGGGAAGCTAAAAGGAAATGTTTCCAGTCTATTCACAGGATCTCTAGTTAGTGGCAAAGGGCCGTTAGTGCTGCAGGAAAAGGCCATCACAGGTAATTTTGTGAACTCAGCAATAATTTTCCTATTGTGGAGAGATGTACCGTGAACCTGATTATTTCTCAAAGAACTGTCATTTTCCCAAGAGCTGGCATTTTCAGCCTCTCGAAGAACACCAACTACTGTTGTCACAGCCCTAACTTGAGCAATCAATCAGGAGTTTGAAATATTAAACTGGAATATGTAATTTCAAAGGGGATAATTTTAGCAAAATTCACCCCGAACTGCAACAGCTTCAGCCAGACCTCCTCTGATCAGCCGATCACTACCTGCTCTTGTTGGTGTTGAGTTCCTTTCTAAATTACCTCATCAGACAGAGCAAATGTGAGCTAGACCTTGAAGTTAGGAGGTTTGGAGGACCTGGGCTTGGTTGGTGCATTAGAAGGTGGGTCCATGCCCAGGCTGGTGCTTGCTAAGCAGATCCCAGTAGAGAATGACTGCCTGACAGCAAAGAAGTGGAATTCATTTTTCTCACCCTTACTCGCAGTAGAATTTTTCTCCCATTGATAAAATATTCACATCTAGTTGGAAGGCAAGTTTACAGGCATTCTGTAATGTCAGAATGTTTCTTACCGCCAATCTGTAGCTGTTTTCTCTTTCTCATCTTCACATTTACAAATGTAGTCTTATGTTCCAGGAACATGCCTTTTTTGGGTGAGGGGCTGCTGAAGAAGCTGACAGCTGGTCCACTTTCTCCCAACCTACTCTAACTCCGGGCTTGCAAGACAAAGGTAGGCTCTTAGTAAAGCAAAAGAAACCATCTACCAGGTGAATGATGGGGCTGGTTGTGTGGATGAAGGTGATGTTGAGGGTAACAGTGGTGTCAATGATAAAGGTCACAGGGTTGAAAAGAGAGAGCTGTCTAAGCTTGTGAAGACCAGCTGATTCACTCATTACTGTTTGCATGGAGTATGAATCAGGGTCTAGTTAAAAAATCAGGCTTGTTAATTACATTAAGTAATTATAGGAATCAAAAAGTGGAAGTCATTTGAAGCAACTTGAGAGAAATAGAGGGTGAGGAACGGAAATATTTATGCAGTGTTTATCATATGCTAAGATTTTTGCTTTCCTCATATATATTTATATATCTATATCTATATACATATTTATCCCTATTTAACCATCATAACAAATTGGGAACTGGTGTCAATTCTACTCTATATACAAAAAGTATGGACAAGGACAGCTATAATTTGACCTTGCTATTTGTTTATTTTCAGGCCATATACTTAAGCAAAGGCTGACTGAGCAGTATCAAGGTTGGGCATTGAGAGATCCTTGTCAATCAAAACTATTCCATGCCCTTTACCTCTTGACTGGTTTGTGTGACTCAGACTTAGGACACCTATGGCATTTTTCCTGACCCTGGGAGTGGCTGATGAGCCAGCATTTGGACCATTTAAGGAGAAAAGCACAAAGAGAGGTCTGGCTGGGGTTTCTCAGACAAATGCATCATTTTTTGTGCAATACTCCAGATGGTATATTGTGGAGATATGAAGCCTGGAATCAGTGCAGCCATTTGGTTGTATGTGGTATGGCAACTCGGCAATAATGTTAACACTGCAAAAGGCAGAGGAAAAACTCAAAGATGCAGTGTATTTAATGGGGCTCTCAATTAAATACTGTGAAACTATGTCTCGACATAGTATCACATGAATTAAATATTCCTTGTATAGTTTTGTCCAAAGATCATAAGAGTTTTAAGTGATAAAAACTAAGATTATAAGCTATATCTTTGACTTCAGTAACCAGTTCCTTCCTATGACATGTTCTGCTAAGTGACTAAAATAAATTTTGTGTAGAATACAGTATAAAGTTATCTCAGCAGAAAAGTAAATCAAAACAATGGTTAAAACAGATGACCAAGACTTCAGTGTTCAAAATTAACTGGGAAAGGACAAGAAGGAAGCTAAGGGAATCATCTTGGAATTATTGTTGCATTATTCTATAAATATGGTTCATAGTCAAATGAGAGCAAGGGTTGAAAAATGTGACCCCTGGGCCACACCCTGATTCTGCTTGTTTTTGTAAATAAAGCACTATAGCATAGGCATGACCACTCTTGTGTGTATTAGCTATGATTTCTTTTGTACTGCAATCTTAGAGTTTAATTGTTACTATAGAGAATATATTGCCTACAAATATTTCCTGTTGGACCCTTTAAAGAAGTGTATGTTTTTGTAGAAGGAGACAGACACTGTTTCAATAGGATTACAGTTTGTAAATCTTGTGTGATAGATGGAGTCTATGAGATTACAAAGATGTGATCAGATTATGATAACTGAGGCCTATGAGAATGTATTGTGTTGAGTTCTTGGAGGAAGTGACATGTGAATTGTGATAGCTGATAAGTAGGAACCAGCAGTGTAAATGCTATGGGAAAACTATTCTTGTCAGAGTGCCTGAAGCTTTGGTTGGGGAAAGAGTGGACTTGAAGATGTCAAGAAATAGAAAGAAGGTAGACAGGGCTAGAGCATGGTGAAGGAGGAAGAGGATGTTGAAGAGGGGTGGGAGAGAACAAGCAAGATCAAGGACCACAGAGGCCATGGTTTGTAGTCTATACTTTTCCTGCATGCATCAGAAAGTCATTTCACCCATGCAATGCTCCAACTTGTTCACTTATGACTAATAATAATGGATCGATCTATCTATCTATCTATCTATCTATCTATCTATCTATCTATCTATCTATCTATCATCTATCATCTATCTATCTATCATCTATTTATCTATCATCTATCTATCTATCTATCTATCTATCTATCATCTATCTATCTATCATCTATCTATCTATCTATCTATCTATCATCTATCTATCATCTATCATCTATCTATCTATCTATCTATCTATCTATCTATCTATCTATCTAACTATCTTAGTCACTTTTCTGTTGCTGTGATAAAACCACCATGAGCAAGGGAACTTATAAAAGGAAGAGTTTATTTGAGCTTACGATTGATGGTTCCAGGGAATCAGAGTCCATTGTGGCAGGAAGCATGGTGGCTGGGGCTGGAGCAGCAAGCCGAGAGTCACATCTCACAAAGAGCACAGGAAGCAGAGAGAGAGAGAGAGACTGGAGACCACAAGTCTTGTTAAACTCACTAAGCCTGCCTCCAACAACGTACTTCCTCCAGCACAGCCACACCTTTTAAGACCTCCAAGAACAGTGTCACCAACTGGAGACAAAATCTCTGAATACTTAAAGCCTATGGGGGGACACTCTCATTCAAACCACCACATTCCACTCCCTGGCCCCCATAGACCATATAAAATGCAAAATGCATTTAGTCCAACCTTAAAAGTCCTCATAGTCTTTACCAGTCTCAATTTTATTCAAAAGTCTATCGTCCAAAATCTCTTCTGAGACACAGGCCAATCTCTTAACTGTAAGCTCCTGTAAAATCAAAAGACAAATTACATACTCCCAACATACAGTGGAACTGAATACACATTCCCATTCCAAAAGGGAGGAATAGAGGCGTAGTGAGGAAATACTGGACCAAAACAAGACCGAAAACCAGCAGGGCAAACACCAAGTCCAGTAACTCCATGTGCAACTTCTGGGACTTGACTTCCAAAGGGATTAGATGGCTCAGCTCTTCCAGCTTTGCTTGCAGCATACATCTCTTTCTTAGGCTGGTACCATTCCCTGTATGCAGCTCTCCTTGGCAAATATCTCACAGCTCTGGCATCTCAAATGTCTTCTTAGGGTCTCTGCTGCCAATCAGGCTTCACATTCACAGCTTCATGCAATGGCCTATCAGGGCCTTCTTTATTCAGGGACGCCCCTGCTGCACTCTGCCTGGCCTCTGTGGCTCTCTGAAACCATGGAGGAAGAACTGACGACCACTTCACTCTTGCAACTTCATGCCTCTAAAGCCAGCACCGTGTGAATGAAATTGCTGAGTTTGGCTGCAAGTTTGGGATAGACTCTCTCCTACTTTAACCACATTTGCAAATTTTCTCTGCCCTGGACTTGTGGGAGTAGAAAATGCTTTCAGTATTTTCCTTTCAAACATTGGAGGCTTAGCTGGGTGTGGTCTTGCCCTGAAGGTACTGTTGCTGTTGTTTACTTGTAAATCTCGAGGCCTCTCCTTAATCACTTTAATTTCACTTTTTCCATTGTTTACTTGTAAATAGCTAGGCCTCTTCTTAATCACTTTAGTCTCCTTATCAAAAGGAACCTCTCCTTCACATGCCTTGGCCCCACCTTTAATGTTCTTAGTGCATTTTTGAGATCCAAACTGTACATTCTGCATTACTTTCTGCCCCATCTGCTCTTCTTCACTGTAGATCTGTACAATATTCACCATCAATAGCCACACCACCATTTCTACATTAGGCTGTCTTGAAATATCCTCCACCAAAGACATTATTCCATTGCTTTTCAACTTAGCATCAGGCAAGCATTTGGGCTGTGGGCAAATTGCTACCAGACTCTTTATCAAAATATCCCAGTTGCTGCCTTAGTCTTTATTTTCCTCTGGAACTACATTTTTTGCAGTAATGCTTTCTTCCAGGCTTCTACTAGAATGGCCTGTTAAGCTCTGCTTCCAGTAGTCAACAGCTTTTCTAGCCCAAAGTTCCACAGTCTTCCACATATCTCCAAACATCTACATGGTCAGGTTCTTCACAGCCAACAACCCACTCTCTGATACCAAATAACTGTATTAGTCACTTTTCTGTTGCTGTGATAAAACCACCGTGAGCAAGGGAACTTATAAAAGGAAGAGTTTATTTGAGTTTACGATTGATGGTTCCAGGGATTCAGAGTCCATTGTGGCAGGAAGCATGGTGGCCAGGCCTGGAGCAGCAAGCTGAGCATCACATTTCACAATGAGCACAGGAAGCAGAGAGAGAGAGAGAGACTGGAGACCATAAGGCTTGTTAAACTCACTAAGCCTGTCCCCAATAATGTACTTCCTCCAGCACAGCCACACCTTTTAAGACCTCCAAGAACAGTGCCACCAACTGGAGACAAAATGTCTGAATACTTAAAGCCTGTGGGGGGACATTCTCATTCAAACCACCACACTATCTATCCATCTATCTTCTCCTATCATCTATCTATCTCTATCATCTATCTATGTATCTATCTATGTATCTATCTATGTATCTATCTATCCATCTATCTATCTATGTATCTATGTATCTATCTATGTATCTATCTATCTATCTATCTATCTATCTATCTATCATCTATCTATCTCCTATCATCTATCTGTCATCTATCTATCTACCTACTTGCCTACCTACCATCTATCAATCATCTATCATTAATCATCCATTATTTTTGGTTTACCGTTTTTATTTTTTTATTTTTTATCAGTTGTAGTTTTTTCTTTTTTTATTATATTTTAAGGGATTCACAATATAAGAGCACAGTTGTTTTCAGATCACATTGACATTGCTCAGTTTGACATACAATTAGGTAATTGGTGCTAGCATCCACAGATGAGGGATATCATTCCTCGTTTGTTTTTCTGGGACTGTGTTACTTCACTCAGCATGATATCTTCTAGCTCCAGCCATTTGCCTGCAAAGCTCATGATGTCATCTTTCTTTACTGCTGCATAGAACTCCATTGTGTAGATCTACCTCATTTTCTCTATCCATTCCTCAGTTGAGGGGCATTTGGGTTGGTTCCAGCTCCTTGCTATAGTGAAGAGAGCTGCAATAAACATGGCCATGCATGTATCTCTGTGGTGGGGTGAGTCTTGAGGGTACATGCCTAGGAGTGGTATGGCTGGGTCAGGTGGCAAGTTCATTCCAAGTCTTCCAAGGGTTCTCCACACTGCTTTCCATAGTGTCTGTATGAGTTTACATTCCCACTAGCAGTGGATGAGTGTTCCTCTTTCCCCACAACCTCTCCAGTACTTGGTATCATTTGTTTTCTTGATCCTAGCCAGTCTTATTGGAGTAAGGTGATAACTTAAAGTGGTTTTGATTTGCATTTCCTTAATGATTAATGATGTTGAGCACTTCTTAAGATGTTTCTCAGCCATCTCTAATTCCTTGCTTGTGAAGTTTCTGTTCAGCTCTTTGCTCCATCTATTGAGTGGGTCATTTGTTTTCTTTCTTCTTTGTTTTTTGAGTAGTTTATATATTCTGGAAATCAATGTTTGTCAGATGTTTCTGTGGTGAAGGTTTCCTCCCACTCTGTGGGATTTCTCTTCACTTCCTTGATTGTTTCTTTTGATGTACAGAAGCTTTTGAGTTTAATGAGGTCCCATTTGTCAATTGTCAACCTTAATTCTTGAGGAGATGCTGATTTAGGAAGTCTCTTCCTATGCCTATGTCTTGTAGTCTGCTGCCAACTTTTTCTTCTATTGCCTTCAGAGTTTGGGGTTTCACATTGAGGTCTTTGATCCATCTGGAGTTGACTTTTGTACAGGCCAGGAGGTAAGAGTTTAATTTCATTCTTCTACAAGTGGTGATCTAGTTTTGCCAACACTACTTGCTGAAGATGCTGTCTTTCCTCCATTGAGTCTTCTTGGCCCCCTTGTTAAATATGAGGTGGCTGAAACTGTATGTGCTCAGGCTTGGAGCTTCAGTTTTGTTCCCTTGGTCAACAGGTCTGTTTTTGTACTGGTACCAAGCTGTTTTTATGACTATAGCCCTGTAGTATAGTTTGAAGTCTGGTATAGAGATCCCCCCTGTATTGCTCTTTTCACTCAGGGTTGTTTTGGCTATTCGGGGTCTTTTGTTTTTCCAAATGAAATAAGGACTTTTTTTTTCCAAGCCTGTGAAGAAACTTGGGGATTTTAATTGGGATTGCTTAAACCTATACAAGGTTTACTGTTTTTATTCAGCAGTTTTGACTCTGTGAGTCAGAGTGAAAGAAATTAAACTTTTATAATATATAATGCATATTTCCATTTATTTTTGAGGCTAGGGAAATTAGTTATGAGGAATTCTTCTTTTCTAATAGGTGACTCAGGATGAGAGGGATTTTGGATCATAGCAGAGGATGTTGATTAAATGACTGAGTGGAGATTCAGAGAGCAGTTACCACACCATGTCTATGGAAAGGAAAAGGTCCTTTATTTGGTGCAGTGTCTGTAATTCAATATTTGAGTTTTCAGTGTACAAAAAAAGTATAGAATTCAGGAAGAAGTTCTGACATTTTGAAGTTTCTACAAGCTTCTAGAAATTTCTAGCATTGGCTACCCATTTGGTCAAATGAAATTTTTAGCAGTTCTAGAAAAAAGCATGGTAAAACTGACTTGCTGGGGTTTGGCAGTCTGATCCTCTTGTCTCTCTTGAGATGCTCTTTCAGGACACACCATGACTCCATTAAGAGTCTGCTGGGAGAGAAGTATTTCCACCTTGTATTTCCACCTAGTGCTCCTGTTTACCCACCTTTCAACGTGATGACTGCAGTGAGGCATGCTATCTTGGATATCCTAAAGACGTTCTCAAACAATGTGTCCTCAAGCCGAGATGCTAGGACACACTTTCAGTGACAGAGGTAGACAGCATCTCCTTGGAATGAGACACCCAAATTGACTTTCGGATTCTTCCTTACCCATTTCCTTCCCCTCTCTCTGCCACTAATCTTGTCTATCCTTGTACTTTGACAATGTCTGTTAACCAAACAAAGGGCATGTTGATATAGTTTCCCTTATTTCCACCCTGTTTGCTTTGTCTCTCTATGATCTTATACCATTTTAGTAGAAATGATACAAGACATTTTATCCAGACTATAGCTACTGTTTTGAATACAACTGATTGCTCTCACAAATTTAATAACAATTCCTTTACATTGTTCACAAGATATTTTTTTACAGGCTATTGCAGTATTGAAAATTTCTCTGCACAACTAATACCAAACATCAGTGTCATAAAAATTGAGCCCTAAGCCCATGTTAATACAGTGCTGGCTGACACCATGATAAACTTCCCTTTCAGGACCAGAGCAAGACGCTTGGGACATCCTTGCCACCAGGATGTTATATTCTCTTCAGAAACACACCAGCTTGCTTTCTATGAGTTTCTTTAACTCCATACAAGGAATCCTCCCACACGGAGAAGAAAAACAAAGTCATTCACATTGTTATAAATTCCCATTTTAGGAATAATACAATTAGAAAGGATAGTCTAGAATTTATCTCTGACCCTTTGAAATATTGTAAGTGAAACAGCTTCTGCTCTGGAAGTCTGACAAAGCAGTCTGAATTTAAACTCATTAGCTAATGTTGTCATGGACAATCACATTTCTTCTTAGCTGGCCAAGGGGAAATTTATGCTATAGCAAATTATTTTAGTTGCACCTAGGTAGAATGGTCTGTAATTAGGCTGAAAAAAGCCACTTGGGTTTCTAGAAGAGACCATTTGGAATTTGGGACATGTTTCATTGCTTGGGTTTGGTAATCTAAGCTTCTGACTTCAGGGTCTATTACAGGAACTAATAACCATTTTTGTTCCTGCTTTTGGTAATTGCTTGTGTTGCAGTTGGCTGATGTGTCTAACTTAGAATCACAAATGCTGTTATATAGTCATTGTCTTCCCAGAAGAGAAGCAGGTTGTCCTTCGGCAAGGGGAACAGGAGAAGAAAACTGGTCCACCAAAGACTGCACAGCCTGTACAACCTCTGAACACAAAGGCTCAGCAATGGAGAAATCCAAATCTCCTAAGTAAATGTCCGACTTAACTTCTGTTGGCTCAAAGGGGAGACTGGGAAAAAGGAAAGTAGCCCAGAGATCCAGGAATTCACCTGCCCCTGTCAGCTGGTTGTGATACTGCTGGGTATTTCCTGTCATTTTTAGCTAGTCTGGGTATCCAGGTGTTGAAAACAAACAATTCCAAAGAGCACTGACATGAGGCAAGACCACTCAGACAAGGGGAAAATAAGATCATGTCATGATCATGTGTGAATGCAGTCAGAAATAGGAACATCATCTTCAACACAAAATGAAGGCTCGTCATCACATCCTAGATACCACAGCCCTGTTTTGTCCTTGCCAGTCACAGCACTAGCATGGCTTCATCTTCACCACCTGCTTGGTAAGACTTATAAAAAGATTGCAATGGAGAATATTTCCTGCTTCCCATCAGTACCCAAGCATGGCTAACTCTCATTTCTTCACAGTGTCCCCAAATTACCTATCAAAACCCCAATTCCACATATGTCCCTAGAACACACTCATTCACATTCTCTGATTCCCATTTGTGAGCATTCTCCCTTGTTGCCACAAGGCAAGATACCCAACTTTGTTCAACCCCAGGCTAGTTCCTGCTGGTCTGCCTGAAGGACACTAATATCCTATTTCACTTGTCAAATATCAGTAATGGGTATCATCTCATTCATCCTATTAAAGACATAGGGCTTGAGGAATTGGAGTTGGCACCTTCCTCTCAAGCCATGATTTTGCTGTGTAAATAGCTCTCATGATGTTTTCTTTCTCTGCCTCTTCAGAGCAGCACTGATGGTCTAAGCCATGAGCATCTCCTACATTCTCTACAGCAGTCGTCTCTCAGTTGGCCCTACTCGGGCTACTTCGACTTGCCCCTGTTCTGTTCTCCACACCATGCCCATGCTACTCCCTTTCCATTAGAAACCTTAAAAATGTCATCCCTCTGGCCAACTTTATACATTCATTAAAGACAGGATCCCATGTAGCCTAGGCTGCCCTGGAAGTCAAAGTATAGCTGAAGACGGCTTTGCACTTCTCATCTTCTAACCTCCACTTCCTGAGCTCCGTGATTCCCATGTATGGGAATGCATGCACTGTCATGGTTTATGCCATACTGGGGATTGAACTCAGAGCTTTATGCTTGCTAAGCAAGTGCTATGTGAATGGAGCTGTAATCCTGGCCCCAAGTGTTTGCTCTTTAGCCTTATCTCAGGCCACTCTCTATCCTTTTATTCCAGCTACAATGAAATATTTTGGAGAATACGTGAGTATTGTCTTTGCGTCATTTCCCTCGTAGCGCCCCAACTCCTTCCGTGTCTTCCCACTCCGTCTCAGTTTCTTGCTGGGCTCCTCTTTCTTGACTACCACATGCTTCCTACAACCACAGGGCCTTTGGATATGCTCTCCCTCTGGGATGTTCGTTCTCCTCCTGCTTCGTCAAGTAAAGGATCCCTCAAATCAGTTTGATTGCATTTTGAGATATCCTCCTTTCGCTGTCCTGGGCAGGTCAGTTTCTCCTTTCGATATCGTCTAGTAGTATGCATTTCTCTGTCGTAGAACTTTATAAATTTCTACTGTATCATTCTTTGATTGTTTTTGAATTAAAAATTGTAATGGTGTGCTGCTTGTATTAATGCTTATATTCTCCTTGTACCTAATAGGGTCTTGGTAAATATTTGTGGAATGAGGGTCTAGTTCTGCTTTGTTGCTGGTGAGTTGCCTCATTTTGAGCATGACATTTAACTTGGCTGAATCTGCTCCAGTTGCCTTAGCAAAGCAGCACAATTAATGGTATGAATAATGGAAATTTATTTCTAACCCTTCTTGGAGTCTAGAAGTCCAAGATCAAGGCCACTGTCAGGGTTGGAGTCTGACAAGAACGGTCTTCTTGGCATAGAGAAGATGGATTTTGCTATGGTCTCACATGGCCTTTTCTCTGTTCATGCTGCTCTGGGCAGAGAAAGGAAGGAGAGGGCGTGTGTGAGCACGTATGTGATGGCAGCTCTTCCTGGCTCCTCCTATTTTTATGAGCACGTATGTGATGGCAGCTCTTCCTGGCTCCTCCTATTTTTATGAGCACGTATGTGATGGCAGCTCTTCCTGGCTCCTCCTATTTTTATGAGCACGTATGTGATGGCAGCTCTTCCTGGCTCCTCCTATTTTTATGAGCACGTATGTGATGGTAGCTCTTCCTGGCTCCTCCTATTTTTATGAGCACGTATGTGATGGCAGCTCTTCCTGGCTCCTCCTATTTTTATGAGCACGTATGTGATGGCAGCTCTTCCTGGCTCCTCCTATTTTTATGAGCACGTATGTGATGGCAGCTCTTCCTGGCTCCTCCTATTTTTATGAGCACGTATGTGATGGCAGCTCTTCCTGGCTCCTCCTATTTTTATGAGCACGTATGTGATGGCAGCTCTTCCTGGCTCCTCCTATTTTTATGAGCACGTATGTGATGGCAGCTCTTCCTGGCTCCTCCTATTTTTATGAGCACGTATGTGATGGCAGCTCTTCCTGGCTCCTCCTATTTTTATGAGCACGTATGTGATGGCAGCTCTTCCTGGCTCCTCCTATTTTTATGAGCACGTATGTGATGGCAGCTCTTCCTGGCTCCTCCTATTTTTATGAGCACGTATGTGATGGCAGCTCTTCCTGGCTCCTCCTATTTTTATGAGCACGTATGTGATGGCAGCTCTTCCTGGCTCCTCCTATTTTTATGAGCACGTATGTGATGGCAGCTCTTCCTGGCTCCTCCTATTTTTATGAGCACGTATGTGATGGCAGCTCTTCCTGGCTCCTCCTATTTTTATGAGCACGTATGTGATGGCAGCTCTTCCTGGCTCCTCCTATTTTTATGAGCACGTATGTGATGGCAGCTCTTCCTGGCTCCTCCTATTTTTATGAGCACGTATGTGATGGCAGCTCTTCCTGGCTCCTCCTATTTTTATGAGCACGTATGTGATGGCAGCTCTTCCTGGCTCCTCCTATTTTTATGAGCACGTATGTGATGGCAGCTCTTCCTGGCTCCTCCTATTTTTATGAGCACGTATGTGATGGCAGCTCTTCCTGGCTCCTCCTATTTTTATGAGCACGTATGTGATGGCAGCTCTTCCTGGCTCCTCCTATTTTTATGAGCACGTATGTGATGGCAGCTCTTCCTGGCTCCTCCTATTTTTATGAGCACGTATGTGATGGCAGCTCTTCCTGGCTCCTCCTATTTTTATGAGCACGTATGTGATGGCAGCTCTTCCTGGCTCCTCCTATTTTTATGAGCACGTATGTGATGGCAGCTCTTCCTGGCTCCTCCTATTTTTATGAGCACGTATGTGATGGCAGCTCTTCCTGGCTCCTCCTATTTTTATGAGCACGTATGTGATGGCAGCTCTTCCTGGCTCCTCCTATTTTTATGAGCACGTATGTGATGGCAGCTCTTCCTGGCTCCTCCTATTTTTATGAGCACGTATGTGATGGCAGCTCTTCCTGGCTCCTCCTATTTTTATGAGCACGTATGTGATGGCAGCTCTTCCTGGCTCCTCCTATTTTTATGAGCACGTATGTGATGGCAGCTCTTCCTGGCTCCTCCTATTTTTATGAGCACGTATGTGATGGCAGCTCTTCCTGGCTCCTCCTATTTTTATGAGCACGTATGTGATGGCAGCTCTTCCTGGCTCCTCCTATTTTTATGAGCACGTATGTGATGGCAGCTCTTCCTGGCTCCTCCTATTTTTATGAGCACGTATGTGATGGCAGCTCTTCCTGGCTCCTCCTATTTTTATGAGCACGTATGTGATGGCAGCTCTTCCTGGCTCCTCCTATTTTTATGAGCACGTATGTGATGGCAGCTCTTCCTGGCTCCTCCTATTTTTATGAGCACGTATGTGATGGCAGCTCTTCCTGGCTCCTCCTATTTTTATGAGCACGTATGTGATGGCAGCTCTTCCTGGCTCCTCCTATTTTTATGAGCACGTATGTGATGGCAGCTCTTCCTGGCTCCTCCTATTTTTATGAGCACGTATGTGATGGCAGCTCTTCCTGGCTCCTCCTATTTTTATGAGCACGTATGTGATGGCAGCTCTTCCTGGCTCCTCCTATTTTTATGAGCACGTATGTGATGGCAGCTCTTCCTGGCTCCTCCTATTTTTATGAGCACGTATGTGATGGCAGCTCTTCCTGGCTCCTCCTATTTTTATGAGCACGTATGTGATGGCAGCTCTTCCTGGCTCCTCCTATTTTTATGAGCACGTATGTGATGGCAGCTCTTCCTGGCTCCTCCTATTTTTATGAGCACGTATGTGATGGCAGCTCTTCCTGGCTCCTCCTATTTTTATGAGCACGTATGTGATGGTAGCTCTTCCTGGCTCCTCCTATTTTTATGAGCACATATGTGATGGTAGCTCTTCCTGGCTCCTCCTATTTTTATGAGCATGTATGTGATGGCAGCTCTTCCTGGCTCCTCCTTTTTTTATGAGCACATATGTGATGGTAGCTCTTCCTAGCTCCTCTTATTTTTATTTAACTATTTATTTTTGTATGAGGGTTCTCCCTCTTATAAACTGCCAATGCTATTGGGCTAAGGCTTTACCCTTGTGACATTATTCAACCTTAATTACCTTTCAGAAAGGCCCAGTCTGCAAAGGAGCACTAAGGGTTAAGGTCTCAACTTATGAATTTGTAGGAACACAATTCATTTTATAACATTATTCCTGTGATTCCTCACTTGTAACAGGAATAATCATACAAAATTGCTTCTTGGGAGATACTATAAGAGTTGAATTTGGAGCCAGGCGTTGTGGTGCATGCCTTTAATCCTAGCACTTGGGAGGCAGAGGCAGGCGAATCTTTGTGAGTTCAAGGCCAGCTTGGTCTACAGAGTGAGTTCCAGGACAGCTGGGGCTACAGGGAGACCCTGTCTCCAAGAGACCAAAAAAAAAAAAGAGTTGAATTTGGAAGTGAATGGGAAAGATCCCTGAAATGCAAAGCTTTGACCCTGGGAAGAAGGTAGGAGTGGATTCCCAGCATGGTGGATTGAGGTTAGTGTCCTCTCAGTGCAGAACATGCTTATAGGTAAGGATGTCCATTAAGGTAAAGATGTTTTAGTTGAACATTGGAAGTATTTTTCTAGGTGTCTGGCCGTGAGCTAAGCTTCTTGGAGTTGTTATTTTCCATTCCAAATGGCTCCTCAAGGACATTCTATGGACTTGGACTCTGGACTAGGTATCTTCCTCTCTCTTCCAACTTTGAACTTTGCTGTTACTTAACATTCATATTCCACTGAATACAAGGAGCCCCAGTTAATCTTCTATGACCATGTACATTGGAGGTCAGTAAACTACTGAAAGGGCCAGCTAGTAAAACATTTTCGGCTTTGCAATTCATGTGGCTCCTTCGCAGCCGCTCAGCCTACCATCACAGCATGAAAGTGGCCTTATGTAAATGGAATGTAGAAGCTGAGTCTCATTAAAGCTACATTTGTGGATGCTGAAGTGAAAATTTCTGATTTTCCTGTCACAAAATAGTATTCTGTTCCTAGCTTAAAAATGAATATGTAAAAACCATTTTTCTCTGGTGAACCTATAGAAATAGGCAGTAGGCTAGGTTTGGTGTGGAGGTCATGGTTTGCCAAACTCTGTTATACACCATTAAGTCAGAACTAGAAATACTGCTAATTTCCTGGCTATCTTTGGAGCAATGAAGTGGATTGATTATGTTTCAGGTCTGACAGGAAAATTTGCTTTTTTCTAATTTGACTTATTGGCTAGCCAGAACATTTACTTTATTGTTTCCATAAGTTTCATTTTACTGCTGGCTGTGAAAAAAATTGCTAATTCATTTGCCAGGTTACAGCAGCTGATGCTAAGGTGGCTGAGCCAGATCTAGCCTATTCTATACTCCCTCTGTTTCTGGGCAGCCTTAAACCTGCCATATTCTCTAAGCCCCCTAGGTGCTTCCAGTGCCAAGCCCCCAACCTGTAAACCAGCCTCTTCCAGTAAGCACTTCCAATCTACAGTTTTAAAAAGTCCCCCAGTGCCATAATCAGATTCAATTACAAGGCACATATTTGCATGTCAAGGAAGAGAGGGAAAAGTGACTGATGTTCCACCGGTAGCTCTTTGGACCACTTGACAAGAATGACTCCCAACTTATTCAAAGATCATGGTAAATGACAATGTCACAATCCCCAGGGATCTTGAAGTTGTAGCATGTAAAGTCTTCTTTAAATGCTGGAACAGGCATTAATATAATTCTGCCATGGATGATTTTAATGCTGGTGAATCACTTGATTAGGTCAAGAGGTGTATGAAAGAGACCGGAGAGATGGCTTAGCAGTTAAGAGGACATGTCACTCTTACAGAGGACTCAGGGTTTGGTTCTCTCAGTACACACATTTGGTGGGCCACAAATGCTACTGTAGTCCTAGTTCCAGGAGATTAAGGGCCTTCTTCTGGCTTCTGTGAACACTTAGAAATACATGGTGCACACACATGTATGCAGGCTCAGACATATCCAAATAAAAAGGCAAATGAATAAACCCTTTAAAAAACAGAGGTGTATGAAAGTGGATGTCTGACTTTTCTCCTGGATAAAGAATTACTAGCTCTGTACTGAAGCCCTTTTCTCTTTAATATGACACTGGCTGGGAAAATATCACAGGTGTGTAAATGTGACTACCTGTGGTGGTTAATATTGACTGCCAATTTGACAGCCTGTAGAGTCACGTGGCGGGGGGCAAGCCTCTAGATACACCTAAGAGGGATTATTTAGATTAGGTTGGCCTCTGGGTATGTCCATGAGGAAATTATCCTGCTTTGATTCAGTGAGGTAGGAAGACCTGCCTTAAGAGTGGACATCACCATTCCCTGGACTTGAGTCCTGAACTGGGCAAAACGGAGAAAACTAACTGAACATGAGCAGTCCTGGCTCTTGGCTTCCTGGGTGGGGATGCAATATGACCAGCTGCTTCCTGCCGTGAACATTTTCTCCCTTGGGTTGCTTTTGTCAGAGTATTTATTCACAACAACAGGACCACCAAGCCACCACCTATGGCCTGTGTATATGCTTTATTATGGCAGGATGTCCAGAATAGCTTCTGTCTGGCCAAAGAAAGATGGAGTATTCTGGCTCATAAGCACTTAAGTGTTTTAGTTTTAGACTTTGTGGTCATCCTGAGAAAAATTCATTTATTGTTCAATATTTATTATTTTTCATGTACAGTGTCCTACACAAGCACCAATCAGGTGACTGCATGTCCATATCCTGATTTTAAAAGTGTCCAATTTTGTTACAAATTGTGTTTCCAACCCAGGGAGCCTAGTTGTGATAAGCAGCTGTGTGCGACTCTTCTAGATAGATCTTTGTCACAACATCACAAATGCTGTTATATAGCCATTGTCTTGCCAGAAGAGAAGCAAGTTGTCCTTCAGCAAGGGGAACAGGAGAAGAAAACTGGTCCACCAAAGACTGCATAGCCTGTACAACCTCTGAACACAAAGGCTCAGCAATGGAGAAATCCAAATCTCCTAGGTAAATGTCCCACTTAACTTCTGTTGGCTCAAAGAGGAGACTGGGAAAAAGGAAAGTAGCCCAGAGATCCAGGAACTCACCTGACCCTGTCAACTGGTTCATTCATTCATTCATTCATTCATTCATTCATTCATTCCATTTAGCATTCATTCTAACTTATACATCATTTTGTTCATTTAATACAATTTTGATCATCTGCAAGATGATTTGAAAATGAAAGTGACAAAATCCCATTTAGAAAATGGTGTGTGGATTTATTTGAGGGGGAGTCAAATATTTTAAAAATATGTTATTTCAATGTGAAAAACAGCATAGCAGAGGTACAGACCAGCTACCTAGTGAGGACAGTGATTGATGTTTTGAGGCAAGATAGATTCTGGATAACTCTAGAGGGGGCATGTGAACTGGGCTGGGAAAGATGAGTGTGTCACCAGGGAGACAATGGCAAAGAACATTGTATGCAAAGTAGAAAGCAAATGTTCCTTGACGTCCCCAGAGTATGAATCTTTCCCACAATGGTGTTGATCAGATCCTTTCTTCCCTCACAACTCTCCCCTCTCACTCTTCATCTCCTCTTCCTTTATATGCCCTTCTGGCTAGATTGTCAGGCAATGAACTTGGATGAGTAACTAGTTGGGGGGGATGGATGATATACGAAAGAAAGGCCTTGAGAGACAAACTGTTTTCAGCTTGTGGTAGTAGGTAGGTTTGTGGCCATGGTCTATAAACTAGGTAGGGTGGAAGAGACTAGGTTTTGGCATGCATCTAGGAGGCCATGCTGCTGATGTAGCCTGCTTCTCATAGCAAATTTCAGGCCCATTAGGGGCTATATGACTCTTGGTAGACGATGTGTGCCCACCCTTCCAGTCCAGCACTGATAATACCCAGGAACAAGGGAGGGCCTTGGAGGGGCAGCTCCACTTGCATCTCCCTCTGCCCTCCTGGGAAGTCGCAGAATCACTTAGCATCAGGGAAACTTGCCCAACATAGCAGATGGTTGGGAGCATCACTTCTGCTTGGCCTGAGGTTGAAAATGAGGTAGGTTGCTATCATGCTGAGCAGGGATGGGGAAAGCAGGAACCTACGGGAAGGATGCAGAGTAAGCTGCCAAGGCATGTGTCAGGCAGGGCCTGCAGAGCTCCACAGGCCTGGGCCAGGAGCAGGAAGTGCTAAGTAGATACAAGGTTCCCTGCAGAACCCTGGCAGGTGGAAGGGAGGGTGTTAGCACAAAACGCCCTTTTCTCGCCACACAGGCGATTTGTTCCTTGCCTCATCCAGCTATTTCAAAAGCTGCTTCCCTTGAAGCTATGATCAAAATTAAGATATCAAATGATGGAAAAACTCTGTCATATTTCTGTTGACCAGATGTATATCACAGAACTATTTTTAGATTCCTGGCAGACAGCATGGAGAACTGGGGCTAAACAGACCTGGCTCCAGTCTAGCTAATCCCCCTAAACACCTTTGATTTGGGGGCAAACCACTAACCTGGTTGAACCTCAATATTTGAATGTATGGCAGAGGGGGAAGGAGAGACCTGAAATCATCTCTCAAATTATTTTCTTACTCAGTTAAAAACATTGTAAGCATGTATATGTGCTTGAAAGAAATTATCAAATTTAAATTGACAGGAATATCCAAATCACTGTTAGTTGGAACAAAATTTAGTATAACTCATTTGGAAAGCAATTTGGCAATCTATGTCAAGAGCCTTGAAAATGTTCTTACCCATAAATTCAATAGTGTCTCTCCTAGAAAATAATTCTGAAGCATTCTGATAATTCAGAAAGAAAAAAAAATGTTCTCTCTGTTCTTATTTTTAAAGTGAAAATAAATCCCCAGGGGCTGGAGAGATGGCCTAGCGGTTAAGAGCACTGACCGCTCTTGCAGAGGACCCGGGTTCGATCCCCAGCACCCACATGGCGGCCAAGAGCCATCTGAAACTCCAATTCCAGGAGAACTCCAGCTCCAGGGGAATCCAAGACCCTCTTCTGACCTCCGCGGCATTGCACGACATGGGTGCACAGACCTGCATGCAGACAGTACATTCATACACATACAGAAATAAATAAAAATATTAAAAAAAAAAGAAAATAAATCCCCAGTGATGGGGGCTGTTTAATTGGTCATTGGTAAAGAGGATTAGTTTCAGTCATTAAAATTATTATCAAAACATACGAAATGATGATCTTAAGTCACTTAAACAGTAAATAGAGAAATTATTGAAGTAAACAGAGAAGTTTGTTATTGTTCTAGTTTGTCTTCCATTGCTGTGACAAAACACTCTGACCGACACCAACTTGAGGAGAAAGGGTTTATTTCATCTTACAATTCCCGGGTTCACATTGTTCATCACTAGGGAGCCCATAGGCCGGAATTCAGGGCAGGAAACCTGAGGCAGGAGCCGAGCAGAGCAACTAGAAAGCCATGGAGGATGCAGCTTCACTGGCTTGCTTTCACTCTGCCCTGGCTCATGCCCAGCCGTGCCTTCTTTACCAGTACACAAACACCTGCCCAGGGTGCACTACTCATTGTGGGCTGGGCCTACCCACATTGCCTGATAATCAAGACAATACTCCACAGATGTGGCTACAGGCCAATCCAATGGGGACAATTCCCTAATTGAAGGTCCCTCAACCCAGGTGTGTCAAGTTGACACTAAGCTATCCAGCACAATTGGACCCCTTGTCAACTTGGACACAACAAAAACACATCACTATTAAACCACCACACTTTCCATTCCTTATCCCAAAGTATGATGTTAACATTAATCACAACCTAAGACAGTACAACCTTAAAAGCCCCACAGTCCTTAAAATGTCCAACACTTAAAAGTTCAGTCTATTAAAAGTCTCTTAACTGTGGGTGCGTGTAAAATCCAAAAAAGTACTGTCTTATTTCAAAGGGAAGAATCAGGCACACTCAACAAAACACTAAGTCCAGCAAAGTACTTCAAGCTGGACACCTGGGACTCACATTCTTCTGGGCTCCAAAGGGTTTCAGCAGCTCCCCCTTGCTCCGACTCTGCCGTCTGGTGGCACACACAGTCTCTCTCCAAGGCCCAGGCTGACTCCATTCCACACCTGCAGCTGCTCTTGGTGGTCGTCCACAGTCCAGCATCTCCAAAAAGCTGGTGGTTGGCCACTGAAACTGAGCGCAGGAACCTTCACCAATGGTCTCCTTCTGACCTCTCCTGGTGCAAAGCCTCAGCTTCTCTCCATGACCCCTGAATCCTGGGGTCTTCACTGCAACCAGGTGTCACTTCCACCAATGGTCTTTCCTGACCTGTCACAGTGCCAAGCCTCGGCTGCTCTCATGTGACCCCCTCAAATTTTACAACACCGTAACATATAGGAGACTCTTACATGTTACCAAGTCCTGCTTCTGGCTCTAAGATGGAGGCTCAGGCCCCTTCTGGATCATAGCTTCTCTATGCCGACCCTGAAGAATTCTTCCCAGAAGATTTCACCAAAATGATGCTGGTCTCTTGTTACTTACAGCTGATTTTTCAGCCCCAGCTAACCAGCATCAATTGTCCCAGTACAACAAAGATTTCACTTCAGGTTCTGGTCTCTTGTTACTTACAGCTGATTCTTCAGCCCCAGCTGACCAGAACCCACAGATTACACAGTCCTGATGATCTCTGCTCCCCTTTGAAACTAGAAACTTCACAAGCCAGGCCTCCATCTTCTACAACTCCTTCAGCAAAACTGCTCCAAGCTCCACAGCAACGATCTTTAGGCATTCAATGATCTTCCCAGCCAAAAGTTCCAAACGCCTCCACAATCCTTCCCCAAAACACCAAGGTCAGGTCTGTCACAGCAATACCCCTCTCTTCTGGTACCAATTTCTGTTCTAGTTTCTCTTCCATTGCTGTGACAAAACACTCTGACCGAACCCAACTTGAGGAGGAAAGGGTTTATTCAGCTTATATCTCCCGGGTCACAGTTCATCACTTAGGGAGCCCAAGGCAGGAACTCAGGGCAGGAACCTGGAGGCAGGAGCTGAAGCACAAGCCATGGAGGAATGCTGTTCACTGGCTCGCTCTCCTGGCTCATGCCCAGCTTGCCTTCTTATACAGTACACAACAACCTGCCCAGGGTGGCACTACTCATTGTGGGCTGGGCCCTCCCACATTGCCTGATAAGACAATACTCCACAGACGTGGCCACAGGCCAATCGAATGGAGCCAATTCCCCAATTGAGGCTCCCTCAACCCAGGTGTGTCAAGTTGACACTAAAGCGATCCAGCACAGTTATTTAGTTCAGAAAAACAAGACTTTAAGTTATATAAAAATATGATTTCAATTATGTAAAATGGCATAAGCAGACTGCACAAATATTAATTTTAATTGTTTTGGGACCATTTATTTAATTTCTTTTCTCTTTGTCTCTTCTAATATTCTATAATAAGCTTTCATCGCTTTCATTACAATAAAAACTGAAGTAATTCAAGTTTATGATTATTAGTTGATCATATATATTAAGGAGCTGTCAGAAAAAATGGAAATAACCACATTATAGAACTTCATTTGTTACATAAAATGAAATTATGTACCACATAGCTTAGTGGTTGATGGCAAGGTCCTCGTGTCCACGGTGGAAAGCTCTCAATTCAGACTGTGATCCTTACATATCCATGATGCATAAGAGTCTCATACTTGTCATAGAAATTCATAAACACATATTGGATACACAAGTGCTAAGTATGTCTGACATATGTGGTACTGATACCAATTGAAACCCAGTCTGATTCATAGTAATAATCCATGTGTACCTCAGTGGGCATCACTGAGTTTTTGAAGTTGGTCCATGAGTGAAGGTCAGTAAAATGAGGTCTCTATAGCTAGAGTGAAGAGCTAGCCCATCTTCAGGAATCTACTAAAGTGTTTTTTGCAGTTAAGTGATTTGGTGGCAAGGTATAACAATAAGACCACAGTCATAGGACTGTGTTCAAATTCTGACTTTGTCTTTTACTGGTTGTGTGGCTATAGAGAAGTTGTTCATGCTCTGCATGCCTCAATTTTCCTTAACTTTAAGATTTTTTCTTCTCTTTTTTCAAATAGCCCAAACATGTTAGATAGCTGAGTATAACCTTGAGCTTCAGTTTTTCCTGCCTTTATCTCCCAAGTGCTGGGACCTCGATGTGCATGACTATTACCTTCTTCTCCTGAGTGTTATGGTTAAAGGGAAGTTCTGTAAAGAGTGTGAAAAAGCAGTAAACATCTCTTCAAGAAATACCTATTGAATACCTAGTATGAACAATATTACTAATAAATGCCAAGAAGAAATAGTAAACTCTATAGACCCTTTCTTTCTTCTATCTGAAATATAGGGTGTTATTCTTGGAAAGAAGTCCTTGCCATTTTCTATGTGTCTTATCATTTTATTGGTTTTCATTACTCCTATTATTTTTAAGCCATAGGCATATTAGATCACAAAGGAAAGATGATAGCTGATGGAAAACGGTCCTCTTACTTGCCATGTTATGTATCTTTCTCCTCCCTGCCCCACTGTGTTCCATAAGTAGGAGAACACACATGGTCCTCATGGGCTTGTTTAGGTAGGATGGGATGCTTCAATGGCCTCTGGGAAATAACATGTTCCCAAATCCTCACTGGCTGGGGACTGCTGTCACCCTGTCCAGAGGAGAGGGATGGAGCATAAAAGGCAAATAGCAAATTGCTTCCAGGGAGCTCCTAAGAGATGCTGGAATAATTATGTTTCAGCGGCCACAGGAGGAGGTTGAAGGGAAAGGAGGAGGCTGCTGAAAGAGAGGGCCTTGTTAATTATGGAACAGATGCCCGGCAGCACCTTGGGGTGAATGCATTAAGGGTGGGAAGCTGTCATCTCTCCCTCCCCCTCACATTTATTTACAGGCTCCTGCGGCACCCATCTGGGGCTGGTTTCCTGTGGGTTTTGCCTCAGTTAGAGACATCTCCAAGTTCAAACTTTCTCCATATTTCCAAGTAGGATCTTCCTCCTGCCTCGTCTCCTCACTTTCCCACCCCTCTCCCACCTAGACCCTGGCACACTCAACAGAGCTTCCTCTGACTTGAGACAGCTTGCACTGTTTGGCCTGAACTGGTTTGAGAAATCGCCTTGCAGACCTGGAGCAAATAGAAAGAGCGGCTGCAGGCCTCTTAGGTGGTCTGTCTTCACTCCCACTCCTCTGCTCGTGACCCGCCAAGGCCAGGAGCCAAGAGCAGCCAGCAGGGTCCTCGAGCAGCCAGCAGGGTCCTCAGCAGCCTGTGCTCTGGAGACCGCAAGCACCTGCCCTGCAGCCCAGACATGCAAATCAGGCAGCAGACACAAAGAAAAGCGACCCCTGTTCCGACTGCCCTGTTCTGTTATTAGCTTCCCAGCTTTGTGTGTTTGTACCCTGGTCTCAGTGGTGACTCACTTGCCCGGCCCTGTCTGCTCACCTCGTTCAGTGCCCTTCCTCATACCCTCCCCTGCTGTACCCGTCCTGGCCATGATCAGCTGTGGACACCAGAAGAGGGAAATGAGCTGGGTTTTACCCTCCCTGCATCTCTCAACACTGTCATGTGTGAATCACCACTCTAGGGTCCCCGATCAATTCACCATTGCTGTAAAAAATATCCAGCCAATCAGCACCTCTCTTCTTTCATTGAATTCAAAGTCAGCATTCACTTTTCTACTGCTGTTTCTCCTTGGTGGTCTTTGTATTTTTGGGTAGATTTAAAGTTTCGGAAGAAGCTGTGTCCGTTTCAGAGTCACCTTACTGCATAGCAGAGAAGGCGCTGTTTCACCCTACTTGGCATGGGTCCACAGTCTGGGTGACTTGGATAGTGGGTCAGTAACGTCAGATGCCTTTGTTCATAATGCCTGACAGAGAACTCCAGCGCAAGCTTCCAGAGAAGGGGTGGGGAAATGGCAGGCATCAGCCCAATACTTTCTAATGCAGTAATAATGTTTCCTATAGAAAGGAGATGATTGAATACTGTGAGTAATTTCAGTCAGAGAACACAAGTGAACTCATTGGAAATGAAGCACTTAACGCATGATTGGTTTTATCATTGTTATGCTGTCATTATTATTCTCCTAATTTCAAGGCGTGGGTTGTCAATTAGATTCAAAAGCAACCTCTGAGGTCACCTAGCCCAGTGTCCTGCCACAATGACAGCTCTTCCCCTTAGCAAAAGCTGAGGTAAAATGCTGTATCTAGTCAACAGACATTCAGAAGGGATGTGAAACTGGCGTGAGGCGTTTGCTGTGCCATGGAGACAGTGCTGGATCTGAAATAATGGGACCTCTGGCAGCACACTCTGACATCTCTAACCTTTGAGACCATTCACAGCAGAGGCTGCAAACTGGCTCCTCACGGGTTGCCTTCCATACGCTGGGGGTATTTGATTAGCCTGTATATAATATATAAAGAAAATAATTTATTTTCTTTTTATGAGTGTGGGTTTGTGCACGTGTGAATGCAGGTGCCCATGGAGTCCAGAAGAGGGTGTCAGACCTCCTGGGGCTGGAGTTACAGGCATGTGATAGTTGCCAGTTAGAGGCAGTTGCTGATGTGGGTGCCAGGAACAAAGCTTGGGTTCTCTGCAAGAATACTACATGTTCTTTTCTGCTGAACCACTATTCTAGCTTCTAAAATTTATTTTTTGAAATATGGAGTCCATGTTTGAAAATCAGGAACAGTCACTGCAAATCATAATTTTTGGTTTGTACTTATTAAAAAGTGGCAGATCAAAAAACTACGGTACTATATTTAATTTAATTTGCTGGGGGTTCTTCCTTTAGACTTGGGGTGATCTCTGGTTTACCACAGTCCTCACCACACTCTACTACCTGTGTTGTCTCTAAGCTAGGTACAGGGGCCTTTCTCCCTTCCCTTCCCTTCCTTTCCCCTCCCTCCCTCCCTTCTTCCTACTCTCCTTACCTTTTTCTCTCCCTCCTTTTCTTCTTCCCTAACACTAAGCTAGGTTTAAGTACTCTCTCCCTTCTTCTCTCCCTCCCTCCCTCTCTCCCCTCCCTCCCTCTCATTTTACTCTCTCTTCCTTCCCCTTTCTCCTGCTCTTATTCTCTTCCCTCCCTTCCTCCCCTCCCTCCCTCTCATTTTACTCACTCCCTTCCTCTCTCCCTCCCTCCCCTCTCTCCCTCTCATTTTACTCTCTCCCTTCCTTCCCCTTCCTCCTGCCCTTCTTCCCTTTCCCCCCTCTTTCCTCCCTTCTCTTTCTCTGTCTCTCCTTCCCTCCTTTCCTTCTTTTGTTCCTTTTATCACTCTCTTTATTTTTAGCAAAAAGGGGACAACAAAAGCTTCATCAACATTATCTATCCTTCGAAATGCCCTGTGCATGTCTTGTGCTTTCCTTCTATTACGTGTGTATTCATGTCACTTATTTCTCGTCTTTCCCTCTGGACTGTGAATTCCTTACCCTTAGGAGCTGTCTGTCTTATAATAGTAATAGCACTGACAGGTCCAATGTCTACTATAGGACTGATATGAAATTTTTCTGTGTTTTCCTGTGTACACAGACCATAAGATTTCTCATCAGTTGGAATGGACCATGCAAGGTAACAAGACAAGCGGGGTCTGAATTTAAATTCTACAAATGCAGTTCCATTGGGAGGTAATGGGAGTGGTATTCTTTGGCTAATCTGTACTGTCACAAAGAGCTGAATGGAGAAAGAGTGAGTGAATGGTCACAAGTCAGCCACTTCCCCACCGCCACCTCACTAAGAGATTGGCTCCATGGGAGCCAGTCATCAATCAATGTAAGTCAATCAGTCATCAGTGTTCACATGCCCATCATCTTAGATCTTTCTCAGGCTTCTGTGAACCCTGATAGTGGTGTAAGTGAGGGCCTGCATCTTGTATGGGTGACTCAGTAGGTTCTCCTTCTAGTGTGCACGGTTAGCTAGTATTCCACCATCCTCTGAGTCAACTTCTTGTTGTCTTCTTCCCTTGCTCTGAGGTCTACGACTCAGAGCTTCACCCAAGCCAGGCAGTCCCACGAAAAAATCTTAGGAGTGCTGCTTCACAGTCCCACCTGAACTTGCTAGCGGATATAGTCCCCTACTAGGCCCAGTTTCCAGCCCTGAGCAGGGAGAGCTCTGCTTATCGGGGCCTTGACTTTCCCAGAGCAGAAAGTAAATAAGGAAGAGCCATTAGTCTCCATGAGGCTGTCTTGCAACTGGGTTCCACTCTTCTGAGGGTTGGAGGACAGGGCTCCAATGAGGCCTGTCTTGGAAACTACAGCCTGAAAGGTCGCTCTTCCCTTCAGGCTGGGCTAAACTCCTGGTTATGAAGCCTGGTGGGCATACTTGAAAATCACTACCTACCTGTCCAGTGCATGCTCCAGAGCTGTCCCTGCTTCCTCCATCTGATCCTAGAAAACAATTCAAAGTGAGGCTCTCCAACACAAATAATGGAAGGGAAAACAACTCCCTCCATTGACTCTCTGATTCTTTTTTATCTTGATTATTTATATTAATTTTTGTACTGAAAAATGAACTCATGAACTTATATGTCAAGCAAGCAATCTTCCACTGAACTAAATCTCCAGAGTACAATTTTTAAATGTGCTTTTTGTTCTTCCATCCTTTATCCTTTATGACCTTCTGGAACTGGGTAACTGGTTGTTTTTGGAAAAAGTCAGTGCTGAAGCCGGGGCCTGACTCTCATACTGGGGAAGGTGGGTTCGTGGGAACCTGTGATGAGTGGTTGCTAGGGGCCAGCACACGCACTCAGGTACAGAAGACTGCTTCGTGCCTCTGATGAGTCTACTCGTTCCTTGAATCAGAAGCAGTGAGTGTATCTAGAGAGAGCAGGTGGGCCATGTTTGATAATCTAAGCCACCCCCCCCAAAAGCTTCTATGGGTTGTAAGTAGCCAGCAGAAATTCTATCAGGCTGAGCTTCTGGAAGGTATTTCCCAGGATCTGAAAGCACCTTGGGGTCACCCCAGTCTTTTCTGACATAGAAGTGACTTCCACTCATTGCCTGAGGCCCTTCCATCCACTAGGTCTACCTAGTCAAGGTAAAACAAAAAACAAACAAACAAGCAAACAAAATAAATATGCTTGCTTCTTGTGTAGCTTTATTAGGTTTATACTGATGCATGTATCACAGTATTGCTATCAAAACCTTTTGTAAAAACACTGCCTTGGGTGCCTGGAGCCTGTTTCTGCTGAGCACATCCCTTCACAAATGCCTTGACTCTCTGACGAGGTCCCCAACCTGCCCCCACCCTTCTTCATCTGTTTAATTTGGTTTCTGTGCACTTTGAACTTTTGCTCTGGAAGACATGACATAACACCATCTATTTCTACTTAAACTGTTATTCAGGACATGTTTGAAATGTGCATTATTCATATATTATTCATGGGCATTATTGGAGATCAGTGTGCAAATCAGCTTTATTGGACACCCTAGAGACTGCAGCAGAGTCTCGTGCACTTATAAATTGGATGGTATCATTTCCTGAAAAGCAGACTTGCTCTGCCTCCTGGGGAAAGTGGCAGTTTCATGGAATTGCTGAGAACAATCATGCTTTTGAAAGAGATCACAGAGCCATTTCATTTGGCATTGGATGCATGCACTTCAGCAGAACTCTTCATCCAGGTTTTATTCACTTGGTTTGGAAACCTTTTCCAGACCTAGACTTTGGTCAAACTCTTATAGAAATCATGGAAGAGTTGTAGGTTTCAAAAAGAGTAAAAAATAAAAACAAGCCCTCAAAACCTTTGGCCCCTTCTGCTTTGATGGCCGTGCAGAAGCAGAAGCTTTCTCTCACCTAAGGACACTCATCAATAACAGAAGCAGACAGTGCCAGGAACTAGAGCTGGGATGCCAACGAGTTAAGGGAACTGTGGTACCCTGCTTCCTTTCCCGAGTCTCTTCTCTTTGTTCTAAGTTCTTCATATCCGGCACTGGAGAAAGCAATTCATACTTGCAGCAGGGGACATTTACTATGCTGCTTGCTCTTCCAGGAATACTTGCACTTACAAAACCTTTGTCAGTTCCCCACACGGTATTTCTATTGCAATAGATAAAGAGTTGTGGTCAAGGGTGGTAGACATTTGGGAACACAAGGCTCTTCTCAGCCTCTAGAAAGAGCAGGCTCCATGCTGACCTTCGCAGACAGTCAGGCACTATGATTTTGAAACCAGTATTATTCTGCACGCCTCAGTGGGTCATGGTGGCAGAGTCAGTTTCTGGAAGTCCTCAGACAGACAGGTACTAGGCAGACTTCTTCACTCCTCAGCAGACTAGATTCCCAAAGACTTCAAAGTCTTGTTGTAAGAGGCCAAATTGTGGGCATAAAGGCAGTGGTTTATGGCACTGCTTGGGTAGGCTTTCTATACTTTTGCATGGGTGCCAGTTTGGCTATAGGCATAGAAGTTCTCCTTTGGTAAGTTTAAATGAAGCCATACGCGTGGTCTGTTACAGGGGCATCACAAATGGTTAAGAGTCCAAAAAAACCTCAAATTATTTTGACTTATTATTCACTTAGTTGGGAGCTTGTGTATGTTTGCTTTGTATCAGCACTGTGGTGGGAAGAGGGTAAATGGATGGGAAGCATAGTCTCTATTTTTTTTTTAATTTTTTTTTATTTCTGTATGTGTATGAATGTACTGTCTGCATGCAAGTCTGTGCACCTGTGTCGTGCAATGCCGCGGAGGTCAGAAGAGGGTGTCGGATTCCCCTGGAAATGGAGTTCTCCTGGAATTGGAGTTTCAGATGGTTCTCGGCCGCCATGTGGGTGCTGGGGATTGAACCCGGGTCCTCAGTAAGAGAGGTCTGCACTCTTAACCACTAGGCCATCTCTCCAGCCCACATAGTCTTTATTATACATGTGTGTGTATGTGTATGTATGCTCACATGTGATGTGGGCTGCAGGGCATTGCTCCTGTGACCATTCAGGGGAATTAGGGGTAGGATGGAAGAAAGATCAAAGTGCTATAGGAGAAAAATAATCATCAGTCTCACCCAGTTGTGAATCCTGCAAGCTATGCTAATACCTGGCTTGGCAAAGTATGCCCACTTACGCAATAGTGGCATGAATATTATGGGAGTAACCAACCACTCTCTACTTGGATTTAAGGTCTGCTTTATAAGGTGGAGGCCATACCTGAAATTAATATCAGGAACCTTTGACTATACAGGTCACAGGACATAAGGGAGAGCCTAATGCTACTATTCTGTTAAATAAATATAGTATTACACTGGCTCTTAATATAATACCTGTAGGTTAATGTATCTCTCAATTCTCACCAGAGAAGCTTCCTTATGCAAGCAGATGGTGATTAACACAGAGAACCACAACTGGTCAACATGCAGAGAACAAGAAGGTACAGGCTTGTTTATCCCTCAGTAGGACACCTGTATCAAAACTCTGCCTCCTCAGGCTCGGAATCACTGTTGAAGATGGGGCAGAAAGATTGTAAGAGCCAGGGGTGGTGGATGACTAAAGGGCCAAACAGCTGCTCAGTTACTCATACCAACTCAACGGCAATGATTACAGCATGCACAAGTTCCATATGAGATCAAGCAAGACAAAATACCAGCATAGATGTGGGGAGGTGGACAAGAGACTCCTAGTCTACCTGAGGAACTATTGGCAACCCTTGGCTACTGGGAATGAGAGACAGTCTCATTTAAGTATGAGATTCTTGGTAGGTTGACCAGGCTCCAGTGGATGAACCCACACTGAAGGATATTTGGAGACACATGTTTGACTCTGTAGGCCTTTATACTTATTATAGTTCATGATATAGGTGTGAGATAGTAAGGGGGATATAGGGAAGGGAATCTAAATATGAACTAAATATGTTGTATGAAATTTGCAAAGGTTCAATTTAAAAAAGGAGTGAAAAGTGTTACAGTAGCTGGAGAGTAAAAGAACTCAGTCTAATACTGGTGGGCATGATTGGGTGTAAGCCAAAGGGGCTGTGCTCAAGTGTGGTCCTGAAGGATGATGAAGACCACTATAGGGTGAGGCAGTTGGTTAGACAAAGCAGAAGCCCTTGGATAAAGCCGCAGAAGCAGAGTGAGCTGTTAAGGGAAACTGGAAGCAATTTTACACTGAGAGGTGTGGCGAATGTAGGGTTCTGAAAGGAGAGAAGTTTGGAGGAGAATGGTCAGTCAGAACAAGGCTGTGGGAGGCTCTCTTAAGAAGCTGGAGTTGCTGCTGCAGATTTTAAACAGAGCCATGCATGTTTGAATGGTCTCTGTGGAAACAGTGGAGCCTGGATTTTAGAGAAGAGTGAGATGAGGGCCAGGAAGGCCGGGGACAATGGTGTGGCCATAGTCCAGGTGAGGCATAACTCCCAAAGACACTGGCAAAGATATGGTGAAAGCGGGAGATGAACTAGTGTCACTGAGGAGCAACAGCTGACAGAACCAGTACCTGCTAAGGTAGGAGGAGTCCAGATGGCACTAAGGCTTAGGTGTGGGGCACTTCACAGCAGTTCATCTGTAGGAAAGGGACTTGGGGAGAGTTCTCCAGGAAGGGAAGGAAACTCAGTTGGAAGAATATCACTTTAAGGAGCAATTAAAAAGCAGACAGCATGGTGATTTAAAAGATAAATGTCTCCCATAGTCTCCAAGTATTTGAACACTCCATCTCTAGGTGATGGCGCTTTTTAGGGATGTCTTGGAATGCTTAGGAGCTGTGGCCTTGCTTAAGGAAACATGTCACTGGGAGCAGGCCTGGAAAGTCCTTAGCCTCGCCCCACTTCCAGTTTGCCCTCTTTTGCTGTTTGCTGTTGATGAGAGCCCCCCACTCTAGCCACTGTGCCTGCATGTGCTGTGCCGCCACCATCACAGACCCATCTCTTTGGAAGCATTAGACAAATAAACTCTTCTAGAAATTGTTTCTAGTCATGGTGCTTTATCACAGCAACAGAAAAGCATGTACTATAGTTTGTGCCAACAAAAAGGTACTCTTTTTTCCCCCTTTGGTTTATTTATTTATTTATTTATTTACTTATTTATTCAAGCTGGCCTCGAATTCATTATGTAGATCAGGCTGGCCTTGATTTTATAAAGATCCACCTGCTTCTTGTGTGCTGGGATTAAAACCTTATGTCCTGGCTAAAAGGGTGTTTAAAAAATATATATAAATCAAATAGTTCCTGACTGTGGTTGCCAGTGCTAAGCTCTGTAGAGCAGTCAGCCCTCTTCTCTCACCAATATCTAACCATGGGGGACAAGGCCTCTGATTCATGAGACAGTGACCTTGAGGCCTTAGGAGTCATGATCAAGGCCGAAATAGTCAATTACATTCATTAAGGCAGGAGGACAGTGAGCTCAGGTGTTTGAATTTGAATTTATTCCAGCTCTGCATGCTGCCCACTTTTGGAAATGTGTTGAGTTAGTTTACAGATTTTAACCATTGAAGACAAACTATTCAGGGGAAAGAGAGAAATGGGGCTTTTTAGGGAACAGAATGGAACAAATGCCACCATCTCATGCCTAAAATCACCAAACAGAAGTCTTGAAATCTTTCTACAAAGACGAGAAAAATTAATTCTTTTTGTACAGTATAAAACATGTAGTTTTATCAGCTAGGAAATATATTTCTGTGATAAAATTTAAACATAATCCATAAATAATAATTTCCTGGAAGTTAGTTCTGGTCTTGAAGTCATCAAGTATTTAACTTGGAGTTTTTGTCTTCATTCCCAAAGGTAGGGAACTATCCTTTAAGCAATCTCTAAGAATCCTTTTCTCTGTACTCCGAGCCCAGACCTTCATCTCTTTGTCTCCAGATCACTGCCCTAGCATCTCGTTGGCTTTTCTCTTTCTCTTTCCTCTGTGGCTGAGCCTGTATCAGGGGCTGACTCCAAAGTGACAGTGCTAATATGAGGCGATGGAAATGTTAGCTCTGTGATTTCTGTGCCAGCTGTGGCTGTAGACAGATCTAGGACTCTGCCTTGGTCGACATTCATAGACTTCTATACCGAAATCAGTGAATTTTAGTGTTGCTGGTATGTTAAAAACTTGCAACAAGCAGGACACTTCCTAACACACGTAGGTGTTTAATAAATGCTTATACTCTAAGAGGGAAAAATTGCCTTGTAGAAAATGTCATGTCTGTATAACAATGAGAAAAATCACTTGCTTATGAAATATTATTTGAACAAAATACACGATTGGTTGTAAGAAGGTTTACTGGTCTTTGAAATAGCCATTTGTCGGGCTGGAGAGATGGCCTAGCAGTTAAGAGCGCCGACTGCTCTTACAGAGGACCCGGGTTCGATCCCCAGCACCCACATGGCGGCCAAGAACCGTCTGAAACTCCAATTCCAGGAGAACTCCAGTTCCAGGGGAATCCGACACCCTCTTCTGACCTCCGCGGCATTGCACGACATGAGTGCACAGACCTGCATGCAGACAGTATATTCATACACATACAGAAATAAATAAAAAATTGAAAACGAAATTAAAAAAAAAAAGAAATAGCCATTTGTCTTTATGTTTTATAGGGATGTTATGCTGTCTCTTTAAAACAATCCCAAGACAATCATGAGAGCATAACATCTACATTCTAATTCTTTAAGTAATTCAAAATGCAATAAATGTTTGACTTTTTAAAAAAGTTCTGATGGAGCCATGTGACAGACTGAACTGTCTTAAACCACAAGCCAAAATAAATTCCCTGCTCCATTAAAAAAAAAATGTTCTGATGTCCTAAGAGATGCACTTTCATTGTGATTATGCTTGTATTAAACAGCACACAGAGCAGGGCACGGCGGAACAGGCCTTCAGGCCAGCACTTTGGAGGCAGAAGCAAGCAGATCTCTGTGAGTTCAAGGCAAGTTTGGTCTACACAGAGTGCCAGCCTAGCTGGGGTTACAGGGAGATGCTGTCTCAAAAAGGCAAACAAATAATCAAAAAACTAGAACACCACTATGCCAGAAATATAAGTACTACTGTAAAGAGAATTAATACTGAGACTGACTTGTGTTGGCCATTGTATTCGTTCATGAGTTTTTATAATAATCCGAAGAGGAAAGCAATGTCATCCCCATTTTTTAGAGGAGAGCTATGAGACCCAGATAGGAGAAGTGACTTAGAGCTTATAGGGCTGGTTAATGGCCAGGCAGGATCCCCTGTGAGTCTGTCTAACAAAGATGACGCCTCCCCACAGACTCGCAGTCCTGGCTGTGTACATGGAAGGGAGCCAGCAGCTGGGCCCACAAAGGGCCATCTCCTGCCTGAGCAGCAGAGCACAGCCTTCTTGGACCCGGCCTCTGCTGAGGACCCTGCTTAGAGCTGGACCTATAACCCCAAGGCTCTTGCCCGATCTGTAGCCTCAGTTTTATCCCCGTGATTAGGAAAATGTGCCCCTTTGCAAAATCACGAAGGTGGAGCAGAGATCCGAGTCGCATCTTTCTCAGCTGCAGGGCCAGCACAAAAACAAACAGCCTCTTCAGGGGCGGTTCTGTCAGGAAGATAAATGCTGTCTCATTGATCCCCTCACCGAGGAGCTTGTCGGAACGGCAGCTGCTAGACTGAAACGCTTTGAACACTGAACCCAGGAGTCCAGTTCCAGCTCCCCTTGCTGTCTCGACTAGCAATTCAGACTAGCATGACACGTTCACATCGCTGCCACAGGCTAAGACACGAAGAAAAATGAATGAGTGGCAACTTTCCAGGGAGGTCTGCAGAGGCTGTCGGTGCCAGGGCGGGGCACAACACTCTGCCACAGAATGTTCAGCGGCCTCTCCAGAATGCACTTCAAGCCAAAGGGGAATCCTGAAGGTTAACAATATCGGGAAAAGGGAGGGTGTGAAGTCTACGTCTTGCAGGAGACAGTGCAAGACAAACTGTTTTTTGTATGAACTAATGAGTGCACATGTACACCCATGGACACATTAAGCTTTTCCTTTTTCTTTCTGTCAGTTAACCTCATCCCCTCGTTCTTGAATTAATTGATCCGTGTGTCCCTGTCTTCTGTCACCTGATGCTCACATGGAGTCCTCAGAGGATCCGACTCAGGAACACCCTCATCTTCCGATGTGCTAAGTAATGGTATAATATCGTCGTTAAGATGGGGGTATGAACAGAGGCTGACCTTTCACTCTTTGGAGGATCCCGGGACAATGGAAAAGATGTCCACCAGATGGCGCTCACAGTTTAGCTTCATTTTGATTTCTTCTGGGAGAACATGGGACATACACTTCATGCACTGTCAACTTTTGGGTTCTATTGTATGTTTTTACAATTATGACTTATTCTTTTCCTCTGAGATCTTGGCAAGTGATACGGTGTGAGGCTAAGAATCACCTGAACCCAAAGGAAATTCCATCACAGTCCCACATGCTCACAAAACCTGTGATTGCTTAGGGGTAAACTCTGCCATATTTTAACTGTGTTCAGTTTTCCTTACCTCTTTCCTCTTGACAGTCAGGAAGATGTCCCCAGCTGACATTTAAGAACCCTGGCTCTCATCTTACAAGGTTTGTAGCATAGTGGCACAGGCATGGAATGGCAGCTTAAAAAACTTCTCACAAAACCCTGAGCCTGTCAAACTCCAATAGAAAAAAATATTGATGGTGCACTTGTTTGAAAGAGGATATTAGGGAGGGTGTATGGCTGAGATGTTGATTCAGCTTTCTGTGGCAGTTCCCTCTGGGAAAGTTATGAATAAGACTGAGATGACAAAGGCTGTTGGAAACCTCATAGGACGACTACTGGTTGTGATCATTATTTGAGCTTAGGACAAAGGATATAAGCTATCATTCTAACCTACTGGGCAAGATGATAACTCCAACAATACACAAGGTAATCATTGCTATGTAGTTCATGTTGACAAACTGGCTTCAAGAGTTCTTAAGAAAGTTTGTCTCTGAGTCTTAGAAAGTTGTGAAAGTTTTCAGGGAAGGAGGGCCTGGGTCAGGCCCTGAACAGAGAAAGGTAAGAAAGGTATACCAGGAAGCCAGGAGGAACCCTGCAGTGGACCCGGGGTGTGGGCATACGAAACCAAGGAGAGCTGGGCTCAGTTAGCTGAACCCTTCAGTAATGCACGATTCCTTTAAAAATTTTATTCCATGGGACCCTCGAGAGATGACTCAGTGGTTAAGAGCACTGGCTGCTCTTGCAGAGGACCTGGGTTCTATTCCCAGCACTCAAATGGTGGCTAACAACTGTCTGTAAATCCAGTTCCAGGGGATCCAATGCCCTCTTCTGACATTCTTCGGCATTGTATGACACAGGTGTGCTTCCACACATAAAATAAAAATACATAGGTGAAAGTGTCAAAGAGTAAATTAAAGATATTCTATTGAAAAAAATAAAAATAGTCATACACATAAAATAAAAATAACAAATAAAACTATTTAAAAATTCTATTTCATGAAAAGACCAAATCGTGGTGAAGTTCCAATTTCTTACTTTATGATGTTGTCCCAGAAGCCCAGAGAAATGATTAATCTTTAAACCAGTATTTATTTCTATTCTTATTAAGTACTGAGGGTGACCTCATTCATTCAACACATATTTATGGACTATGTTCATTGTGCTGGATGTTTTGTGGAAAACTAAGATATATCAGGCAAAATTATTCTCTCTGGAGCCTTTTTTGCTGGGAGAGGAGACAAGAAATGTGACTATAACTATGCTGTCAGAGAGAAAGACAAAGATTCCAAGGTAAGTACAGAAAAATATATTGCAGGAGTCCAGAGCAAGAGAAAAATTATTTCAGCTGGAGTTCAGTGATGAGAGATATTTATGTAAAGGTAAAGGGAAGGGAAGTCTGTTTTTCATGGAGCAAATGGCAGGCATGAAATAGAGAGCTAGAAAGAACAGAACAAGTGGGGCAGGGCACAGAACGTGGAGTGGAGAGGAAAGGATTCAGGTGGGATTACAGCCAGCTTCTTGTGGTAAGTTAAGTTCAAGTTCAGCAGGGTCTTAGGTATTTTCGAGTGGATGGACATATTGATTTATACTTTAGGACATGATCACACAACATGAGCATGTAAGCCAGGGGAGAGAAGGGACACAGAGGCAACTTGTTGACTCTAGGATGAATATGGCTTCCCAAGTTGAGAGTTTTTGTCATCGTTACAGAGATTACCACCACTACCCTATAAAAAAATCAACATTACTGAAATTTCTTATTAGGTAAAATTGGGAAACATGTAAATAGTTCTCCAAATATATTTTAGTGGGTTACCGAAAGAAGGTGTGTAGGGAGAGAAACAGTGCGCCAAGAAGTGAAGGGGCTGGGAGATGGTGAAAGAAGATAGTTTAGAATTTTACAGCTTTTCCCAGAGATCAGCAATATACCTGGGAATGCAGAAACTGCATCCTGCATTTGCAGCAACGGGAAGTAGGAACTGGCTGAATCAGAGATCAGGCAGAAGCATCACAAGGAGGGTTTGTAGAAAGAAACAGACTGGAGGCTTCATAAGGAATTGAAGTCATGAACCACATTTGCAAGCATTTTTCTGTTCCATAGCACTGCATTATAGCCTGCGTTTTGGATACCTGATAGACTGCTGCACCCCCAATAAAGCGGTTTCCTGCAAATAGCTGGTCTGGGGGTTCAAATGATGATTAAGTAAAAGATTAGCAAACATGAAATCATTAGAGTTCTTCAAGAATAAAACCCAAAATACCATTAAAACTTATTATCAAATGAAGATCTTTTACTTAAGAAATATTGCAATGGGGATGGTGAGATGGGTCAGCAGTTAAGAGCACTTACTGTTCATCCAGAGGACTCAGGTTTGATTCTTAGCACCCATACAGTTGCCAACAACCATATGTAACTACAATTCCAGGAGATCCAACACCTTCTGGTCTCTTCGGGCACTGCTTGCGTGCATGCAGTGCACTTAAATACACGGTGGCAAAACACTCAGACACATAAAATAAAAATCAAAATATTAAAAAAAGAAAAAAGAAATATTACAACAAAGCACAATATTGTGATCAAATATTTCAACTCTGATTGAGAGAAAAATGTACCAAGTACTCAGCTCCGTAAATAAAATATTTCAAAGGATCAGCATCAGATGTGGTGGTGCATACATTTAATCCCAGCACTTGAGAAGGAGAGGCAAAGGAATCTCTTTGAGTTTGAGGCCAGCGTGGACTCTATAGCAGGTTCGAGGACAGCTGGGGCTAGAGGGAGACCCTGTCTCAAAAAGACCAAGAACATTTTGTTCAAAGGAAAACATAAGAACTTAAGAGATGGCAAGAAAGTATGAGAAGACAAGTTAAAAGTCAAGTTGCAGTGAAACGGAAATGATAACGAGCCATCAAAGAAATGAAGAACAAAGCTGTAAAAGCACAAGGAAGAACATCCTATCCCATGGAAAAACAAAAGGGTTGAGAGAAGACACAAAAATGAATGCAAATTTAAAAAACGCGTACAGTTTTATTTCTTATGCTGTGGTTAGAAAAGAATAGGAAAAGAACATCAGCATTTGTACAACTGGTATATTTTAAGATAAAACATAAACAATTAGAAATGAAATGTTTAAAACAAGTACTTTAGTGGAATTTTAAATAGAAAAGATTTACACACCAGCCAAGCTTTCCCAGACCTGCCCTGGTCCTTCCTTCCTGCACACTGCCATCTCGGTTCTGCTAGGACCCTTGCTCACCTCCAGAGTTTGAGCTTTCCCAGGTTTGCTGTCATGAAATTCTTTTCCTGCACTTCCCTGGGCTCCACCATCTCAGCTCTCACACCTGCTCAGGACCGCTATGGCACTTGTACCCCGAGACCTCTGAGCTCTCCCAGCCTGATTTACCAGCCAAACTGTTCACTTAGCCTAGACCATTAATCCGTTCCACAATAGTGAAGAGTCAATCCTTGAACCCCAACTCAGGGTAGGTACCCTGAGCTTATATAAGATGCCTTCTTATGCCCCATTTGTGCATTAACATAAAGTGGCCCCAAGCTGAATACCAAGCCGTATTCAACTGGGCCATATCCTGAAGAGTTAGGGAAACAGCAAACAAAGATACCAATAAGACATTTAAAAAGATGAGATCACTTATCCAGACCAAGAAACCCTTTTACACAATTCCAGATGCCTAGATCTCATTAAAATAAGACCACAAACAACATGATTAACCAAGGTGATATGTCTTCTACAGAAATTAACAATACCATCATAATGTTTCCTGAAAGTGACAACCTAGGGGATGCACAAGATGATGAGTTAAAAAATAACAATTACAAATATGTTCAAGAGGGCTGGAGAGATGGCCTAGCGTTTAAGAGAGCTGACTGCTCTTGCAGAGGACCTGGGTTCAATTCCAGCACCCACATGGAGGCTGACAACTGTCTTTAGCTCCAGTTCCAGGAGAATCCGACGCCCTCTTCTGACCTCCGCAGCATTGCACGACACGGGTGCACAAACCTACATGCAGACAGTACACTCATACACATAAAAAAAAATTAAAACAAAACAAAACAAAACAAAAAACCCAAATATGTTCAAGAAACTCAAAGAGTATATGAATAAAAACCAAATGAAGACTGTGAGAAGATAAAAGTTGAATGAAATAACTAAAACAACTCAAACATGAAATTAAACTCAATAAAGAGAATTTCTGAAGTAAAATCAAACTCAAAATTTGGAATAAAAAACTCAGGAATTCAAACAAGGAGCTGAGAGAAAAGAGGACAAAGGAAGTAAAGGAAGTAAAGGAAGTAAAAGAAGTACAGGAAACAGAGCCGAGAATGTCAGATCTTGAAGACGAGCTGGGGGAAATGGATCATTGAATCAAATAAAATGTCAAATCTAAAATATCCCAGGAACTGAATATGCAAGACCATTGGACACTGTAAAAAGATCAAACCTATGAGTCATCTTCATGGACAAGGGAGAAAATGCCTAGATCAAAGGCACAGAAAATATTTTTTGAAGAAAATGTCCAAATATAGGGAAAGAACTCCCTCTCAAGGGACAAGAGGCATACAGAACACCAACTAGTCAGGACCAGATAGGAAACTGTCTATATCGTATAGTGATAAAAATACCAAATTTGAAGAACAACAATTTACAGAAGATATCAAAAAAGTTTGAGAGAAAAAGATTAAGTCATTGGACTGGAGAGATGGCTGAGATGTTAAGACTACTGGTTGTTCTTGAAGAGGACCTGGGTTAGATTCCCAGGACCTACATGGCAGCTAACAACCACCTGTAGGTTCGGTTCTAGGGGAATGCAGCATCCTCTTCTGAGCTAACACCAACTGGGGATTTGGTGTTAGCATCCACAAATGAGGGAAACCATTCACTTATTTTTTTTTCCTGGGACTGTGTTACTTCACTTAGCATAATGGCTTCGAGTTCCATCTATTTACCAGCAAAGCTTATGATGTCATCTTTCTTTACCACTGCATAGAACTCCATTGTGTAGATGTGCCACATTTTTGTTGACAAGTCATCAGTTGAAGGGCATTTGGGTTGGTTCCAGCTCTTTGCTATTGTGAAGAGAGCTGCAATAAAAATAGCAGTGCATGTGTCTTTTCAGTAAGATATATCTTGTGGGTATATCTCTTAATACAAGTGGGTATATCTACCACTTGTATTCACACACTGTAATTACCATATATGAAGGGAAGATATGTATTCATATTCTATTTATATTCTTTTTACCTGCATGCAACTTTACTGTTAAAATGTGAATCTCTAAACAATTGTTATAGGATCGAACCATGATAGTATTAAGAAATTATTCAGAATTCTGATAATATAAAAAAACCGAATATTATTCTGTGGAGTATATATATAGTATACTATAATAAGATAATATATATATATAAGATATAGATGCAATATATTTTGGAATAATATAAAATTAAAGGGAACAAAAAGAGAGAGAAAAACATATTTAAAAAACTGACCAAAACAGTAAACTTGTACATCAGAAAGGTTATAAAAGACTGAGAAAAAGATGTAAGACAGGACTTAACATGTATGACAGAATCCATGAGCTCTGGTGAGGGTGGGGGGATGTAAGGGGTGGGCATGGATGGGGGAATGAGTCTAAATTTGATTAAGAAATGTTGTATGAAATGCTCTGAAAAATTAACTTAAAAAACAAATTATTTAAAATGATCAAATAACATATAAAGCCAAGCCCATAAGAAAAATAACTGATTTTTCTATGGAGACCATGAAGGCCAATGTCCTACAGTCATGAAGGAATACAGATTTCAACCTATACTACTATAACTTTAACTAACTATCGGTTGTCATTGAAGGAAAAGATAAACTTTCCATGATAAAAACAAACTTAAGTAATTTATGTCCACAAATCTAGTTCTACATTGACTAGTCAGTGGAATACTTTGGTCTGAAGAGAGGATCATACACTACCAAGAAGGCAGAAAGGCTAAAGAAATTATCCCAGAGCAATTAACCAAAGAGGTTTAAGAAAACAGCACTAGAACACCAACATAACAGGAATTAATGAACATTGGCCAATAATAACTCTCAATATTAATGTTCACAATTATCCAGTAAAAAGATACAGACTCATTGGGATTAGAAAAAATAGGATGCATTTGCTGCCTCCAAGAAACACATCTCATCAAGAACAATTGACACCACCTTAGGTTAAAAGGATAGACAAAGATAATCATGGGCTGGAGAGAGGGCTCAGTGGTTAAGTACTGGCTGCTCTTGCAGAGGACCAGGGCTTGATTCCCAGAATCCACCTGCCAGCTAACAACTGTCTGGAACTTTAGTTCCAGGAGATCTGATGCCCGCTTCTAACCTCTGTGGGCATTGCACAACATGGGTACACTTACATACATGCAGGAAATACACTCATAAATGTAAAATAAAAATAAGTAAAATATTTTTAAAAAAGAAAAAGATATTCCCAACAAACAGAACTAAGAAACAAGCAAATGTAACTATTCTAATATCCACCAAAATAGACTTTAAACTTTTCTATCATTTGAATGATAAGTCATCCTACAGAATGGGAAAAAATTAGCAGCTAGACAGTATCTAGAATGTAAACTTATAAAAAACTAAACATCAAAAAACCCCTCAGACAACCCAATTAAAAAATGGAAGAAGGAACCGAACAGGGAGCTCTCAAGAGATGAAATTCATAAGGCTGAGAAACATTTTAAAAAATGTTCAATTGGCTGGGCAAGATATGACCACTAGTGCAATAGTAGCACAAATATTATAGGAGTAGCCAACCACTTTCTAATTAGACTTAATATCACTTCATAAGATGGTGCCCATAGCTGACATTGGTACCAAGCCTAGGAACCTGAGGTTAGACAGATCGCAGGCCATAAAGGAGAGCTTAATACGATTGTTCTGCTAAATAGATATACTATTAGACTGAATCCTAATAACTTATTCTTTTTTTAACTTAACTTATTCTTTTTTTTTTAATTTAATTTTTATTGATGGTTTGTGCATTTCGTACATCATTTTCCAATTCAGATCAGGCATATTTCCCTTTCCCTTCCCCCCCCCCACCCCTCCACCCCATCCCAGATCATGTATTCCGCCATAACTGTCCTGGAATCTTGCAGGTTTTTTTTTTTTTTTCATTTTTTAGCTATAAGTATAATCCATGAGTATAAGCAAAATCCTTCGTAGCAAAAACCAATCTACTGACGTTTGTGCCCAAAAACCCCCCCAGAACTTATTCTTATACTCATAAATAAGGCATCTGATGATTCTCACTGAGAAATTTCCTTACATAGCAGCTGTTGAGACTCTCAACGGTCCAATGTGCATGAAGAAAGGATACAGATTTCTTATTCACCTAATAGAACGCCGATATCTAATTTTGGTCCCTCTCAAGGCTCAGGGATCATTGAGGAAGAAGCGGCAGAAAGACTGTAAGAGCCACAGGAGGTGGATGACCACAAAGAAATGGATTTTCCAGAAGAGGATCCACAATATGACAAATGTATGTGGGAAACCAAGCATGGTGAGAGCACCCATTTAATTCCCAGCAACTAGGGAGTCAGAGGTAGGACAGGATCTCTGAGTCAAGCCAGCCTGGGTCGACATATGAGCTCCAAGCCAGGTGGACAACAGGGATATCCCTTCTATTAAAAAAGACAAAAAAAAAAAAAAAAAAAAAGAAAAGAAAAGAAAGAAAGAAAACCAAAACGCATAATATGAAATCCACAAAAATTCAATTAAAATATAAAAATATGTTTACAGCACATGATTGAAAACATTGACATAGAATGGTCAACAGCGAGTCATAGTTAAGTACTTTTTGGGGGGGGTTCTTTTTGAGATAGGGTCTCCTTGAAGGTCCAGCTCTCCCGGAACTCGCTACGTAGACCAGGCTGGCCTTGAACTCACAAAGATCTGCCTGCCTCTGCCTCCCAAGTGCTAGGATTAAAGGTGCGCCACCACGCCCGGCCACTGAGGGTCTGTCACCCCATTGATCGTCAGGATTGATTTGGCTGATCTGGCTGGCTAGGCGGGTGTCCCCTTCCTCCCTCAACGCTTCATGTGCACCCCTCCCGAAGCTGTGCACTCTGTCGAAGAGGATGACCTTCCCTGATAGAGGAGGACCTGTCTTCTGTCAAGGGTATACAAGTAGCTGCGCTCCCCTGCTAGAATTTAATAAGCTCTCAAGTACATTTTAAGATGTGAAGATTTTAAAATATTCGCTACTGAATCAGGAAAAGAGGTGGAAACACATCTGAACTTTCTCTATGATTTAACTTCCTATCAACATATAATGTATAATGATGCAGTATTTAAAAACTTGAAACAAAACATACATAAGTTAAGAATTTTATTTATAGCGACCAATTAGTTGTAAGCACGGCTGCACTGAGTTGGAACTGTGTGGTCCCTTCCTGTGAGACACATTTGTGCTCCTTTCCTGTAAGCCGATGTTGTGTTCCCCTCCTGTGAACCTTGAGATGTGGTTCCCGACTGTGAACTGGAGCTGTGCTCTCCTCTCATAAACCTGGAGCTGTGGTCCCCTCCTGTGAGCTGGAGCTGTGGTGTCCACCTGTGACCCAGAGTTGTGGGCCCCTCCTGTGAACTGGAGATGTGGTCCCGCCCATGAACAAGAGTTGTGTTTCCCCTCTGTGAGCTGGAGATGTGGTTCCTTCCTGTAAGCCTGAAGCTCTGAAACCCTCCTGTGGCCCAGAGCTGTGGGCCCCTCTTATGAGCTGGAGTTGTAGGCCTCAACCATGAGCACAGTTTCACATTCCTCCTGTGGTGGACTGCTGCTGGAGCAGATTGGGGGATGGAGGACTTCTGGATGTTGGGCAGCAGTTTCAATCTTCTCTGAGCTGCTACATTTCCCACACTCCCTTCCCCTAAAGCCTCAAGTAGCTTTGCCTCTGTGTTGGACTTATGCTGGAGACAGGGAGGTTTCTGTCATTTGCTATTTCCAGTCTTGGGAGGACTAATTCTTAAGAATGAACTTCCCATCTCTCTTGATAGCCAACTGTGATCCTGGATATCCAGGCCTTGACATTGGACCTGGCCCATTGTCAGACAGCAAGAGCTTTACCCTTGTTTTTCTATTATTTTTCTACAGCTCAGTGTACCTTTACCTGTGCCCTACAGAAAATGTAAAACACCTGTGATGGTTAATCCTGTGTGTCAACTTGACTGGACTAAGGAACAAATAAGAGAAAAGGGATGTCTGGATTGGACCACCTCAACCCGGATGGCCCACCCCAAATGTGGGTGTTACCTTCTGCCAGCAGGCAGTATAAAAGGCCACGGCAGAAGGAGCTGGTCCCTTTTTCTCCTGAGGCTTGCCTCTCTCATCTGGTGAGTTTGTCTTGCTGCTGTGATCAACCTTTCGGATCCCAGCGTGTACTGAGACTGGCAGATCTCCTGGAATCCATTCGGGTCTTCAGCACTAGATTGGGACTACTGAGACATCCAGCCTGCGGACTGAGCAGTTCCCTGGATTCTCTCGGCCTTTCCAGTGTGGTGCAGCTACTGTTGGACTCCTTGAACTCTGTCACATGAGCAAATCAATAAATTGTATATAGCTATATATATTCGTCCTGTTACTTCTGTTTCTTTAGAGAACGCTGACTAATACAACACCTAATTGAATTTTGAGGGATAAAAACCATTCTCTGGGGGATGAAAAAAAGAATTTCATTTGTAGCCAGATTATTTTTGAAATATAATAGCTATGTTCAAAATTCATGAATGTGCAAAATCTAAGGAAATTGTTTTTATGAGCTCTTTCTGAGGCGTCTTCTAGGCAATAAATTCATTAGTCTAGAGATGAGTAGGAAGATTTCAGTAAGAGAGTGAACATAAAATTTATTATCATTTATACAAACAATAATACAAATTTGCGGATTAAAGCAATGAATTAGTGGTTCAACTATTCTGACAGTATAAGAAACTATAAATAACAAAAACGTAGAGGAAATTTGAAGGAAGGTGGGCAGGCCACAGTTTTACAGGGAGTCTCAAATATTAATCAATGGCCATTATAAATCTGACAGTACTATGAGAATTGGTGTATTTTATAAAGTCAATGAAAAGATTTCTTCTTCTTCTTCTTCTTCTTCTTCTTCTTCTTCTTCTTCTTCTTCCTCCTCCTCCTCCTCCTCCTCTTTCTCCTCCTCCTCTTTCTCCTATTTCTTTGGTGCTAGAGAATTAAACAGGGCCACGTACATGCTGAGCTGCTGAGCCCACAGTCACTGAATGAAGGCTCCTGCAAAACTAACCAACAGACAGACGACAAACAGGTAATAATAACTAAAAAGTAGGTGGTCTTGGAAGAGGAAATGTTTCAATTTTCTCATGCTCAGAATAAAAAAACTTAGTATATAGTATGGGAAATCTTGAGGGAGGTATATTCAGTTATTAACAAATTATATATCAGAGTGGTGCTACTGAAAAATCCAAACTAAAAAAAAATCACATACTAAAAGAGAAGCTAAGAGAAAGAGAACAAATAAAACAACAGTCCTAAGATGTTTATTTATCAATTAATTTATAAGTCATTTGAAAATTCATTAAATCAATTTAATGAATTTAGTTAACTTACATAAAAGAAAAGAAATTCCTGAGCAGATCAAAAACTTATATCATTATGTACAAAATGATTCAGTAAAATTAAAATAAGAGATGAGCCCCAACACACTAATGTAATGCTAAACATTTAAAACCCAGTAAACAATCAACCAACCAATAAACCAACCAAAACACACCCAGACAACAAGACAACAAAACATAAATAGGAAATTAAATGAATGAACAGAACAAGTAAGTCTTAATATTAGAAGTGGTAGAATTCAGGAATAAACAAAGAAGATGAAAGCAAGGTTATCCCACAACGGGCATCTCATTTATAAATTAATTTATTGGTAAAGAAGCATATCTGAGGACTATTGTTTTATTTGATCTCTTTCTCTTAGCTTCTCTTTTAGGACATGATTTTTTTAGTTTGGATTTTTCAGTAGCACTACTCTGATATGTAATTTATTTATAACTGAATATACCTCCCTCAAGATTTCCCATAGCATATTATCTCTTAATAATTATGAGTATGTACACAAGAAATAACATGGCATTCAAGTTAATTAAGTAACAAGAACAAAAGATGAAAAGAAACAAGTACCAAAAGACTTCAATTCACCCTTTTATTTAATCTTTTCCCTTTTTCTGGGTGTGTACATGTATGTAGGATATGTACCACATGTGTGTGTGTAAGCACACATATTTGTGCTGGTGCTGGTGGACTTCTGAGATTGATGATGGCATCTTCCTTGATCACCCATACATTGAGGCAGGGTCTACCCTTGAACCCAGAGCTTTTCTTTTGGGGTAGCCTGGTTGGCCAGCTTGTTCCTGGGTTTCCCTATTTCTGCCTCTGAACACTGTAGGCTGGTACCATGCCTAACGAGCTTTTGCCAGGTCTTATGCTTTTACGTTGGTTCTGAGCATCTAAACTCTGGTTCTCATACTTGTATTGCAAGCCTTTACCTGCCGAGAGAAATCAGATAGTAAAAAGTGCTTTCTGTCAAATTAAAAGAAAAAAATTCACATGAAAATTATAGAATAGAGATAACATAGTTAAAATGAAATAACTTCTTATATATGATTAAAGTTTAGACAGATAACAAAAAAGTTATTGGGGCTGGAGAGATGGCTCAGTGGTTAAGAGTGCCGCCAACTGCTCTTGCAGAGGACCCGGGTTCAATTCCCAGCACCCACATGGCAGCTAAGAACTGTCTTAAACTCCAGTTCCAGGGGAATCCAAAGCCCTCTTCTGACCTCTGGGGCATTGCATGACAGGGGTGCACTAACCTACATGCAGACAGTACACTCGTACACATGAAATGAATAAATAAAATAAAAATTAAAATAAAAAAGTTATCAAAGGAAAAAGTCATCATTTCAGATTCTTACCATGAGAAAAAAGGAACGAATAAGTTATATATCTAATTCCAAATATTAGTACAATAGCAACAAAATAAGATGAAGAAAAGCACGGTGAAGAAGCTGATATAAATTAAATTAGAAATCAATTTCTTGGTAAACAGAGCATAAACAAACCAAAGCTATGTCTAAAAGCTACTGTTTTATTTTTTAAGTGAATAATGCAGTGGGAAATTAGATGCACTTCTATTATTAATTCTAACATTAGAGAAGCTGAGGCAGGATAATCCTGAGTTTGAAGTTAGTATGGACCATATAGCATGACCCTGCTTCACGAAGTTAAAATCCCCAAAGCGAAAGAATTGCTGGAAATCTAAATGTAAACGACAAGAATACCTGTTTCAGAAGAACCAAATAATCTATATATTTAAGAAAATCATAGAGGGAAATCACTGCAGAATTATAGTGAAAATTAATCTAGTTATTTTTTGTCTGGTACTATGTGAAAATTTTTGAAAATTTGGTTGAAGGCATTCATTTTCTAAGAAAATGTAACTTATCAAGAATGACCTGAAGAGATAAAAAATATGTAAACATGCTAATTTAAACAGAAGCAATATATGAACAAGGTAGAATTATTTTGCTTATATTGAGGAATTTGTCCAAGCCTTTATAGAGCATTTCCAGTCTGAAAGAAAAAAAAAATTCCCATTTTTAGTGAGTGAATAAAATCAATATTTACATCTGAGAAAGATTATACAAAAGAAATATGTAGATAAATACTATGCATGAAGATGGATGTAAATATCTAAAATAAATACTGAGAATTCTGCACCACATTAAAAACCCATATAAATGAAGTGGAAGATCTTCAGTAAGAATACACAATAATATGCTAAAATAATACATGGCAGGAGAAGAACAGACTCTAAAAGTATTTATTTTCTGTGCACATTGGAAAGTTTCTGTGTTAATCATTATCTTATGTATAAGGAAGCTTCTCTGGTGATAATTGAGAGATGCATTAATCTATGAGTAAAACAATAAATCATTATCAGTTTAATACTATGATTATTTGGGAGAAAACTAGTATTAACCTCTCTCCTCTGACATGTGCCTTATCTAGCTTCAGGTTCCTAGGTCCAAGATCCATGTCTGGTAAGGGCTTCATCCTATGAAGCAACATTAAATGCAATTAGAAAGTGGTTGGTTACTTCTACAATATGCATGCCATTAGTACACTGGTGGGCACATCTTGCCAGGCCAGTTGTTGCTGTAGTTCATGGGATTCACAACTGGGTTAGGTTGATGATTAATTTTGTCTTCTGCATAGCACCTTCCAGCACTGTGAAAGCTAGCTGGTAGAGATGAGGCTTTGAAGTCAGTAACAGCTTGACTTAGCCTTGATTTTTCTGTAGGTCATCTATGTGGTGTCTTCAGCAACAGGGTTTTACCATGAAGTTCTGGACACCTATATCAAACTTCTGCCTCCCAAGACTCAGGGATCATTGTGGAAGATAAGGAAAAAAGATTGTAAGAGCCAGAGGTAGTGAATGACCACAAAGAATAAGCTGGTCAATTACTCATATGAACTTATAGCATTAGTGATAGCACACACAAGTTCCATACAAGTTCAAACCAGACAAAACCCAAGAATAGATCTGGGGAATTGCATAAGAAACCTCAACCCACCCTAAGGAACGATTAACAATTGATAACTTCTGAAAACTTCTTTTTCTCTTTCTTTCTTTCTCTCTTTTTCTTTCTTTCTTTCTTTCTTTCTTTCTTTCTTTCTTTCTTTCTTTCTTTCTTTCTTTCTTTCTTTCTCTCTCTCTCTCTCTCTCTCTCTTTCTTCCTTCCTTCCTTCCTTCCATCCTTCCTTCCTTCCTTCCTTCCGTCCTTCCTTCCTTCCTTTCCTTCCTTCCTTCTTTCTCTCTTTCTTTCTCTCTTTCTTTCTTTCTTTCTTTCTTTCTTTCTTTCTTTCTTTCTTTCTTTCTTTCTTTCTTTCTTTCTTCCTTCCTTCCTTCCTTCCTTTCCTTCCTTCCTTCCTTCCTTCTCTCTCTCTCTCTCTCTCTTTCTTTCTTTCTTTCTTTCTTTCTTTCTTTCTTTCTTTCTTTCTTTCTTTCTTTCTTTCTTTTTCTTTTTGAAACAGGGCCTCCTTATAGTCCCAGCTGTCCTAGAACTCACTATGTAGACCAGGCTGGCATTGAATTCACAGAAGTCCACCCTTTTTTGCCTCCCTGATAAAGAACTATAAATCTAAAATGCAAATGAGCCAGTACAAATTTAGAATTGACATGGTGAATAATTTAATGTAACTAACAGAAATATATAGCAATAAAAAATTTCATAAAAATAAGGAATTAAAAAGTTTCAGACATGCATTTAGTACTTTCCTATATACAACAACTGCCGGTTAGAAAATATAATGGAAGAAATACTACATTTATAGGTTAACTAGAAAATTAAACTATGAATGAAAATAAGAAACATACATGACCTATAAGAAGAAAAATTTAAAACAATGCTAGAAGAATAATTGAACAAATGAAAAGAGCTACAACAATGTGTTAGTTATATTTGTGATATCTGGCATTCATATTGAGCCTGTAATATAATATAATAATATATAATAAGTTAAGTACACTAGCTTCTTGCTCATACAATTTATGGTCTACAACTGCCAACAGGAGGGTGGCCATCCATGAATGATTTAAGAAGGAGCTCAGATTCTGCCTATATTCTTTATTTCTCCTCTGACCTACATCCTCACTGTCCTTATAAATACTTTTCCTGGAATGTGAATCAGTGCATTTACTCACTGTCAATTGGCAATAGCTAGTTCTAGCTGCTAGAAAGAGAACCATATGATCCTTACTTGGGCATCCTTGGCTATTCCTTTCCAGAAATAACCTCAGAATTATCTTAGTGGAAAGTTAACCAGTTTTGTCAGGCACACATGCTTGTATAAGTAGACTCAATGTTATAAAATGTCAATTTTAATTTCTGTATCTAATTATAATTTTAAAATTAAGGGTTATTTTGAAATAGCAAATACTTTTAAAATATCTTATGGAAAACTAAGAAATAAGCACCTCCCAACAAATTTTGCAAAAACGAGATAAATGGGATGCTAGTAGCTTTAACAGGTACTAAAATATTCTTATTTGTGGGGGCGGGGGTCAGATAGACTACATTGCTCATATATATCTGGTAGTTCACTTGTTAAGCTATATTACCAACCTTAAAAATTACTAGTAAGTTAAGCTACAGGGGCTGGAGAGATGGCTCAGTGGTAATAGATGAGAAATTTCTCCTGAATAGATGAGAAATTTAAGGATAAGGGCTGGAGAGATGGCCTAGCGGTTAAGAGCACCGACCGCTCTTGCAGAGGACCCGGGTTCGATCCCCAGCACCCACATGGCGGCTGAGAACCATCTGAAGCTCCAATTCCAGGAGAACTCCAGTTCCAGGGGAATCTGAGACCCTCTTCTGACCTCCGCGGCGTTGCACGACAAGGGTGCACAGACTTGCATGCAGACAGTACATTCATACACATACAGAAATAAATAAAATTAATAAAAAAAATTAAAAAAAAAGAAATTTAAGGATAAGGAACAAAACCATAAATATAAATTATCAGACATGGAAACATTTAAAATCTTCAGTTGTATATCAAAATCCCAGTATTGTAGGTCAAAATTTATGAAGTCATAAAATGAGTCATTAATTGGTACACAGAAAATACTTTTTAAAGTTATCCATAGATTTTTGATCTTTTAGAACATTGCCTTTCATCTTGAGCATATAGATGTTATTTGTTTTAATTATGACAGTAATAACAAAATGCTTATGACCAAGGTCACGAATGAGTAGACAATGATGCTAACAGCCCACTCTCTGGTTGACAGTTCTACCATATATTGTAAGATCAGAGATATAAAAAACTATGGAATTTCAACCTTAACATTAATGATAAATATATGTTTGTGTTATTGAAATTAGAGCAAAACTTTCATGTATGAACTTGAATCCAAGAAGAATAACCATCAAATGATTGATCACTGACAACATAATTATTATTTCAAAGGATTGTTATAATTTATATATGTTTCATTCAAAGGTTAATTATATTAGTAATCTTAAGAGTATCAGTAATAATCTTCCTTCTCTATGAAAACTTTCAGAACATTTGTCATACTTATTTCTTAGATTCTCTTATCTGTGTTAATTAAAACGAGCAGGTAGAGTTCTAGTTTACTGACTATACACAGATGCACATATTCCCACACTTGTGCACATGCAGAGCTTTCTTTGTGAAGGGCTGCAAAGGACTAATAATATCTACAGTAAGGGAAAATAAATAAGAGCATATTCATGAATCAGACTTCTGTTTTTAGTTCTATTGTGAAGGGTAATTGTTTGTTACCATAAATAACAGCATATGCCTTGGTTGCAATTTTCAGTATGGGGAAATATTAACTGTCTACATCTCTTCTGGAAAATGAAAGCTCACTTGATTTGTGAATAACCTAACACAGTGCCACTTAATATCAAGCACTGATTACTTACATGTATACAAAAAACTTTGTTTCATGCCAATAGACAGCAAACATCAATGACAGTAGTTGCACAGAGCCTTAACCATTGCTTCTGTCTCCTGGGACATCACCCAGGATGATGACAGAAGGCAAGCTCAGTGGACTTTTTCCAGCTCCTGCTTCTTTCAGCATGGCTGATTGGCTTCTGTATATAATTCCAGATGCTTTTTCTTTTGAAATGGAGTCTCATTGTGCATATAACCCAGGCTAGACTCAAACTCTCCTGTCTCACCCTCCTGAGTTCTGGGACTATGGATTTGCCATCCCATGCCTGGTTGCAGATGTTCTCTTCTGCCTTTCAGGATAACATGTTTGGTCCTTGTCAGTTCATTTGAAATTCTTTCGATGTAAACAACATACTGCAGGCAAAATACCAAGTCCTAAAAGAACAATTTGCTTGGTCACTAAATAAATATGTTAATTATTCTCCTTCCCCATGGATTTTCAGTGCAATTTTTGTCCTTATATATGGCATTCATGAAATGCTTATTATAAATCTAAAGTATAGGAGCACAGAGATGATGTCTATAATACCCAATAGTATTGAATCTTGATAGCATAAGTATTCTAGAATTGGCTTATATTGATTTTTTGGCAGGGTCTTTTTGAGACAGGGTCTCCCTGTAGCCCCAGCTGGCCTGGAACTCGCTCTGTAGACCAGTCTGGCCTTGAATTCACAGTGGTTTGCTTGCCTGAATTCACAGAGATCTGCCTGTCTCTGCTTTCTCCTGAGTGCTGGGATTAAAGGCGTGCACCACCACATCTGGCTCAAGAACTGGATTATATTGATTTTTGCATTGAAAACCTCTGGGAAGAATATAAAAATCATTCTAACACAGTATTCTAGAGATTTTTTTCAGTTTTTTTTCAAATGGAAGGACTAGAAGTAATCTATCCTGAGTATGACAACCTCCTCATTGTCATTGTTTGGGGTGGTGGCCTCCTGGTCTGTTGACTTGGCCTTGTGCTAAAGAGTTAAACCTATTGGCATGTCTGTCATACCCCTGCCTAACGGTCCCTTAAGCAAGCCACAAATCTTCCTTGCTCTGGATGACACTTAATGAACTGTAAAAGTCTTGCACCAATATTTCTACTTCATCTGCAAGCTTGAAGAAGGCAAGTTTGTTTTTTCACCCTAGCAAAGGGCCAAGTGTAATAATCAGTCAGTCAAGGAGAATTTGTTTTCCTGCACCCCCTTTTAGTTCAGAGGACATTTTATGAGCTTAAGAATTTGATCAAGAGAAGCCACAAACTTCTAGTTATGCTCAGGTTATTTTTAATGTGACTGGATGTATCTCACTAGCTGCATTATATGGCTAACACATCTAACTCACTCTGCGACCTTGGACAAACCACTTAATCTCTGAGCCTCATCTGTAAAAGGAACGTTTCACTTAATATGTAGTATTACTTTTTCAAAAAAATCTGTAGAAAATCAAATAAAGACTGTTTTTTAAAAAATCACTTAACACAATCTGATTAGACATTATATTAATTATCAAAAACCTTAAAATCATATTCATTATGATATATGTGTACATATACATATGCATATATATTTACATATAAATACACTAAAATGCACATATTCCTCTAACTACTAAAGTGGTTCTATGAGGTGTAATTGTTTTTGAGGAATAGCAAAATGAAACATAATTGGACACGATAAAGCAGCTGTTTGGAAGCAAGAGTAATAATACATTTTATACAGTTATTGCATATTCTGGAATCATTGTTATAATGCATGCTTCTGGTTATACTTTATCTTAAATTTTCCATGCAGTCCCTTTGTAAATTCTAATGTCCTTCTAAATTATGGTTTCAGTTCAGTTCTGTTTAATAGTTACCAAAATGGTACCATTAGAAAGGCTGCTTTTCATTCCATTTCTCGTTTCTCTTCTGACCTTAGAGAAGTCCCACTCCTTTCCCTCTTCACTTTCCAGCTGCAATCATCTCTTGATGTTGGCAGTTGGGACTGGGCAGAGCAGTGGTTTGGACCCAAGTGTTCAAGTTAATTTTTGATTCATATTTCCTCAGCTGCAGGTCTTTTTCAGGAATCTACTTAATTTCATTATGAAACTTACTAAAACAGTCCTGGGCTGAGTAACCCCATTGAGCTTTCCTCTCTGTACCATGTGCATTCCTGATGCCAGGTCTGTCTTTAAAATGCTCATACACTGAAGCTTTCACCATGGTCTCTCTACTCTTTCAAAATTTATTCATCAACCTAAATAAATGTATTCATCTACTTAAATAAATCAGGCCTCGGGCTGGAGAGATAGTTCAGAGGTTAAGAGCCCTGATTACTAAGCTTTTGCAGAGGACCTGAGTTCGATTCTTAAGCACCCACATTAGGTGGCTCACAATCACCTGTAACTCCAGGTCCATGGGATTTCTTAGGGAAATTCCCCCAGGAAAGGATAAAGATAGTTATTATTTGACCCTTTGTTGTCTAGAGACAGTTATAAAAAGAGCAAGCTTGGCTGGCCTATTCCTTTTGGCTACCTGTCTCATCCTGTGATCTTTCTCTCACACTTCTATGATGCCATATGCCATGGGGAAGAGAAACTCACCAGAGCCAGTCCTGTGATATTTGAATGCTCATCCTCAAAAAAAGCTTCTACCTTCTATGTATTTGCTTAAGTGCAAATGTGTGTGTGTGTGTGTGTGTGTGTGTGTGTGTGTGTTCATGTACATGATGGCACACTTGTATGCATGTAGAGAGACAAGAGGTCAGTCTCAGCTATAATCCCTCAGATCCAATCCACTATTTTTTCATATAGATGATCTCACGGGGTCTCAGCTTACTGACTGGGCAAGCCCTAGGGGTCTTCCTCCCCACTGTGGGGTTATATTCACAGGCCATAGCACCTAGCTTTTTCCATGAGTAGTAGATAAAACTCAGATTCTCATGTTATATGGCAAGTGCTTTACCAATCAAGCCATCTCTGCAGCCTGCTTAGTTTTTGCCTGATTTTCCCCTTTGCGTTTAGAATCCCATTGGGAAGCCACAGGATAGTTGGTCGCCAGGTTTCCTTAAGCTCCTCTGGATTCCGATGTCTTCTCAGACTTCCCTGGCTCTTGATGACCTTGACAAAGTGAGACCTGGCCAGGCATTTTGAAGTGATTATCTGTCAATTTGTATTTGTATGATGTTTTTCCTTGATTAGATTGGCGTTGAGAGTTTTGAGCAAGGATTGCTCAGAGGTAATATAATCAGCTTCATTAAATTCTGCTTCAATATCACATTGTTTCATAGCAAGGGAACAGGGTACCTTTCTGACTTATCATTCTTTTTTTTTTTTTTTTTTTTTTGTCTTTTCACGACAGAGTCTCTCTGTAGGCCCAGATGTCTGGAAAACTCACTCTGTCGACCAGGCTGGGCTTTAACTCAAAAAAGGATCCATCTGCCTCTGCTCCCAAGTGCTAGGTTTAAAAACTTTTTAAAAAAAAAAAAAAAAAATGTTTTTTTTTGTTGTTTGTTGTTTTTGATGACTTATCACTCTTATGTCAGACTTGGTCACCTAACCACGGTGGTGTTTGTCAGGTTTCTCAGCTGTAAAGTTACTATTCTGCTCTTTTCTGTGTTCTGCTCTTCTGAAAGAAGTTACCATGCAGAGCTCCCACTGAGGATTGAGAGGGGGTGGGAATTATGCTTTCCTTGCTTGAGGTGAAAAATTTATTTAAGTAACTTAAAGTACTTCACAGATTTGTCCCTACTAGCCCCGTTTTTTCTTTATAAAATCATTTATATTGGTATGGACTTATGGGTATTTATTTTATACTTTGAGTTACAATGCAGCACTTTGTTTTGGTGACCAAATTGTCCCCCAGCTTTAGCCACTGGGAGTTCTTGCAGCGGGCTTTTATTGACAGATAGTGATCATTAGATACAGTTGATTCTCTCTCTCTCTCACTCTCTCTCTCTCTCTCTCTCTCTCTCTCGCCCCCTCCTCCCTCCCTCTCTCCATCCTCTCTCCCTTTTCCCCTCCAAGCTATTCTTTTCTTCTCTGGTCCTAGTGTCAGCTATTTCTCTGAGGATTTCTTGTTCCTTTAATTGCAGTATTGCATGAGCTACTGAGATCTAAGTGTGCTAATAATATGTGTGGTTTCCTGTAGGCTGAATATAATATAGATATATATATATATATATATATATATATATATAATATGAGCAGAGGAGAAGAGCGAGGGAAGAGAGAGAGAGAGAGAGACTCGGTATGAATAATAGGACCAGTTTACTTGCTGTGTACTTACTAACCTGTGTACAAACTAATTCTGTGTACTAAGCTGAGTACAAACTATTTCTGATGTTTTCATGTCCAACCCATCACCACCTGGGTCATTCGTGTCTCCCCCATTTTCCCATCTGTGACAGGAAGCTGGAAGGACAGGAGATACATCTATGCTGATTTCCACTAAAAAATTATTGAAACTCTTTGCTGAACTGCCTGGTGAAGGAACTTTTTCCCTCAGGACCACACCGATGCAGCCATGATGGGAAGGTGGTCAGTCTCGGTGGCTGCTGGTCTGTGTCCAATCATAGACCGCCATGTTGTCAGCCACTAGGACTGCACCAATGCAGCCATGATGGGAAAGTGGTCTGTCTCAGTGGCTGCTGATCTGTGTCCAATCATAGACCCCCGTGTTGTCAGCCACTAGGACCGCACCAATGCAGCCATGATGAAAAAGTGGTCTGTCTCGGTGGCTGCTGATCTGTGTCCAATCATAGACCGCCATGTTGTCAGCCACTAGCTCCAGCTACAAAATAGAAGTCTCAAACCTGCTCACTCCTTTGTTTCAAAATCATGGGTCTGTGAGTGGGTCTGCTTTGGAAGAGCCCAGAAAAGGCCCAGGAAACTTAGGCTTGGGTTTTGCACATTGGGGTATTATATTCCCAGTGTGGCTCCAAGGAGTCTTGTTTTACAACCAAACGGCAAGAAAATAACACACAATGCTCTCAGTTCTTGTTATAATCTCAGTTCTAGAGGAGAAATAGACACACATATCACACTGACAAATGGCAGAGGCAAAGTTTAAATCTACGATCTATTAAAAAATTTTAAACTGTTACCTACTCAGCAATCTCAAATTCCTTTTTTTCCTAAAATGGTGGGGGTGGGAGATTTTTGTGGATTTTTTTTCTTGCTTTATTTCTTGGTGATAGTGCTTCAGTTGAGTATTCTCTCCTAATACCATATATGCACAGACACCATCTCCCCAAGCTCAGTATCACTACAGTCCCAGCTGATGTACTTTCCAAACCTAAAAACATGAGCAATGTCCCTAAGGACAGATGGACTCAAAGGGAGCTTTTGGCACTGTCAGGGTGTCTCTGTTTCTATTGGTCTGGCCACCTACTAGGAAACACTTTAAAACATTCATTGTACGTGCTGGGAAGGTAAATAGGTGGGTAAAGGGTTTGAGCATGAAGATTGGTTTTTGAATCTCTAGAACTCACATAATGCTGGGTGCAGTAATATATCCCTGTATTTCCAGAGTTCTCATGGCAAGATGGGAGGTGGAGACAGAACCCTCTCCACGCACCTGCAGGTCAGCTAGCCTGGCACATGCTGGGAAGCACAGCGCACAAGGGACCCCTTCTCAAACAAGGTGGAAGGTAAGGACCTGCACTGATGTTGTCTTTTGATCTTTGCATGTGCATTATGATGTGTGAGCACTTACACACACACACACACAACACACACACACATGCACAGATACATCATTCACAGACACATTACATGCAAAATTTTTTTAAAAAACCCACACTACTTTAAAGTTATAAAATGTTACCACCAGTGATAACAACTTTGAGGGGGAAGGGATGGTATCTCTTTCTCACTTTTAACTACTCTTCTAGAGCCAGCCTGTATATTTTAAGTGATGGGCCCTCATCAGCTACCTTCCAGGAAGGAATAAGGAAAATGATCTATTAAATCCCCTTAAGGACCACAGTCTGCTACAGCTCTAATTTGCCTGAACTTTGGCCTCTCTGGGATACTTTTGAGTCCCAGATCTTCAGAGAAAAGATGAAGTTCTTACAGAACTGTCAATGGAGATGGTGCTAAGCAGTCTCCTGAGGTTTACCAACCCTTGATCCTTGTGTCAGGCTGGAAGGAGAAATTCAGTTAGGAGCAAGAGCCTTCTCTTTTGTGTGTACCCACCTTGCCTCAGTCAGCTGGCTTTTGCCTAGTGCCCATCAGCTGCATGTTCTTTGGGAATTAGTCTCAGCAAAATGGAATCAGGAGGGGCACCACACTGGCTACAGAACTTGAAAATAGCATCAAGTATCCAAATATCAATGAGTTTTGGATTATCTTGCTTTAGATCACCTGTGTCGCTGAACATGCACAGTCCTGCTGCCTACATGAATGACATGCAAGAGCTCAAAAGGCTTGGGGAGAAGGTGGGAAAGACTTGGTAGTAGTCTTCAGTACAAAGGACATTTTACAGGGCTGGGCTTTTCCATATGACCTCACACTTCTTTTCCTTTGTGTCCCACCTTCTCTATTTATTCCAATCATAGGGGAAAATTCTTTAAAATATTATTAAGGTAATATATTTTATAGACCCCGTGCACTAAAAGCATGCTTGGTAGTTGGCTGTATTGTTTCTTCCTCTTCCCCTATTGAATAATTATGCATGCATTCTCATAACCGTATGACTTGCCCGTCTTACTTGTCCATGTAACACACTTCACAAAACTGACCCTGAGTGGGGATGACATAGGCAGCATGTGATCAAAAGCTTTGAGGGTTCCCATCTTCCCCTACTACTTCTTATAATATTGATTCTTTTCTCTAAATGTTCCATGTGTCAATGAGGGGAGGCTTCATTAGCCTGGGTCCCAGAAAGAACAGGCAGAGAGGGAAGAGCTAAGTAGAGCTCCAGCAAGTGATCTGTGGCTGACAATAATTAGTATGGTGAGCACCGTATGCTTGTTATAATCAGTATGGTGAGCACTGTATGCTTGTTATAAGCCACTGGAACCTGGAGGCTCTTATCATAGTAAAACTGACTAATTAACCCAAGTATAATTCCAAACAAAAGTTGCGCTAACAGTTAGGCATGTCCCAAAAATTGTAATCCTCCTACACAGTGATTACTTCAAAGGTTTATTTGGAATAATCTCATAGCAATTTATTTCTAAAATGTGTTTCCTTATTTAGAAACACAATTTATTTCCTATTTGTGATGAAGTCCAGACACAGGCTTAGGCTCCCTTTTGGGCAGTCTTGAGAAAACCATGTTGAAGTGGACAAAAGGAATTCATTCTGAGAAGTCAGGACACCCATGGATTATACATGAAAAAGCTGTGTGGATTTTGGCAAGTAATAAAACTTGACTCTTCAGATACTTTTAAAAAAGCAGCAGCTTAGAACAAATAACTTCAGGCTTGATTCAGCTGTAAAATTTGTACAATCAAGGGAGTACTAATAAATAATGCTCTATTTCCCTAACGTGTTTGAAACTTACTGTTAGAGAGCCATATACTCAGGAATTATACATAATAGAGATCAAGATAGGCTTTATTATGATAAAAGCCCTGCTGGAGAGCACAGGATGCAATGAAAAGATCTGATGACCTTCCTCTGAATTCACCTTCTCTCTCTAAGGATGGGGTACCTCCAGCCACAAGGCTGGTGTGAGAGAGACTGTACTGCCTTCAGTCAGCAGATGCTGGTGCTGGGAAAAGAAGGGGCTAAACTCATGGCTCACACTGTGTTCCCAATCTTTCAAATCCCTTGTCTGCCTGACCCTCTTTCTGGGCTAGTGGGTTAGTAAACACAGCAGTAGGAAGGCTACTTCTAAGCATAGATCCTTGCTTGCAAATATGATTACCTGGAAATGAGGTTTCCCTCATGAAGATTTTGTGAATCTGTGATGCTGAAGCAGATAATTAGAAATCCACTGATATTCTACTGGGTATATGCCCAGAGGACTCTAGTCAGCAAGTCAGCATACAACGGAGGCATCCATGTTCTCTAGGGCACTATTCACAATAGTCAAGAGAAAGCACCAGCTTAGATGACTGCCAACATATGGATGGATAAAGAAAAATACAGTATATATGTATACATATAAAAGCTTTATTCAACCATAAACTATATCATTTGCAGGAAAATGGTTGAATTGAGATTATCATGTTAAACAAAATAAGCCAGTCTCAGAAAGACAAATGCTACATGTTTTCTCATATGCAAAAACATATATAATCTCTAGATTATATAATATATAATCTATATATACTATATATAGAATCTAGAGATTATATAATCTATCTATCTATATATATAGTATATATATATATATATATATATATAGAGAGAGAGAGAGAGAGAGAGAGAGAGAGAGACTCGGTATGAATAATAGGACCAGTTTACTTGCTGTGTACTTACTAACCTGTGTACAAACTAATTCTGTGTACTAAGCTGAGTACAAACTATTTCTGATGTTTTCATGTCCAACCCATCACCACCTGGGTCATTCGTGTCTCCCCCATTTTCCCATCTGTGACAGGAAGCTGGAAGGACAGGAGATACATCTATGCTGATTTCCACTAAAAAATTATTGAAACTCTTTGCTGAACTGCCTGGTGAAGGAACTTTTTCCCTCAGGACCACACCGATGCAGCCATGATGGGAAGGTGGTCAGTCTCGGTGGCTGCTGGTCTGTGTCCAATCATAGACCGCCATGTTGTCAGCCACTAGGACTGCACCAATGCAGCCATGATGGGAAAGTGGTCTGTCTCAGTGGCTGCTGATCTGTGTCCAATCATAGACCCCCGTGTTGTCAGCCACTAGGACCGCACCAATGCAGCCATGATGAAAAAGTGGTCTGTCTCGGTGGCTGCTGATCTGTGTCCAATCATAGACCGCCATGTTGTCAGCCACTAGCTCCAGCTACAAAATAGAAGTCTCAAACCTGCTCACTCCTTTGTTTCAAAATCATGGGTCTGTGAGTGGGTCTGCTTTGGAAGAGCCCAGAAAAGGCCCAGGAAACTTAGGCTTGGGTTTTGCACATTGGGGTATTATATTCCCAGTGTGGCTCCAAGGAGTCTTGTTTTACAACCAAACGGCAAGAAAATAACACACAATGCTCTCAGTTCTTGTTATAATCTCAGTTCTAGAGGAGAAATAGACACACATATCACACTGACAAATGGCAGAGGCAAAGTTTAAATCTACGATCTATTAAAAAATTTTAAACTGTTACCTACTCAGCAATCTCAAATTCCTTTTTTTCCTAAAATGGTGGGGGTGGGAGATTTTTGTGGATTTTTTTTCTTGCTTTATTTCTTGGTGATAGTGCTTCAGTTGAGTATTCTCTCCTAATACCATATATGCACAGACACCATCTCCCCAAGCTCAGTATCACTACAGTCCCAGCTGATGTACTTTCCAAACCTAAAAACATGAGCAATGTCCCTAAGGACAGATGGACTCAAAGGGAGCTTTTGGCACTGTCAGGGTGTCTCTGTTTCTATTGGTCTGGCCACCTACTAGGAAACACTTTAAAACATTCATTGTACGTGCTGGGAAGGTAAATAGGTGGGTAAAGGGTTTGAGCATGAAGATTGGTTTTTGAATCTCTAGAACTCACATAATGCTGGGTGCAGTAATATATCCCTGTATTTCCAGAGTTCTCATGGCAAGATGGGAGGTGGAGACAGAACCCTCTCCACGCACCTGCAGGTCAGCTAGCCTGGCACATGCTGGGAAGCACAGCGCACAAGGGACCCCTTCTCAAACAAGGTGGAAGGTAAGGACCTGCACTGATGTTGTCTTTTGATCTTTGCATGTGCATTATGATGTGTGAGCACTTACACACACACACACACACACACACACACACACACACAGAGCAGGTACAGACATAGTGGAAGGAACTCATGGTGAGATTTGCCCTCAAACATGTATCCAAAGGATCTGTTGACTTCTGAAATTTCGGCAGCACAATCAATTTGTGTAGACCTCAGTTTTCTTCTCTGAGTCTATGATAATAATACCTGCACTGCCCACCACTCAGTAAGACACTTCTGGGAAAAATTTTTGACAATGAAGCACTGTGAGAAAATTTAGTTAAGTTGGCTAGCATTCTAAACCAATGGGACCCCCCTGGCCACACCCATGGGGTGGGATGTAGTGATGCAAAGATTTAGGATTTGGCCCTGGGATGTGAGTTGCACTAGCTTTATAAGATGGCCATTTTGGAATAAAACTATCTCTCTGTATTTGGATTCCTTCCTATGCATTTGTGTGCTGTGCTTTCCCGTGCATGTTTTCTACATGGCTCACCCTGGGAATAAATGGGAAGATCCCACAAATGGCGCCCAGACATGTGGCTGGAGGAAACCCTGACAAATTCAGTATGCAAACCTCCAAATCTTGCCCTTTTCTTCTCGACTCTCTTCTCTCTTTCCTATTATCTATCTTTTGCCATGGAGCTGCCTCTTGTGTTTAGCAGAATGGATGGGAGATCCATTTGGGAACACGTAGCTTTGCACACATGAAGGAAACCTGCCTGGCTCTGTTTTGGCTCAGGAGTATCCTACCTCCCCCACCCTCAGACATGGGCCTCTTAACTTAGTCGCTCCTACAGGCTATAAAATCCAGGCTGAATTTAATATCAAGACTTACTAGCCACGCTTGTCCTTGGAATCATTTCTCATAATTTTACAAGCCTAAAATAAAACCATTTGGTTCTAATTTTCAAAAACTTACTCCAACTGTAAAAGAAACCAGTTTTTCTGGTTCAGCTCCAGTTTAACTCCTTCATACGTAAATTTCCTCCAGTTTTGCTCAATTGCTCAGCTGAGAAGCTGGGGCCTACTTCTTTCTGACTTAAATTAAGGCCTTTCACAGTGACCATCCTACGAGAACAGTTTTTTTTTTTTTTTAAAAAGGGAACAACCTTTTTTGTGAGATAATTTTAAGCCATGACCACTTAATAGCTTTCTCTTAAATTTTGTATACAAAACCTGCTTTTAGATAAAATTGTATTGCTCTCTTGGCTTCTTGTAGATTTGGGGGGTAACTATTTCTGAATCTCTAACTCTTCCTACCTAAACCTGCCGGGTATTTGCAGATCTACAATTGGGGTTCAGCTAGCTTTATTGCTTAAGTAATTCAAATCCATCTCAGCATGCTTAACTTAAAATGTAATATTTTGGGGGGGTCTTTTTGCGAGATAGGGTCTCCCTGTAGCCCCAGCTGTCCTGGAACTCGCTCTGTAGACCAGGGTGGCCTTGAACTCACAAAGATAAGATGTAATATTTTTATTTAACCTTGGGTACCCTAGATACCTTTTGAGTAAAAATATGTTCACAATTAAAATTAATTGGTTGATTTAATTTTTACTTTGATCTTTTTCAATGTGTTTCACCTCAAAGATTTTTCCCACAGAATTCCTAATTACATTTGGCTTGTGCTCTGGTGCCACTTGCCTGCTGTGCACATACCAGCCATGGAACTGAGTACATGGTGTATTAATAATAATTTATCTAAACCATGCCTAAATTTAATTTAAATTGTCTTTTAGAATTTGACTTAAAGTAACACAGTCTTGTAATTTCAGCATTTTGGAGACAAAAACAGATGGATTTCTATGGGAGTTTACAGGCCCTGGAGTTCTAACAAAAGACAGTAGCTCTGATAAATTGTTTTAAAAAAATTTTTTTTTATTATTAATTTTATTTATTTATGTATGTGTATGAAGGTACTGTCTGCATGCAAGTCTGTGCACTCATGTCATGCAATGCCGCGGAGGTCAGAAGAGGGTGTCAGACTCCCCTGGAACTGGAGTTTCAGACGGTTCTTGGCCGCCATGTGGGTGCTGGGGATCGAACCCGGGTCCTCTGTAAGAGCGGTCAGCGCTCTTAACCGCTAGGCCATCTCTCCAGCCCCCTGATAAATTGTTTTTTAATAACTATTAGTAAAAGCCTCTCTAACAGCATAAATTAATGTTTTGGATCAATTTAAATGAAATTAAAAAAAATTATATTTCTCTTTAAAACTGTGTGCATGCATGAGTGAATGCATGTTTTGTACTTTTTTTTTTTGGTCTTTTCGAGACAGGGTCTCCTTGTAGCCACCCCAGCTTGTTCTGGAACTCGCTCTGTAGACCAGGCTGCCCTTGAACTCACAAAGATCTGCCTGCCTCTGCCTCCCAAGTGCTAGGATTAAAGCTGTGTGTCTCCACGCCCAGCATGTTTTGTACTTTTAATTCATTATAATCCTATAGATTTAAATCTAATTAGGAGAAAACTGTAAACAAAGATAAATGGATTCAACTCACAAAGACTTTTATGCCTTTTGGTGTTAACAATTTTTAATTGGGTTTATATAAATTTTAGAATGTATTAAATTCAGTTTAATGATAAATTATTGTTGATTATCAATGGTAATTGTTATTGGTAGTTATACCTATTGTTATTATTTATTATAATTGCTAATAATAATTAATAATTCAGTGTAACAATAAATTGTTGATTGTTATTGGTTATTATTAATGATTATTGCTGATAATTATAATTAATGATAATTGTAACTAATAATATCTATTAATAATTATGGATAATAATTAATGATAGTTATTAAAATTGTTATTGTTATAATTGTTATAATTGTTATGATTATTGTTATTGATAATTATTATTATTCAAACAGTTCTTAATAATAAGACAAGATAAATCAGTCCAAGACTACAAATGACTGTGAACTATCTACTTTGGGGCACCCTTTTTTAAAAAATTTATTTCTTATTTCTTATGTGTATGAGTGTAATGTCTGCATACAGGTTGGTGTACCCATGTCATGCAATGCTGCACTGGTCAGAAGAGGTTGTCAGATTCCCCCAGAACTGGAGTTAAAGACGGTTCTCAGCTGTCATGTGGGTGCTGGGGATTGAACCCGGGTCCTCTGCAAGAGCAGTTGGCACTCATAACCGCTAGGCCATCTCTCCAACCCCTGGCTCTTTTCAGTTTTTCATTTACCAGTTCTATCCACTCAAGGACAAAATCCAGCCCCAGGGGCACCCTTCTTAACCTTTGGCTCTGTAAATAGGACAGGGACAGTTAGACTTAGCATAGGTACAGCCTAGGGATAGTTAACCAGTAGGGACAGGATAGGAAAAAAAAAATAGGAATAGACTTTAGGGATAGTTAATTAAAGCCAAGTGGTTGGAAATGGGCCTAAGAGGTGGCATATGGAGCTCAGCTGTTTTGTGTGTCACTAGGACATTTATTCTAATTATGTAAAAAATAACCCTATGACAAATTATAAAAATAATTTTGTTTCTCATTGAAAATCGAACAATAATGTGATTTCTCTTTCTCACAGATCAACTTAACCTTTTCTTTACTACGTGTGTGTATGTATGTATCTATGTGTGTGTGCATTATAAAAATATATTTAGAACATAAGTACACACATCCACACATCGAAGTGTGGATGTGTGTACTTATGTTCTAAATATATTTTTAATGTTAACGACTATAAAACCAGTAAAGAACTGCCTCTGAATTGGAATTTGGCCCTTCCTTCTCAAGACCTGGAATTATAATTCAACAGCCAACACATAATTCAATTTCAACAAAGGTTATGGGTTGTCTATTAGAAATAATAAAAATTAGGGGCTGGAGAGATGGCCTAGCAGTTAAGAGCTCCCACTGCTCTTGCCGAGGACCTGGGTTTGATCCCCAGCACCCACATGGTAGCTGAGAACCGTCTTTAACTCCAGTTCCAGGGGAATCTGACACCCTCTTCTGACCTCTGCGGCATTTCAGGACACGGGCGCACAAACCTACAGGCAGACAGTACATTAATACGCATAAAAATGAATAAATTAATTAATTAAAAAAGAAATAATAAAAATTTTATTGGACATCTCAATGGGAATACACTGCCACCTACTGGTTACACACCTTCAACACCTGAGACAAAGATGCAAACAGGCTTTTATAGTATTAAAATGATAAGCTGCGTGTGGTGGTTCACACTTTTAATCCTAGCACTTGGGAGGCAGAAGCAGGCGGATCTCTGTGAGTTCAAGGTCAGCCTGGTCTACAGAGTGAGTTCCAGGCCAGCTGGGGCTATAGGGAGACCCTGTCTCAAAAAAAAATTAGAGAAATGTTAACAAAGATTTGGATCTTTGGGGATATGGGTGGCTTAGAAAAAAAGGAGGGCTAAAGAAAAAGTAATTCTGGATCCATTATTTTCCACACATGTCTACATTAAGCCCATCAGGCTTAAGTGGCATTTGCTAGTGGAATTTGGCTAAGGAAAATCAATCCAGTGCCAGCCTGTGAAGTCCAGTACTGGTGCCATCAGCATGATAACTGGTGTGTGGTGAGTCTCTGCTGATGGAATTAGACTGAAGAGTGCTGATCAAGAGTGATTCTGGGGGTCAAGCAGTGTCAATAGAACACTGTCTGATATAGATGTCAGGAGCTAGAGGGTTAGAAGATCAATCAGATCACTAACCTGGTAAGCTAGCATGGGGTTGGATGGAGACTAATCAGGTCACCAACATGTGGAGTGAATTATGACTGGGTTGACGTTGACCATCAGGCTGGAATTTCGGTCTGGAGAGTTACTGACTCCTAGGAAGATGGGATAGCATGAAGAGATGGGAAGCGTTCCACTTCCCAGGCTAAGGACCTGAGAGGGACAGTAGTCACTCAGGTTGGGTTGTGAAAGTGGCCATCTATCATCTGCACTGAGGTGTCAGCTTACCCAGGGAGGAGGCTGCTGGCAGCAGCCTCCCTTATCAGGACTGAGTTACATTTCTCTTAGAAGGAGCTTGTAACCACATCTGGAGTTACAAATTGTTATTAAAAATTGTTTTGCCTGTAATTTGTACTAGATTTCCAGTAATAACTTTGGAATTAAATGTACACAAATGTTCTCTATATTTTTCTGTGTTATACAGTATTAACTGTGACATTTCTTTTGCCTACAAGATATACGGGCCAATATAGAGACCATTTAAATATAGCTACTGGACCTTTATACCTTGGTTCCTGTCTATAGGTATGTGTAATACACCTGCCTTTTAAACATCTATAGGTCAAAATATAAAAGTTAAAAAAAAGGGGGAGGTGGTGGAGTACTCCCTCTGGGATACTGTCAAATAGAAAACTGTATTCTGAACCATTTTGTAAATTTTCAATTTTAAAGTCTTAAAACTGGGACTGGAGAGATTGCCTAGTGGTTAAGAGCTCCCACTGCTCTTGCAGAGGACCTGGGTTCAATTCCCAGCACCCACATGGTGGTCGAGAACCGTCTTTAACTCCAGTTCCAGGGGAATACGACACCCTCTTCTGACCTCTGTGGCATTGCATGACACAGATGCCCAAACCTACATGCAGACAGTACATTCATACATATAAAAAAATAAATAAAAATTAAAAATAATCTTAGAACTAACTATAGGAAAAAATTTCCATGTTCCCACAGGTCAAAATATCACCAACTTTAATGCCTGAAAAAGGTACAGCTTTGGGTTGTACAGGATAGACCAAGAAATACCAGCAGAGAAGATGTCCCATCTAAGCATCAAGAGGAAGAAAACTTCAGACTGCCTCAGCCACAGGCACTAAATATCTCTAAATTCTATTTAAAAAATTGTTTATTGGGGCTGGAGAGATGACTCAACAGTTAAGAGCACTGACTGCTCTTGCAGAGGACCCAGGTTCAATTCCCAGTACCCACATGACTGCTAAGAACCTTCTTTAACTCCACTTCCAGGATACTCTGATGCCCTCTTATGACCTCCACTGCATTGCATGACATGGGTGCACCAACCTACATGGAGACAGTACACTCATACACATAAAAAATAATAAATAAATAATTAAAAAGTTGTTTAAAATAACTTTATAATATGTCTTAGTGAAGTTTATTTTCCAGGTGCTGCTAAGTTTTGATAAAAAAAAAAACCTTTTTACCTCTCATTTTTATAAAGAAATAAAACAAATTATGATGGTAATGGAATTGTTCCTTAACTACAAAATGGCCCACTGCTATGGGAACAGTTTCTCACGGGCATATATAACCACTTTTTAACTAATGGGCATAAAACCTGTAAAAGAAAATTTTATTTGGCACTAGAAATTATTGTAAAATCTTTAAAAACTTTATAGTTCAGCAAAATAATTAATAGAAGAAAGCTTTAGTACCAGCAATGGGTCATTCTGCCAAAGAACATTGGCTGGAGGCTAGTGATCCCCCCAAATAAAGGCTATTTGCCTATAAATTGGAGTACACACAAGTGGGCATTAAGACCCTGCTGTGGAAGACCTGGTATGAGAACAGAAAGGACATAGAGACCACACTTGCAAGTGGACAGTAGGTCTCTGAAATGCCAGAAAACACTACCAAAGGCCACTGGAAAGAAAAAAATACTTGTCTCATTGAGTGAATCAAGACAGATTACTACTCCACACCTGCCTGGAAGACATTGTACACCTAATAGCTACCAAATTATCCCAAACCTAATTGGCTACAAGCCCGCTCCTTTGGGGAAATCACATATGGCTGATATTAAACCTCTAGTTAAAAAAAGCCTTATTACCTAGACTAATATGCCATCTAAATATTTGCATTTGTGATCACAGAGTAACTTGTCATGATAATCAATGCCATTTAAATGATTTTACTATCTCACCGTTTGTGCTTGTTAGTAGGGCTAAAAAAGGAATTCCTAAATAAACCACCAACCCATGGAAGGAAACAGCCTGCCTGGACAGACCAGAGTTCAGAGTGATGCCTCAAAGAAAAATAGACTATTTTGCTTCTCACCCACTTCTGCACCTTGTCCCCCGAGTCCTAGGGATCAGGGGATACAGAAGAGGTGGTGCGGTAGAATGTAAGGCCTAAGGAGAAAGGGGTAATTCCTGAGATTCCAAAAAATACGAACTGGACTCTTATTTGATCAACATGCCTGTGAATACAAGCTTCTCCACTTGGACTATGGGGACCTTGGGTTGCTCAAAATTTGGGCATAGATACTTGCTAATTGGTTTTGTATGAATGTTACTTATATTCATTGCTTATGCTTGATAATTGGTTCACTGCATGGTTGGCTTTTTTTTTTTTATATTAATTGGCCTTAGTGTAAAAAATAAGTCTCAGGTCGGACCCCCACCCCCACCCCCGCTGCCTGGCACTCAAGACAGGATTGAGCAGCTGGCTATTCAAAGGTCAGGCTCCTTTGCATTGTCAGCCTCTCCCATTGCTCATTTGTCTCTCAGAAAAAAATAAAATTTAAAGGGTGAGATGTGGGAAAATTTAGTTAAGTTGGCTAGCATCTTAAACCAGAGACCTCTCCAGCCACGCCCATGGAGTGGGATGTAGTGATGCAAAGATTTAGGATTTGGCCCTGGGATGTGAGTCACACTGGCTTTATAAGATGGCCATTTTTGGAATAAAGCTCTCTTTCTGTATTTGGATACCTTATTATGTGTTCACACACTGTGTTTTCCCATGTGTGTTTTCTACATGGCTCAGCCTGGGAATAAATGGGACAATCCCACAAAACACTATGCAAGATACAATTGAAGTGAAGGGGCTGGAGAGATGCCTTGGTGGTTAAGAGCACCAGCTGCTCTTGCAGAGGTCCTGGGTTCTCTTTCCAGGATCCACACAGAAACTCACAACTTTTCCTGTAGCAAGAAATGCCACTGAAGAGAAGACTCTTGGTCAAGAGGACAAAATCTCTGGTGTGGATGAAGCCCAACTTTACAGTTTTACTAGGTTAGTCACTTGGCTGTAGGACCATCCCTAGGAAGGTCAGATTCACCTTAAGCTGTGCTAAAAAGATAGGCAGAATACATATTGCATTATGAGATAGTGAACTTTTCCTGCCCAGAATCTCTTCCCCCTAGTGCAGTGTTTAGGTACTGGGCCTCAGACATGTAGCTGTCCATGTCTTCCTGTTTTTCTGTATTCTTCAGAAAACTATAACCTCTTCTTTTCTTCTTTCTCCTTTGTAACCATGCTTTTCCTAACACCAGGCTGCCTCAGCATGTTGGATTTCTTTACTCTCTCTCTCTCTAAAGGGCCATTCTCCACCATGTGGCTGCTACTTTGCACCATTTCTGACCTCCATACAACTCTAAATGGACATTGCTTTATGGTATTTTAATTTTTCTCAGGGAAGCTGCTGAGATTTACAGCTTGCCTGGCTTGAGGATTTTTCTTTTGAAATCTAATAAAATTGTCCTAAAACTTCTGTTTACATCCATTTTTTAAGTTCCTAGATGAATGAGACTAAGAATTCTAAAAGTAAAGCCTGTTTTCACATGTATCACAACCACTTATAACTTTAGTCTCATGGGATCTGACTTCCTCTTTTGGCCTCTGTGGGCACTGAATGCACATGCTGCACACACAGACATGTAGGCAAAATACTCATATTGGATGTATATTCTATATCCTACACTACACCATCATGTGGTGGCTCCTGAATCATACCAGACCTCAAAAGCTCCCATTCAAATGAAGTTCCATCTTCTTCAGACTTCTGGCTGCCTGTCTGTTGCAGGTGACCCCAGGTTGTGATGTTGCTGTCTCCTTGGACAGCATATACTGTAGCTCCATCGATGTGGGTGGGCATAATGTTGGTCATGCTGTGTACTAAAGGAAAATCATCCTTGAACTAATCACCTAGATGCTGCTCATCTTCACCCATGATACAATAATGATTTTGGTATTACAATTTAGTGTTTTGCAAAATATGTTCCTTATGACTTGCCAGTTAATTGAATATTCCACACTTTGCCCTTTCTTGGATTCACTTGGGAGATGCTACGTGTGCAATCTCCAGCTTGAAATTTTCATTGCCTATTCCTATACCAAAGGTAGGTTAGAGTCCAATACAGTCTATAGAAAGCAAATCTGTTGATATTTATGGTCATTTAGCCTAAAGGCCTATGCAGGCATTTAGAATTTATTCCCACTCCCTCAGAAGCACCTGTTTACATCTTGTTTCTTCTAGAGAATGAGTCTAATCTAAACCCTAATCCACCACCAAAAGAGATCTGGGAAAATTTGTATCCTTAGCTGTGCATTAGATCTGCCTGAATCACCTAGAAAGATTTTAATGCCTCCTAGATGAGTAAATGGATGTCTCTGGGGGAAGACTTACAGGACAAAGTGCTTTGAAAAGTTCTCCAAGTTGTAATGTCAAGCCAAGGTTGAGAAACAGTGGGTTAAAGGAAAGGACATGGGCAGTGATATTCATTGCTATTGTCTGTTCAAAGTAAGGCTAGCTTTTCACATAATAAGTTCAGGCTTATTTCACAAGCAATAGGAAGATGTAAAATGCTCATGATGTCTAGGAAGGAATGTCTACTGAAAGAAAGTAATGGTACCAACCCTTACTTGGCACACACCTAAGTATATTTCCATAGATTACCACATAAATTGCTTAACAATATTATGGTGTAAGTGATTTTAGTTATCATTTTGTAGATGGTTAATTGAGGGAATGGTTGATTATTTTCTTTCATTTTCTTTGATAAAATGCCTTGGCAAAATTAATTTTGGGGAGAAAGGTTTTATTTGGATTAAAATCCCATGTAACAGTCCATCTGTGGGGAAGTCAAGATCAGAACCCCAGCAGGTAGTCGCTTCACACCCACAATCATGAACAGAGGGGAAGCATGCTTGCTTGGTTTCAGCCACCTTTCTTATATCACTCAGCATTCCTTGCTTAGGGAAGGGTGCTGCTCACAGTGGGCTAGGTCTTCTTGTAGCAACTGAAAATTAAGTACTCCCACCAAACATGCCCAGGACAACCTGATCTAGATAATTCCTCATTAAGACTCTCTCTCTTTTTCCAGATGATTATAGTTTATGTCAAGTTTACAGTGAAAACTAACACAATTGTTTAATAGTCACTCACCTCATACTCAGGAATGATGGGATGTGAAGTTGGTCCATCTTCTTCCCAAATCCATCACAATTGTTATCTATGTTCCTTTCTGTGACCCTCTGGGTACCACTGAGTAAATATACTGCAGGTCCCTTGTGTCATCATGTTGTTGCATCTCTGGATGGGATATTCTCTGCCTGACCTCTCTGGGTGCTTTCTTCCTCCTTAGTAAAGTGTGTGAAGAACCCTGGTATACTCTCTGCCAGGGAAAGTCATCCTTTAAAGAATCACCCACTTGGCAGTCACACCTATCTTAGAAATTTAGGAAACAGCAGTTGTCCCTCCACCTATTTGTCTTCATCTGTACGACATAGGCAGAGCTTTATTTTCTTCCCTGTTCAGTCAATGAAGCCAACAAATATGGTGTATTGACTTCAACCAGAAAATTGCATAAAGAGAAAAGGCACTGAAACATAGAAAGTGCCTGAAGCGAATTCATTTGTAAGCTCTCTAGAGTGAAAGGCTGTGGAAGGACTTGATTAATTTGGAAAGAGGGAGAAGTGGGAAAATAGAGAATCTAATCAGCCAGGGCTGATAAGGATACAACTTCAGGAGGAAGAAAGGAAGGGACAGAATTGTTGTAAGCTATGTGTGGGAATGCTGCTGAATAACTTAGCATATCTACTGAATGCTTTAGCAGTGGACAGTTCAGTTCTTCACTGGGGATGGTTTAGAGTAGAAGTATCTAGAATATAGATGAGATAGGCATTTTCCAGAGTCTTTGTGGATGCTTCAAAGGACCAACTACTGGGCAATGAGGAGAATGTCCTACAAACAGCAATTCATCAGAGAAAGACTAGAGCTCACCTCCTTCTCCAGAGGTGATGAGTGAAAGGAACACCTGGATGGTTTGCTACAAACAGGGCCTGTGGACCTGTGTCCCACTCCTGAAGTTTCCAATTCAGTAGGTCTGGGTGGGGAACACTAATTTTGCATTTCTAACCAGCTGCCAGGTGATGCCCTGTTGTTGGTTTGAGAATGGCCTAGTTGGAGAGAGTTGGAGATACCCTAGTGGTATGGTGAGGAAAGACCTGCTTTGACATGAAGCTCAGTTTCTTCAGGGCCTTGTTTGGGCCTGGAAGTGGGGCTTCCTGGTACCAGTCAGACCCTTTCCAATACTGCTGATTCTTCTAGCTCCGGGACTTCCCCAGCCAACTTGTACGCTAGGAATCCTAACAAGCACATCTCCTTTCTTTCAGCAGCAACCTTTCCATCACTAGGGAAGTATGGATGAACTCCCTGGCCAGGCTGTCTCCTCTCCCAGGTGTGTTGCAGTTCAGGAACAATCACCCCTCTTTCCAAGAGGTTTTTAAGCTAGAATGTAGGGCATGTGAGTTAACCCCAAAGTCCTTTCTCAGGCAAAGCCCAAAGTTCACAAGGATTATGCAATGCAAGTGAGGCCCCATGGGATATCTAGCATTCAGAATTCCCCAGGCAAGTATGCAAATCAGTTCCCCAAAAACAAAGTCTAGAGATGGCTTAATTTATTCTCTGCTGCTTTTCTTGGCCTCCTTTCTTACCTCAGTCTCCCCATCTGGATAAAGACGTGGGCTCTGTGCTTGCTTTGTACACTGAGTGCCTGGAATGGCACTATTCACCTAGGCAGCTGCTAGTTAAGAATCATGTTACATTATTGTTCCTTGTATTGTGCTATACACAAAAAAAACATATGTCAGTGGGGTTTGAAAGCAGGCAGGAGGCCTGAAGGGGGGTAGGCCTGAATGGAATAGGCAGAATGGGAAATCTGCAGCCTTATCAGCTAGAGAATCCCTAATTTACAGCTTATGGTTCAATACATTCTGACTTTCAGGGCCAATTTAATGTAGACAACCTGAAATAAGACAAAAGAAGAAACAACTGAGGGAATTCCCTTTGCCTTGTCCCCTGTGGAACTGATGACCGAAACAGTATTTCATAAGCTTAGGAATAAGAGGTAAGGAGATGGGTGTTGATAGGCTTTTATTTGCATATTTGCAGCCACATGGCTATTGTTCAGGTGCTATACATGGAGGAGCAGGTGTTTGCTTTCATCGGTATTCTTGCTCTTACATACAAACAAGGAAATAGCACACATAAAGGCCCTGACCATTCATTAGACACTCTATGAGGGACTGTACATACAAATCCCATTCAATCTCTATTATGCTGGCAAGGGAGTGTCATTACCTTCTTTTCCCAGCATAAGCAATAGAGGTTTAGAGAGAATCTAGGGAACTGTCACCACTGGTGTATTTCAGAATGCAGAAAAAGGAGCTGAGGTCTGCCCAGCTTCAGACTTTCTGTTGCTATCCTTGTGCTAGGGTGACTGTCCCCTTCTAGTCCCTCATTCTGCTTTGAATCTCATGTGGCTTTAGGTTCTTTTAGCTGTCCTAGCATCTTACAGCGCTCTTCAAATCCCATTTTCCTGACCATTGCCTCTTGTTCTCTTGAGACTCTTATAAATTGCAAATTTATGCTGCTTGTGCCTGACCCACAGGGGTGTTTCTATCATTGGTGACACAGTGTTGTTAAGGTATCAGACCACTGGGAGAAAAAGAGAGCACACAGACTCCAGATTGGGTTTTAAATTTGGACTGGCCAGGACTGTACCCCAGGTCTGAATTGGGAGGGTATGGCACCGACTCAGAGGCAAGTTAGATTTATAAAGGCAAATACAATTCCCTGGTAAATTTTTTTGAGAAATTCCAGTCAGACAATAAAAACCTCAGTCCCAGATAATAACCTCAGTCCCTGCCTGCTGCAGGATTATTGTAATAAGAAGTGGATGGGCTTCAGGCAATTGTAAAACATCTACAAAAGATAAGGTAGGTGGGTGTTCACAAGACATTGGGAAGAGGGGATTCCAAAGGTCGAGATAACCAGCTTGCTCTTCCTGGATTTGTTCTGGGTCAGGGTTCATCCATTAAGATGGAGTCACTAAAACAAAATGGATTACCTAGGCTGGAGCACTATCACAACGTGGTGTGAATGACTTGTGGAATAAAATCTTAAAGGAGTGGAGAGAGAAGAATATAAAGTACAGAATCTCATGACCTGTTGTAAGGGAGGAGAGAGCAGAAAGTGGAACTATTCAGAGGCCTTGGCTTGGAACCATGAAGAAAGAAGTTCATGCCTCCTGACCTCTATTTTCTCTGGGTAATTAGGGGCACTGTTTCTTGCGGGCCTCTCCCTTTAGATCTCATTTTATTTGAATATCTGTAGTGCTTTTAAGGGCTCCTTCAAACTTCACCATAGGGGTCCAGGTTGAGGCTTCTGAATGCTGCTATTTCCTGGTCTTAACAACATCCTCTGAGGGGAAGAAGTTATTCTGCTTCCCTGAGGGAATCAACAGAGAGACTCAGAGAAGTTTTATTTTAAAACATCACAGTAGACTATGAGCTTACTAAACACTACCAGAGAGAGAGAGGCCGAGAACATGTCCAAATGATTAATGATTTGCCTCTTAAGAAGAAACTTAAAAAATTGAAGCTTTTTGAGTAAAAGAAGGATTTATAATATCCATTGAATACATATGTTCTCTTGAAAGGAAGACACTGAACATAAATGGGCCTTTTCTTATAGGCTGACACCTTCCTGTGTCCATTAAAATCATGTAGGAGCTGGGCGTGGTCATATAACACCTCTGATCTCAGCATTAGGGATGCAGAGACAGGTGGATCTTCTTGAGCTTGAGGCCAATCTGGTCTACATTGTGAGTTCCAGGATAGCTGGGGCTATACAGTGCTGCCTTTAAAAAAATAAAGAATAAAAGAATTAAATCAGATAGATCTGTGATACTGGAGGGGTTTCATAGGTATTGAAGTCAGAAATATTTAGGGCTCTATTAATTGGCACAGGTATGACTATCTTTGATTCATGTGAGCTTTCTATAATTTTTCTGTCTTTTGTTGAGCATGCTCTGTGTGGTGCTTAGAGAAATCAATAGTGACACATATTGCTATGAACTGTAATGGCAAGGTATTACTATAATAAATACTATCTCCCTCAAAATTGGCCATGAGTTTTATTACTTTTCTTTAAGTAAATACACTATAGACACAATCCTAGAGATTATTTATAGACTCTGCTTAGTGACTGAATAACTTTAATTGCTAAAAAAGCCTCTTTTTGTAACAACAAAAGGCCACCATTTTCTCCAAATACCACTAGGGCTCCATGCCAGTAATTGATTTTGTCATCAGTCCTTCTAGGAGCACTTTAAATTAGTAGTCCACAATAGATTTAATTGGAATTTAATAAGATAGTTAGTACATAATAAGTAAAAACAACATGATCCTGAAATCATATTTACTAAAGATTAACCACCATGGAGATACAAATCTATTATGTAGAAGTCCCAATAAATATTCTTACAATATTAACTCTTATGCAAACATTGTGCATCACTTCAAGTAAATGCAAATCTTCAGCTTCATTTGTTATTCTCTCTTGTAAGTAAACAGAGCTATTTACTCCAACCAAATTCATTTTAAGCTTATCAATCAGTTCAGCAAAATTTAGGGTCAAGAAAAACCATCAACTAGAGTAAATCAGACTTTCTCAGTCAGCAACTGTGGGATGGGCTCTGAGAATTTGTATTTCTGACAAGTTTCAGGGTGCTGCTATCTCTGTAGGGAACATACTTAGGGATAACAATCATTATGTCCTTGAAGGTTAAAGACAGACTTTGGCTGCCTCCATTTTGGTCACTGTCCCGTTTGTGAGGTGGGGTTATTTCTCCTTCCTTTCAGTGTAGAGCAGTTCTGTGATGGCTTGACCAGTAGGAGGTAGGAGAGGTGATATTTCAGCAGGATTGGTTATATTCAGTCTTGGTCCAGCTTTCATGCTATAAGCCCAAGCACAGACATCCACATGAAAAAGAGCCAAAGTGTTTGGCCAAAACCCTTGGCTAGGCTCCCAGGCAATGATAAAAACCAACTTGCAGGCCACTATGATACCCATCCTTGAAGTTGAGCTGCTCCAGGTAGCACAAGTTGCAGATGAGCCATCTTGGCTGAGACGTCCTAACTTGTAAGCAGAATGAATAACACTGTTGTTTTAAGCCATTTTGGAGGGACTGGAGAGATGGCTCAGGAATTAAGAGCACTGCCTGTTCTTGCAGAGGACCTGGGTTTGATTTTCAGCACCCACATGGCTGCTAAAACTGTCTGAACTCCAGTTCCAGGGATTCCAACACCTTTGTCTGGCCTTCTCGGGCACTGCATAACACAGCTGCACTTATACACACATGCAGACAATATACTCATACACATAAAATAAAAAGAATAAATACAAATTTGAACCATCTTGGAATGATATACTGGTTAGTCTTAAATGTCAACTTGCCAAAACCTACAATCACCTGGGTAGAGTCTCAGTTCAGGTATCATCCTGATTAGGTTAGGCTGTGGGTGTGGGGGGGACTGTGCTGTTAATTGAGCAATCCAGTGTGCGTAGTGCCATTCTTTGGCAGCGGACCCTGAGCTATATAAACTCAAAGAAAGCTAAACGAGAGAAGCAAGCAGGCAGCTTGGGTGAACTGGTTTTTCTCTGTTTGTGACTGTGGATGTAATATGACTAGCTGCTTGAGTTCCTGCCTCAACTTCCCTGAAATGACAGCTTTCCTGGAATTGTAGGCCAAAGAAAGCCTTTCTCCCTGAGGTTGCTTTTTGGTTAGGGTTTGTAGCAAATAGCAACAGAAATGAAGCCAAAGCAAATGACTGATTTTATAACAACAGATAATTATAGGTTATTTGTTTAAAACTCTTCTAAGTCAGGCATAGATTTTGGGTTTCCCCTTTAAGATTTTACGTTGTAACATAAAACCAAAACAAAACAAAACTGTTGACAAGTGTCTTAGTTTGCCTTCCACTGCTATGACAAAGCTCTGACCAATACCCAATTGGTGAGGAAAGGGTTTATTTGTTTTACACTTCTAGGGCCACAGAGGGAGCCCAAAGCAGGAACTAAAGGGTGGAACCTGGAGGTAGGACCTGAAGTACAGACCAGAGAGGAAAGCTGCTTACTGACCTGTAATCAACCTGCTTTGTTATGTAAAACAGGACCACATGCCCAGGGCTGGCACTATCCACAGTGGGCTGGGCCCTCCCACATCACTCAACAATCAAGAAAATTGTTGACCAGGTCACAGACCAGTCCAGTGGTGTCAATTCCCCAAGTGAGGCTCCCTCAACCCAAGTGTGTCAAGTTGACAACTAAAGCTATCCAGCACAATACATGAGTCATGAATTGGTAAAGGCTTATTTTCTCTTTTTGTTATTCTAACAGGACATTATATAAACTTCATTTTATGTGGGCAAAATAAGTAACTGTGAATAAGAACATCCTTTTAAAGAGTTGGGAAAATCATTCCATCACTTAGGATATACTTTCATGAGGTCCATGATGCTAGCATCTCCATAATTACAATTTATTATTTTGTATAATGTAATGACAGTTTGATGTCACAATGAAAATCAAAACAAAACAAAAACAATGGGCGATTTAATACCTTAGTAGTTGGTGGCCATTTGAAGCTCAACATCTCTTCTACCCTAAGAGGAGCATGATGATGTCATGGAGAAGTGTGATGTCATGATGATGTCATGGAGAAGTGTGATGTCATGGAGAAGTGTGGTGTCATGGAGAAGTGTGATGTCATGGAGAAGTGTGTCCCTATTATCACAATCAGAAGTATTCCCTATTACCACTATTTTTGTAGGAATTTTTTGGGGGGGTATTTTCGAGACAGGGTCTCACTTTAGTCCCAGCTGGCCTGGAGCTTACTATGTAGACCACGCTGACCTTGAACTCACAGAGATCCACCTGCCTCTGCCTCCCAGAGTGCTGGGATTAAAAGCGTGTACCACCACATCTGGCACTAAAGATGGTTCTTAGCCACCATGTGGGTGCGGGGAATTGAGTCCAGGTCCTCTGCAAGAGCAGTCAGTGTTCTTAACCACTGAGCCATCTAGAAATTTTTCACTTTCAGTAGGGAACCAAAGTCATTGTTCTCATGTCACTAGCAAGTCCCATCCCACAATGATGCTGAAACAGATCTATTCCTGGAATCAGGATCATTGTGCTGGCCAGTTTTTTTCAACTTGACACAAACTAGACATCTGGGAAGAAGGAGCCTCAATTGAGGAATTTCCTTCATCGGATTGGCCTGTGGGAATGTCTGTGGACCAGTTTCTTGATTGCTAATTGATACACGATGGTTCAGCCCACTGCGAATGGTACATCCCTAGGGAAGTGGGCCTGAACTGTCTAAGAAACTAGCTGAGGAGGCCAGGGCAACAAGCCAGTGAGCAGCATTCCTCTGGTTTCTGCTTCAAGCTGCAGCCTTGTGTTCTCCCCTTGGCTTGGATACACGATGATGCTCTATGCTGTCAGCCAAATAAACCCTCTCCTCACCAAGTTGGTTTGGGTCAGTGTTTTATCACAGCAACAGAAAGCAAAGTAGAAAAGTCCTACTTGGAAGATTTATGCTATTGATCAAAAAACAGTGTGAGCTGAGGGTAGAATGGCAGAACAGAAACAAGGTCTTAAGTTACCCAACATCCATGCCTCAAAGAAACCCACAGTTGGATAAAGCTAACGATTAATGTTTTCTCCTGGTAGCATTGCATAGTGCCTTCCAGTACTATCAGTTATGGAGCAGAGATGAAATGTTGACATCAGAAACAGTTCAATTTCTCCTTGATTTTTCTACAGCTCATGTATGCAGTGTCTTTAGCAACAGAGTTTCCCAGTCAAGTTCTAGTGAGTGGTAATGATCAGTATCGCCTGATGGTCTATGGGACCCCTGGTGAACAGCTTCAGAGAAGGGAGTCTACCCCTGGCATTGGGCTTTTACTTTGCTAGCCTGTGGTGTCTAGTAGAGGCATTGTCTCCGTAATATGAGGTAACTCTGTTTAATCTCCTTTACAATGTTTGTGAATGTACTTTCGGAAGCTTCTGTAGTGGTAACTTTCCATATGGCTTTTTCTAAAGGCCTTTAATGCTAGCTGCCCTTCCTATACTCCCTCCTCTGCCCTGCCCTCCAATTCCCTACCAGAATAACCCTTCTTAATCTATTCCCTCTGTTTCCCCCTTTATATTACTGTATTTTATCTCCTCTCCCATGAGCTTCTCTTACCCTTGGCCATTTATTTGTTTCCTGACAAATCCTTTGGACTTTCAAATTGAAACATGCATATCTAGGAATTCAAACTAGCATCCAACTATGATCACTTTCTAATTAGATTCAAGGTCTACTACATAAGATGGAACCCATACCTGACACTCATAGCAGGCCTAGGAAAACATGGCTAGACAGACCACAGACTACAACAGGAAGCCCAATACTGTTATTCTGATAAATACACATAATATTTAAATGACTTCTAATGACTTAATATTACACCCATAACTTAAAGCAGTTCTCAGTTCTCACCAGAGGACTTTCCTTATGCAGCACATGTGATTAACATAGAATCTCACAACTTGCCAATGTGTAGAGATTAAGAGACTGCAGAGTGCTTATCCCTGAATTGGAGACCTCATCAAACTTCTGCCTCCAGTGGTTCAGGGATATTTGCAGATGAGGTGACAGAAAGATTGTAATAGCCAAGGTGGAGGATGACCACAAAGAAAGTTTCCAGACAGCTAGGCATCTGCTCATATGAGCTCATAGCAATGGCGACAGCATGCACAAGCCAATGTAAGACAATGTAAGACAATGTAAGACAAGATCCCAGCACAGACATGGGGAAGTGGGTACAAAATCCCGAACCTACCTGAGAAACTATTGGAAACTGATGGCTGCTGGGAAAGAGAGACCTTTCTTGGTAGTGAAACAGGCTTTAATAGATGGACCCATACTGAAGGACATTTGGAGACACAAATTAGGGTCTATTGGCCTACATGTGTGGTGTGTGTGTGTGTGTGTGTGTATGTATATATATATATATATATATATATATATATATATATATATATATATATATATATATATAATAGAGTACATGAAATTAGGTGGAGAGGTAATATGATTGGGTGTGGATTGAGAAGGTGATCTAAATGCAATTCAAATACATTGATTTGCAAAAAATCAATAAAATGGGGAGAAATACATACTCATATACATACTTAGCAATTATCACTCATGTAAACATAGTATTGAATTTGATGTTTATCGCTTATTCAAATAATAAATCTTCTATCAGATTCAATGTGAACTTTGGTCCCAATTCTGGAAAATCATATATTACTATGCTTTATAATACATTAGTCTATTTTGTTTTCATTATAATCATAAGAAAACAAATACATAAAAAGGAATGTTCAAACTATCAATTTATTCTCAGAATACCTATTGTGTTTTGGACAGTAGCTGTGCACTTCAGGGGGTTTGAAAAATCTCAACAAAGTTTATTTTGTGTAACAGAAGCATAACAAAAATTACTTCAATCCTAGATGGAGTATTGACTACATTAGATAAGAACTACAAAGTGCTACAAAGTGTTTCAAACATTTTCAGGAAAAAATTGCTGTACTCTAGTTGGAGAGATAGAGATGTCGTCTTATATGTTTCAAAGCTACACAAAGAGGAAGACTTCTTTACACTAAGATAGTGATGTATACATTAAAAACTACACCACATGGGTTATTTGGCTATTGTGGTATAAGACATGGATTATCATAGTATGTTCTTGAGGTCACCAATATCTCATGGTTCCTGGTTAGAAATATCAATTCTTGGGGCTGGAGAGATGGCTTAATGGTTAAGAGCGTCGACAACTCTTACAGAGGACCAGGGTTCGATCCCCAGTGCCCACATGGTGGCTGAGAACGGTCTGTAACTGTAACTCTGATTCCAGGAGAACTCCAGTTCCAGGGGTATCTGACACCCTCTTCTGACCTCCATGGCACTGCACGACATGGGTGCACAAACCTACATGCAGACAGTACATTCATACACATAAAATAAATAAATACAATTTAAAAAAGAAATATCATTTCTTTCATATGACTTTCCATGTCCTTCATCAGAAACTGTTTAAGTGACATCCATCAATCATCTAAGTCTTAATGGTTTTTCTTCTTGATTCTGATATGCACCAAATGGCAGAACTACTGGTATAGTTTAAACAACTTAAAAACTTAAGGAAAAATAAGAGCCATGCTTGGTAGGGCAGTCTTGTGATATCAGCTGCTTTTGAGGGAGTTAGAAGTGCAAGTTCTTCCCAGGATACACAGTGAGTTCAAGACCATCCTGGGCAAATAAGTGAGAGCTTGTCTCAAAACAAAAAGTGAAAAGAGGCCCAGTGATATTTTGGTTCATTTGTAGAGAACTTGGCTAAAATGTGTGAGGCCTTGGTTCAATTTCCAGTGCTGTGGAAACAGAAAGAAATAAAAAAGGAAAATTAAAAAAAGGAATATTGAAATAGACCTCATCAAGATCTTAAACTTCTTCAGGAAACCAGACTCCAAATCCAGGTTATTATAGGCTCAGTGTGTAATTTTCTTGCACCTCAAAGAATGGGTCAGATCTTTACAGGTAAATTTGATAGCATTTTAGGGACTGTGGGAGAAGTTGAAGCTATTTCAATGGGTTACAAATTTCTCTTTGAGACATTAAAAGATACATTTGAAGAAACTTTGGCTTTCAGTTTCTTTCCCCATGAAATATATCCTAGAGCAAATATTAAGATTTTTTTTCTTGCTTATTACATAAATGCAGACTAGAAAATATGTTGTAATTATTTGCATTGCATTTGGGTTGGAATTCACTTCCCATAAAGTCCGAGCTCTTATGTGCTCTGTGATCCTTTTTTTTTTTATTATTTTTTCTTGCTCTGCTACTTTGAGAAGTGTCTACAGAATCAAGTACAGTCACATTTCTTCCTTCACTTCAGTGGAAGGGACCTCATTGTAAGGGGTCTAAGGCTCTTGTACTTCAAAATGTACAGGGATTGCATGCATTTGCTCTTCAGTGGGTGGAAATCAGAGGTAAGTTTGGCCCATTCCAGCAGACTGAGTTAAGCCCTGACATGGACTGAGCATGTGTTACCATCTCTTATGCATGGTGGACACTGGGGTTGACTCTGCTAGGACATCTAGAGGGTCGAAGCAGCTTCCTGTTCAGTGTTTAGATGATTTGGGCAAATCTGCTTTACAGTAGGGCCTTATAAATGAAACAAATGACTGGACCATTAGCAAAATGAAAGGAAATGTGGCCTGATTTAAATTTCATCAATTGCATATTGATTTAGATTTTTTATTGAAATTTTTGTGTCTTCCATAGAAAAATTTTCAATCAGTCTTGATTGCCTTTATACCCACTTCTCCACAGAAAACCACCAGAATCCCCCCCCCCCCGCCCACACAGGGATTCACACATTCTGTCATTTTTGTTATTCTTTCCAGCCATTCCTCGGTGCCAGTTTATCCTCTCAGCTCTAGACAGCCTATAAAGAGTCTGCCTATTAAAGAAGGCCAATTCTTCCTCAAGAACCATGCAAACACAGCCAGACAAAAACTCAGCACAGAAATACAAAATGGGTAGCAAAACCCAATCTTAACTGGATAAATATTAGCAGTTGACTTAGACTTTTATCAACAACTTGTTGAATTTGTTAAACCATTTTTCTATTTTATTCCCTTTTCTATATATACTAAAATCAAATGTTCTTTTATGTATTTTTTATTTTATTCCTCATTCCCTTCCTCCCTCCCTGCTTCTCTTCCTTCTTTCTTTCCCCTGCATGGTACTGAGGATTGAACCCAGGGCCTTGCACATGTTTAATGTGAGCTCTTCAAGGTATTCATTTTGAGTTTTAACAACAAATAAACAAAACCACACAAAATGCTTATAGTTGTGTGATTATCTCATAATCAAGTGATAGAGCAGACCTGTTGCTGTAGCACAGCCCATCATGCTGCCCCTTGGGAGTTAATTGCTCATGGCTCCTCAACTCCCAGAAACTGGGATCTGTTTTCTCTTAATTTTCTCCTACTCCAGTTGCTATAAATTGAACCATATGGAATGTATCATATTAAATTTGATGTATTTCACTAATTTAGCACAGTAGAGAATTTTCTCCTTATTTATTGATTGGTTGATTGATGGATTCTCCTAAGTAGTATTCCATTGTGTTATTATATCACAGATTACTCTTGAATTGTTGGTATTTGGCTATTTGGAAATTTGATAACTATATATAGAGCTGCTGTAAATACTAAGTTTTGTATGAAAATGAGATTTTATTATTTTCAGTTAAACACTAAGGATAAGATTACTGAGTCATATAGTAAATGTGTGTTTACTCTTATAAGAATTTCTGGGGGCTGGAGAGATGGCCTAGCGGTTAGGAGCACCGGCTGCTCTTGCAGAGGACCCGGGTTCGATCCCCAGCACCCACATGGCGGCCGAGAACCGTCTGAAACTCCAATTCCAGGAGAACTCCAGTTCCAGGGGAATCCGAGACCCTCTTCTGACCTCCGCGGCATTGCACGGCACGGGTGCACAGACCTGCATGCAGACAGTACATTCATACACATACAGAAATAAATATAATTAATAAAAAAAAATAAAAAAAAAAGAATTTCTGGTTGTCCCCATGGCTTTACATTTTTACATTCCCATCAACAACTCATAAGAGTTGATGATTCTTCCAAGATGGCAGTTCCGGGGTGGCGGGTGCATTCTGAGCAGCTTAATGGCAAAGTCAGGGAGGGGGACTTAGGGGCCCCCAAGAGGGTTGGGAAACCTCTGAGGTGATCTGAGGGCATTTGGATCCTTAGGGACTACAGTTCTGCACTGTAGACATCACCCGAGGGCGTCAGGAGACAACATAGATAGCCCCAGTGTCAGCTGAACCTTTCTCCTACTGAACCCAGGTATAGACCTTGGCATCTACCCTGGGAGATCAGTCAATAGATTCCAGAAAGTGTACAGCGGTTCTGTGAGTACATCTCACTGGGTGAGTGATTGGGACTCGCCCTACTTGGATGGGGGACTCTGGCTGCACTGCAGCAGAGGCAATGTAACCTTCAAGCTCACAGGACCAGGAGTGCCCAGAGCCCTTGGGTTGTGAGTTCCACAGGCTTTGGGAGTCTGGGCTAGCTTGGATGTTGTGTGGCTTAGGCAATTGGGTGAACTGCTCGTTTGTTGGTTGGGTGAAGGGTGTTGGTTTGTACAGTGTTAGGGTAGAGTTGAGATTTTGGAGCCTAAAGTATCCACACCTGTACATTAAGAGGTCAACAAGAACACCTGAGGAATATAGCCAAAATCAGTGTCAGCTCAATAAACACCTAAGCTTCACATTAGAACCACTCCCAACAAAAGCTATCCAAATGCTTAAAGCTCAACAAAAGAAAAATAATACAAAAGACTCAGGTGGGTCTTTGCCAAATACTAATACCCCTATTCAAGTACCCTCTAGTGAAGACCCCTTGGATATAACACAGGATACAGATCTTAAAAGAACAATTATGAATATGAGTAGAGAACTTAAGGAGTTGAGGGGATTTAAGGAGCTTATAAACAAGGAAGTCAAGGGCCTAAAAGACAGGGATAAATTAAAAGAGGACAACAATAAATTGCAGAATGAAATTACAAAAGATATAGAAACATTGAAGAAAATTCAAGTTGAAATGAAAAAAGAAATGCAACATTCCACAAACAACTTGAAAAGGATGGGAGAAACTCTTAATAATAGAATGGATGAAGTAGAAAATAGGATATCAAGATTGGAAGACTATGGAAGATTTTGATAAATCAAGTAAAATTATGAAAAATTAAAAAAACACAAGACTGGAATAATCAGGAACTGTGGTATACTATGAAAAGGCCAAATTTATGAATCACAGGGATAGAAGAGGAAGAAAACTCACAGGATAATGATATGGCTCAGGTCTTCAACAGAATTTTAGAGGAAAATTTTCCCAAATTAAAGTGAGATATACCTATACAAGTACTAGAAGCATATAGAACACCAAGCAGAAAGAACCAGACAAGAAATTCTCCACACCATATCATAGTACAAACACAAGATGTTCAAAGCAAAGAAAGGATCCTGATGGCTGCAAAAGAAAAATATTACCTGCAAGGGAAAACCTATCAGCAGCTGATTTCTCAAACTCCAATTCCAGGAGAATTCCAGTTCCAGGGGAATCCGATGCCCTCTTCTGACCTCCGCGGCATTGCACGACACGGGTGCAGAGACCTGTATGCAGACAGTACATTCATACACATACAGAAAAAAAAAAAAGCCAGAAGAACTTGGTTTAAAATATCCCCCATTCTAAAAGACTGTAGATGCCAACCCAGAGTATTTTATCCAGCAAAAGTGTCTATCATAATTGAAGGAGAAAGGAAAATAATACATGGCATAAATAAGTTGAAAGAATTCCTCACCCAGGAGGCAGAGGCAGGCGGATCTGTGAGTTCAAGGCCAGCCTGGTCTACAGAGTGAGTTCCAGGATAGCTGGGGCTATAGGGAGACCCTGTCTTGAAAAGACCCCCCCCAAAAAAAAAAAACAATAGCCTGAAGATCAACAATCCATATACCGATCAGAAAGCATCAAGATACTCAGTAATATACACGAAACCAAGCTCATCTAGACAAAGGCCAAGCTGGAATTAACACACAACCTAATTGATGTTCTGGTGAGGGGGGCATCTTCTACCGCCTACAACAAGCTTCCGCCCTGGGAAAGGTGCCTCCTTTCACAGATGCCCTCCTGGCTAGGAATTGCATTACTCCGAAGACGAATCTAAATCTGCTGTGTAGCCTGATTGCTTTACAGATTTCGACCACAGAGGGGATGCGTATTGCCCTCCCTTTTGGCCTCTCTTCACTCAATTACTCCACAAGCTGAAAGGATGATGACCTCAAAGCTTGAATTTCAGACTGGTGGCTGATATGCCGTTCTCCAGTCTCACCTGCTAGCAAACAACCAAGTCTGATGGACTTACTATTACACACACATGAAATAACAAACCAAGGGTCTTGTTAGATGGTAAAGCTAATAATATGTTTATTGAATGCAACAATTACTTATATAGGTAGAATGATGTCATCCTCTCAGCAGCCAATCCCACACTGCCTGCATCATGTGCTACTCTCACCCACAGGGTGAGGTCAGATATGGACCTGTAGATGGACAATTTAGATAATGTTGGCAGCCACATGTGACCTGCACTTGCCTACACACAAGTAACAAAAGAAATCCATATGTTCAGACCATAATGCAAAAACACACAGATATATGAAAAACCAAGATAATGTCCCCACTAAAACCCACCAGTCATACAGAAGTGTACTACATTGAGAAACACCCAGAGCAACCTCCCGGACCTAATAATGTCAAAAAGAATCATAAACATGATCAAAAAATTTGATGACTTTTAAAGAATAGATGAACAATTCAAAGAATTCAAAGAGGATAGGAATAAAATCCTGACTGAGAAAATACAATATAACAGTTAATGAAATGAAAAAGATAATTCAGGACTTGAGAAGTAAATTCACAAAATAAAGAGAATAGTGAAGGAAACTCAAGCCAAAATGAAAAAAGCTCTCAATAAGTTAAATTTGAAGTGGTAGAGAGAGCCTCACAACAGATTAATTGAAATGGAAAACAGAAGTATCGAGGACATGGGTGACAAGGTTGAAGACTGGACCATTCAAGCAAGCAGAAGATTAAAAATTAAAAATCCAGGTATAGAATATGCAAGAAATTTGTCTAAAGACCAGAAAAGACCAAATCTACACATTATAGGCAGAGAGAAAGAAAAATCAGGGCCCCCCAAATAACATTGACTGGAATTTTCACCAGTCTTATTAAAAAAAAATCCGTAAGTAGGAAGAGACATACTTAAAACAGACCAAGAACCATACAGACACCACCAAGTAGACAGGAACAGAACAGAAACTTCTTATAGCATATCATAGTAAAAACCTGTAATGGGATAGCTTTAGTGTTAAGTTGACATACCTGGGGTTGAGGGAGCCTCACTGGAAATTGGCTCCATTGGAATTGGCCACATCTGTGGAGTATTGTCTTGATGGGTCAAGCAGTGTGGGAGGGGCCCCGAACCGACAATGAGTGGTGGTCACCCTGGGCAGGTTGTGTGTTACAGTATAACGAAGCAAAGACGGGGCATGAGCCAGGTGGGCAAGCCAGTGAACAGCAATTCCTCCATGGCCTGTGCGTTAGCCCCCTTCCTCCAGGTTCCTGTCCTGAGTTCCTGGCCTTGGGCTTCCTAAGTATGAATTGTGACTCAGGAGATGTAAGCTGAATAAAACCCTTTCCTCCCCGTTGGTGTAGGTCAGAGTGGTTTTGTCCACAGCAAGGGAAACAACTAGAACAAACACTAAAGGTACAGAAAAAAGGAAGGTACTGAAAGGTGCAAGAAATAAACAAGAAGTCACAGAATAAAGGAAAAACCCACCAGAATTATGGCTGCCTTTTCAATGCACAGTATAAAGGCCAGAAAATCCTGGAGGAAAATTATTTCCAATTCTAAATGACCATAGATTCCAACCCAAAATGCTTTGTCAAAAAAACCCCAAAACATTGTATCATAGTCAGAGGAGAAAGAAATTTTCCATGATACACATAGGCTGAAAGAATTCATGCCCACCAAACAGGCCTTATAGAGAACACTTGAAGCCAAATACAAAGGACTGAAGAAAGGATAGGCCCACCAAAGTGGTGACAGAAAGAAAACAAATGAAGTTAATAATTATGGGAATGCAAAATAGTACTATGAACACACACAGAAAATAAAATGAAGTATACAATTACAAAACGTTTGATAATAACTATAAAAATATCACTCCCCAATCAAAAGATAATAAGAGTGTTTTGAAATGCAATTAAAAATATCCATGTTTTTGTTTTCTACAAGAAAATCATATTACTTCAATATATAGGTACCAATTTAGGGTAAAAGTCTGAAAAAAATATTCTAAGCAAAGGGCACTAAGAAACAGGTAGAAGAAGTTGCCGATTCTAATATCTGGAAAATATAGACTTCAAATTAAAATTTAAACAGAAGAGATAAAGAAGGTCACTACATTCTGATCAAGGGAACATGGATCAAGAAGACCACAAACATAAACATATATGCACAACTCTGGTGCCCCTTTTCAAACACGACAGTAACGACTGTAACCCATTAAAAACATAGAGTTAGCCTCAATTCATGAGAATAGGATGACATAATACCCCACTTTCTTTCTTCAATAGAAAGGATTTAAAGTGAACAAAAAAGAGAGAGAAACATCTGAAATTAAATTAAAATGGCAACATTATGCTTCCCTTGTTGGAATCTGTTTCTGTATAAGCAGGCTGGTTGCAGCCACGTGTTCCTGCCATTTTATCCCCTTTTGGGATGTCCGTTCATAGCCTGGGTCCTGTCTCCCACATGATCTTTGCCACTTTTGCAAGGCAGAAACCATACACTAGTTCTGGACCAATTTCTTTCTCTTTCATGAATCACAGGTGTTGCTGGAGCTCTGAATAGTTTTGCCAAAGCAAGCCAGTTGCTATCTAAACAAGAAGAGATTTATTATATTTAAGCAAAGGGATAACATGTTTCTAGAGGAATACTTCATGTGTCAGCAAAAGTGCCACCACAGCTGTGGCTGAGTCAGTTGCCAACAACTCCTAACAGCCCTCCGCCTATAACTGTTGTATAGCATTGTGCAGGCCCCTTCCCCCTTCAATAGAACCCTGAGAAAGTAGTCAGGTCTCAGATAGTGTGGCGTTCCTCTTGCGAAATGACCTCTAGGGTTTTGTCCCGAGTCAAAGTCTTTTGGGTTTTGGCATTTATTTTATTTTTTGTCATTCCAAGTGTGTGGTCTAAACAGTGCAGTAATCGTTAAGAGCAAGGGGGAAGTAGCAAGGTCAGATATTAGTTTTATTTTAGGCATTCCATTAAAATCCTGGGATTTTTGGTGTAGACCTGAAGTTCCTAAGTAAGACTGTGTTCCCCCCAAATTAGGGGGTATAGAAATTTTATTCCTTAAAATAATTCTTATTGAGGCACTTCTATGCGGTCATGCTTTCTCTCTAAATAGTCAGATACTTGTTTTTTACTTTCAATAACTTAGAATCCTACAGCGGTTAATGGATGCATCAGCCTAGGAAATCGGAATATGTGCTTGAGCATGTTAGAAAGAGCACTTGAAGTCCTCCTTGGAACTGTAATGCCTACTGCTGTTACTGTCAAGAGAATCCTGGTCCCCAGAAGTAGTCATCTAATTTTTCAAGGATACAGATGTTGGCTGAGCTTAAGTCCCGGTTTGCCACCATAGTTGAGAGGTGGGTTGGGGTCAAGCCTATTCCTCCCTTCCCTTCTTCCCTGACTTCCTTTTGTGTGGCAAAGGTTTTCTGGCGAGGTCTCTCTTATGGAGGCAGAACTCATAAGGTTAGCATACAGCATTAGAGAATGGGAGCACCCTATATGTCACTTTACTGTATTTCATTTGATTACTATGGAACACCATAGTAGATCCCACACCAGTGGGATCACTGGTAACAAATGTCATTTTGCAGCCATATTTGAGTTCTGTTTCTCTCCTCCTCATCTATTTTTTTAGGTGGGGGGGCAGGGTAGGGAGGGAATCAGTATTTGTATTTTTACATAACAGCTCAACAAATTCAAAATGCTTATAGAGTGGACTACATTTTTATTTGTAAAACAAAGATAATGGTATTGAATTCTCTAGGCAAGTTTAGAGGTTCTCTACTATATTCACTGGAAGAATAGCAATGAAGAAGGTGAGTCTGCTCTGTAGATGCTAAAATGTTAACATCTGGGCATATTTGAGAATCATAAACATAGACACAGCTTTCTATTTTTCAACATGAAATTGATCAAAGGCTAAAAGTACACAGTGAAGATTGTGGAAGTGTAGTGTTAAGCATAATATTAGATCTGCCACAGTGTCAACTGAATCTCCAGTTAAAAATTCAGTGTTCCCTTCTTTTCTCTTGAAGATTTTTGGTAGAAAAATCTACAAAATCAATCCTTTAAAAATTTTCACATAGAGCCAGGGTGTGGTGGTGCACGCCTTTAATCCTAGCAACTTGTTTTTTGTCATTGTTCCTTCTAATTTGTATCCCTCCAAAATATGCATATATACACACCACACATATACCAAGATTATGACATCCAAAGATAAACTATAGGTTAATCCCAAAACATGTTTAGGGATTCACATGTGGACAGTAGAGTTATATGGAGGCAAAGAAAAAATATTACAAATTATTTTATATTCCTTGTGGTGGTTTGAATGAGTGTCCCCCATAGACTCTAGGTATTCAGACGTTTGTCTCCAGTCGGTGGTGGTGTTTTTGGAGGTCTTGGGGGGTGTGGCCGTGCTGGAGGAAGTGTGTCACTGGGGGCGGGCTTAGTGAGTTTTAACAAGCCTCGTGGTCTCCAGTTGCTCTTTCTCTGCTTCCTATGCTCTTTGCGAGATGTGACCCTCGGCTTGCTGCTCCAGCCGCCATGCCTCCCACCACAATGGACTCTAATTCCCTGGAACTGTCAATCGTAAGCTCAAATAAACTCTTCCTTTTATAAGTTCCTTGGTTATGGTGTTTTATCACAGCAACAGAAAAGTGACTAATACAAGTAACAACTTTAAGGTTTTTAATTTGTGGTGATGTGTTTGGGGGGACTGCCCCATTCATCCAGATGGGTATAAATATTGCAAAGTTTAGTAGAAAATAAGATACTTGTACTGGAATGAAGTGGTTAAATGTTTCCAGAGTGGAATGGTAAAAACACTAACAGTAGTTTACTAATGGTCTAAATGGGATTATAACCATACAGGGTTGTGGTTGGTTCTTGGTCCACTCCTGGCTTATGCTATACTTCCAGTTGTAGATTCAGATTAAAGGGGCATAGAAAAGTAATGGGTTACCTCTGACTGCTGAAAGATATTCTTTGTCTCTATCACGTAAGTGTTACTTTTGATATCTGCTCTGCCCATTTCAAGATAATTTGACTCAAGAAAAGCTAGGTTTACTTCCCTGAACCAGTGGCATGGAGCCCAGAAGGAGACAGTTTGGATGGACTTGGTAAAATTTATCAGTTTAATTCCAGTCAATAGGTATGTTTCCTATTATTACAAGCCAGGATATGGGGTTTGGGAAAGTAAAGAGACTAAGAGACTTCTGTTTGTAGTAAACTGTTTACATTTAAGATATGCCTAAAATTGTTTAAATCTTTCTCATTGGCTTTGCTTGCTTTTCCTATGGTGTTAAATCTCTTCCAGTCAACATTTACATAAGGCTTCTTAGGCTTTTTTTTTTCAAGTTTTATCTAAATACAATAATTAAAAGTATCAGACTGGTGTAACTTTACTTTTTGGATGATTAATGCCCATACTTAATGCCCATACCAATTCAGCCAAGGGATTTAAGGAACAATTTTGTTCCTTGCCTTCTGAGGTCAATTAGTCCCAGGGGATTCTGTCTGGGGGCATCTCTTAAAATGTTCTGCAATGGTGAGTCACCAGGCTTCCTGTGCAGGGAGGTCTTGGAGATTCACTAAGAGAACCCCAGCCAGTGCCCAGTCTATAGAGAGAAAGGTCAACATAGAGAAAAGTTGCCTTGTGCTCCAAAGGGAAGCCCAGTCTAGCAAGATCTGACCTTGTCCTCAGTAGATGGAACTGGTTAAGAATGGACAGAAGGAGTCAGGAACCCCCCGCCCCCCTCGAAAACCTGAGTGCCCCCTGAAGGCCAGAATCTCAACTGACCTTGAGAAAACAAAGTTTGGTTAATCCGGAATAATTGTGTGGACTTAAAGACCCAAAAGGAAAGTATAACCAAAAAAATAAAGTCAATATATTTCTTTTAAAGCTGGAAAAATTGTGCCTCCAGATATTAGAATTAAATTTATATAAATAGTCTTAAATAGGAACAAAACCTTAGATCTTGGCCTTGATAAATAATGTAAGGTCATCTGCAGCCACAAGACAAGTCCACTATTGTTGTCAATTAATACTCAATAATAAAATTTCCTCTTTGTTTCCAGCAACTATCTAAGTGGCAACCCATATGTGTGTGTGTGTGTATGTGTGTGTGTGTGTGTGTGTGTGTGTGTGTGTATTTATTTATTTATTTTTTGTCTTTTTGTCAGAGGGTCTCCCTGTAGCTCCAGCTGTCCTGGAACTCTCTATGTAGACCTGGCTGGCCTTGAACTCACAGAGCTCTGCTTGCCTCTGTCTCCTGAGTGCTGGGATTAAAGGTGTGCCTCACCATGCCCAGCTGAAACTTAAATCTTGACTATTAAAATGCCTGCATCAAAAAAAAAAATGCCTGCATCTTGATCCCCTGAGCCAAGATCAGCATTCTTACTGCTCTGGGGTTCACATCTGCTCTGCTTAGCTAGTTAGACCCTCCCTATCCTGTCCCCAGCCTTGCCTTGGGCCAGGCCTCCTTCTGCTCCTCCTACTTGAGGAGAACCTGCCAGAACCCAACCACTGGATCCTCATAGTCTTGAATTGAACCTAGGCCCCTTTGCCCTGCCAGAGACCCATTGACTAGCCAACTTGGAATCATCCTGTCTCACCAAGAAAGAGTGAAAAAGCAAGAACCTGAAGATCAACAATTCATATCCGATCAGAAAGCAATCAAGCTACATCAGTAATATAAACAGAACCAAGCTTCAGCTAGACAAAGGCAAGCTGGAATTAAACACACAACCTAATGGATGGTTCTGGGGAGGGGGCATCTACCGCCTACAGCTTCCCCCTGGGAAAGTAGCTCCTTTCACAGATGCCTGGCTATGGAATTGCTTACTCCGAAGACGAATCTGTGTAGCTGATTGCTTTACAGATTTCAGCCAGAGGGATGCTTGCCCTCCCTTTTGGCCTCTCTTCACTCAATTACTCCACAAGCTGAAAGGATGATGACCTCAAAGCTTGAATTTCAGACTGGTGGCTGATATGCTGATCTCCAGTCTCCCTGCTAGCCAACACCCAAGTCTGATAGATTTACAATTACACACACATGAAATAACAAACCAAGGGTCTTGTTAGATGGTAAAGCTAATAATATGTTTATTGAATGCAACAATTACTTATATAGGTAGAATGATGTCATCTCTCAGCAGCCAATCCCACACTGCCTGCATCATGTGCTACTCTCACCCACAGGGTGAGGTCAGATATGGACCTGTAGATGGACAATTTAGATAATGTTGGCAGCCACATGTGGCCTGCATTTGCCTACACACAACCAACAAAAGAAATCCATATGTTCAGACCATAATGCAAAACACAGATAATATGAAAAACCAAGATAATGTCCCCACTAAAACCTACCAGTCATACAGAAGTGTACTACATTGAGAAACACCCAGAGCAACTCCAGGACATATAATTTCAAAAAGCAATCATAAACATGATCAAAAAATTCGATGACTTTTAAAGAATAGATGAACAATTCAAAGAATTCAAAGAGGATAGGAATATACTCCTGACTGAAGAAAATACAAATATACAGTTAAATGAAATGGCAAAGATAATTCAGGACTTGAGAAGTAAATTCACAAAAGAGATAGAAATATTGAAGGAAACTCAAGCCAAAATGAAAAAACTCAATAAGTAAATTTGAAGTGGTAGGAGAGAGCCTCACAAGCAGAATGAATGAAATGGAAACAGAGTATCAGGACTGGGTGACAAGGTTGAAGAACTGGACCATTCAAGCAAAGAATATTAAAAAATTAAAAATCCAGGTATAGAATATGCAAGAAATTTGTCATACCATGAAAAGACCAAATCTACACATTATAGGCATAGAGGAAGGAGAAGAATCTCAGGTCAATAACATTGACTGGATTTTCAACAGTATTATTAAAAAAAAATCCTTAAAGTAGAAAGACATACTTAAACAGACCCAAGAACCATACAGAACACCAAGTAGACAGGAACAGAACAGAAACTTCTTATAGCATATCATAGTAAAAACACTGTACTGGATAGCTTTAGTGTCAACTTGACACACCTGGGTTGAGGGAGCCTCAACTCGGGAATTGGCTCCATTGGATTGGCCTATGGCCACATCTGTGGAGTATTGTCTTGATGGTCAAGCAGTGTGGGAGGGCCCGGACCACAATGAGTGGTGTCACCCTGGGCAGGTTGTTGTGTACAGTATAAGAAGGCAGACTGGGCATGGGTCAGGGGAGCAAGCCAGTGAACAGCATTCCTCTATGGCCTGTGCTTCAGCTCCCGCCTCCAGGTTCCTGCCTTGAGTTCCTGCCTTGGGCTTCCTAAGTGATGAATTGTGACTCAGGAGATGTAAGCTGAATAAACCCTTTCCTCCCCAAGTTGGTGTCGGTCAGAGTGTTTTGTCACAGCAATGGAAGACAAACTAGAACAAACACTAAAGGTACAGAAAAAAGGAAGGTACTGAAAGGTGCAAGAAATAAACAAGAAGTCACATAATAAGGAAAACCCACCAGAATTATGGCTGCCTTTTCAATGCACAGTATAAAGGCCAGAAAATCCTGGAGAAAAGTATTCCAAATTCTAAATGACCATAGATTCCAACCCAAAATGCTTTGTCAAAAAAACCCCAAAACCTATGTATCATAGTCAAAGGGGAAAGGCAAATGTTCCATGATACACATAGGCTGAAAGAATTCATGCCCACCAAACAGGCCTTATAGAGAACACTTGAAGCAATACAAAGGACTGAAGAAAGGAATAGCCACACCCAAGTGGTGACAGAAAGAAAACAAATGAAGTTAATAATTATGGGAATGCAAAATAGTACTATGAACACACACAGAAAATAAAATGAGAGTAATCAATACACAACTTTTGATAATACTTTAAAATATCAACTCCCCAATCAAAAGATATAAGAGTAGTTGAATGCATTAAAAATATCCATGTTTTTGTTTTCTACAAGAAAATCATATTACTTCAATATATAGGTACCAATTTAGGGTAAAAGTCTGAAAAAAATATTCTAAGCAAATGACACTAAGAATCAGGTAGAAGTTGCTATTCTAATATCTGACAAAATAGACTTCAAGTTAAACTTAATCAGAAGAGATAAAGAAGGTCACTACATTCTGATCAAGGGAACAATTGACCAAGAAGACACACAAACATAAACATATATGCACCAAACTCTGGTGCACCCAGTTTCATAAAACGACAGTACTACTGTACCTTAAAACATAGATTAGCCTCAATTCAGTGATAATAGATGACAGTAATACCCCACTTTCTTCAATAGAAAGGTTTTCAGGACAAAGAATAGAGAGAGAAACATCTGAATTAAACAATGGCAAACATTATTCTTCCTTGTTGGATCTTGTTTCTGTATTAAGCAGGCTGGTTGCAGCCACGTGTTCCTGCCATTTTATCCCCTTTTGGGATGTCCGTTCATAGCCTGGGTCCTGTCTCCCACATGATCTTTGCCACTTTTGCAAGGCAGAAACCATACACTAGTTCTGGACCAATTTCTTTCTCTTTCATGAATCACAGGTGTTGCTGGAGCTCTGAATAGTTTTGCCAAAGCAAGCCAGTTGCTATCTAAACAAGAAGAGATTTATTATATTTAAGCAAAGGGATAACATGTTTCTAGAGGAATACTTCATGTGTCAGCAAAAGTGCCACCACAGCTGTGGCTGAGTCAGTTGCCAACAACTCCTAACAGCCCTCCGCCTATAACTGTTGTATAGCATTGTGCAGGCCCCTTCCCCCTTCAATAGAACCCTGAGAAAGTAGTCAGGTCTCAGATAGTGTGGCGTTCCTCTTGCGAAATGACCTCTAGGGTTTTGTCCCCTCAAGAGTCTTTTGGGCATTTATTTATTTTTGTCATTCCAAGTGTGTGGTCTAAACATTGCAGTAATCGTTAAGAGCAAGGGGGAAGTAGCAAGGTCAGATATTAGTTTTATTTTAGGCATCCATTAAAATCCTGGATTTGTGTAGACCTGAAGTTCCTAAGTAAGACTGTGTTCCCCCCAAATTAGGGGGTATAGAAATTTTATTCCTTAAAATAATTCTTATTGAGGCACTTCTATGCGGTCATGCTTTCTCTCTAAATAGTCAGATACTTGTTTTTTACTTTCAATAACTTACTTAGAATCCTACAGCGGTTAATGGATGCATCAGCCTAGGAAATCGGAATATGTGCTTGAGCATGTTAGAAAGAGCACTTGAAGTCCTCCTTGGAACTGTAATGCCTACTGCTGTTACTGTCAAGAGAATCCTGGTCCCCAGAAGTAGTCATCTAATTTTTCAAGGATACAGATGTTGGCTGAGCTTAAGTCCCGGTTTGCCACCATAGTTGAGAGGTGGGTTGGGGTCAAGCCTATTCCTCCCTTCCCTTCTTCCCTGACTTCCTTTGTTGCAAAGGTTCTGGCAGGTCTCTCTTATGGAGGCAGAACTCATAAGGTTAGCATACAGCATTAGAGAATGGGAGCACCCTATATGTCACTTTACTGTATTTCATTTGATTACTATGGAACACCATAGTAGATCCCACACCAGTGGGATCACTGGTAACAAATGTCATTTTGCAGCCATATTTGAGTTCTGTTTCTCTCCTCCTCATCTATTTTTTTAGGTGGGGGGGCAGGGTAGGGATGGAATCAGTATTTGTATTTTTACATAACAGCTCAACAAATTCAAAATGCTTATAGATTGGACTACATTTTTATTATTTAAAACAAAGATAAATGGTTTGAATTCTCTAGGCAAGTTTAGAGGTTCTCTACTATATTCACTGGAAGAATAGCAATGAAGAAGGTGAGTCTGCTCTGTAGATGCTAAAATGTTAACATCTGGGCATATTTGAGAATCATAAACATAGACACAGCTTTCTATTTTTCAACATGAAATTAGATCAAAGCTAAGTAGCACAGTGAGATTGGAGTGTAGTGTAGCATAATATTACTCTGCCACAGTGTCAACTGAATCTCCAGTTAAAAATTCAGTGTTCCCTTCTTTTCTCTTGAAGATTTTTGGTAGAAAATCTACAAAATCAATCCTTTAAAAATTTCACATATGAGCCAGGTGTGGTGGTGCACGCCTTTAATCCTAGCACTTGGGAGGCAGAGGCAGGCGAATCTCTGTGAGTTCAAGGCCAGCCTGGTCTACAGAGTGAGCTCCAGGACAGCTGGGACTAAAGGGAGACCTTGTCTCAAAAAAATACCCCCAAAATTTCATATATGAGTACTACATTTGCATCCCACCTGGTCCTCCCACTTTCTCTTTAACACCTCCCTGACTCCATTTCAATGTCTTGTACTTTTATTTTATTATTATTGTTACATATCCATCCATACACAAACATCTATCTGTCTGTCTATCATCTATCTATCTATCTATCTATCTATCTATCTATCTATCTATCTATCTATCACCTGTCTATCTTTTTTCTTTCTTTCTTTCTTTCTTTCTTTCTTTCTTTCTTTCTTTCTTTCTTTCTTTCTTTCTTTCTTTGTATTATCTATCTATCTATCATCTATCCATCTATCATCTAGCTATTTATCTTCATGTGTCATCATCTCTATTATCTATCATTTATTTATCTTCACATATCTTCTCTCTTTATTTTCTATCTATCTATTATCTATCTATCATCTATCTATCATCTATCTATTACCTACCTCTCTATCATATATCTATATTCACCTATCATCTATCTATCATCTATCTATGTGTCATATCTATCTATCTATCCATCCATCTATCTATCCATCTATCTATATATCATCTATGTATCTTCTATAAATCATCTATCTATCATCTATTTATCATCTAACCAAGTCTATATATCTATCATCTATTTATATCTATCTATGTATCTATCTATCATCATCATCTATCTTTATCTTCTCTTTATATAATACACCGAGTAAATTTAGTGGTGCTTGTATGTGCCTGTGCTAGGGATTAGGCAATCTTTTAGGGGACTCATTCCTAGAGAGAAGAAATTCTCCCTCTCTCAGGAACCATTGATTGCCTATAGCTTTTCATTTAGAGGAGAGATCCTGTGTCATTTCTCCCATACACATTGGTAGGCTGAGTGGTTTTGTCACTATGTAGATCTGCTTATTGTGTAGATTTCTTAGCTGGCTGCAGCTTTGCTGACATTCCTGGATTAGGGCATCTGGCAGCAGCTGTCTTGCTCCTCTGGGTCTTGTAATCTTTCTGTCCCTCTTCTGAAATTGTATGGCTTTTTAAGAGCAGTGCCTTCATTTGCTTCTTTTTTTTAAAATTTAATTAATTTATTTATTTTGTATGTGTATGAATGTACTGTCTGCATGTAGGTTTGTGCACCCGTGTCATGCAATGCCGCGGAGGTCAGAAGAGGGTGTCGGATTCCCCTGGAACTGGAGTTCTCCTGGAATTGGAGTTACAGATGGTTCTCAGCCGCCATGTGGGTGCTGGGGATCAAACCCGGGTCCTCTGCAAGAGCGGTCGGCGCTCCCAACCGCTAGGCCATCTCTCCAGCCCCATTCATTTGCTTCTTAAAGTCCTTCAAATAAGGTAAATACTAGCCCGAAGAATGAAGTCTGCATCTTGCAGACTCCCAACAGTGTTGAGGTGGAAGGGTCTTAGAAGTCATCACTTCCTTCTTTTGTATATGCACAGGCACCTGGGTGCTGCTGAGGGGTGTCCTACAATACTGGAGAATGCTGTCTTCAGGTGAGATGTTGGCTGTTTGTTCTGTCTCACCATCTGAAGGTCAACGAGATGGATCACACCCAGGACATTCATTGGCCATTCTAGGAGAGCATTCCTTTCTAGGCAGATGCATCAGGCAGTTTTCAATATTGTTTCGCACTTTAATGGGCTCGTGCACCTTAGAGGACTAGTAAACTAGCACCAAGATAAACCTTCATAACTAGAAAGAGATGAATTATCTGTGGCCAGTCTATTTAAGGCATATTTCTTATTAAGGCATTTCTCCTTTAAAAATATTTTAAAAATTTACATTTTGGTTATTACTCAAATTTAAAGTGTAGATTTATTGGGCAAAAATTATATCTGGAGTTTTTATTCTGTACATAGGCCAGAGTGAATCCTCAGGGTATGAGGAGAATTATACAAAGTTACATTTTCTATTTTTAATTTAATTAAATCTTACTTTGTGTTCTTTGATGTAGTCTCAGGTATCTTCAGATTATTACAGGGATATTAGATACCTCTAATGAAGAAACCTGTTTGCTTACAAGTTGGTGTCCAGTGTATTTCTTCTTCAAATTAAAAAGCTGAATAAATAGATACAAACTTTATTACATTTTTCAAATTAAGCATACAAAGAAATTGGATTCGTTGTAACAGTTTCACTAGCATGCATCACTATACTTGGTTCTCATTCACCGCCCGGCTCTTATCCTTCGCCTTTCCACCTCTTGCTAACCCTCTTGAAACAGTAAACTTCCTCCCCAAATAGTAAACTTCTGCACTGAAAAATTAAAAAAGACTGAGAAAAAGATGCAAGACATGTATGGTAGAATACAGGAGCTCTGGCGGGGGGGGGGCATGGAAGGGGGAGTGGGTCTAAATTTGATTAAAAGAAATGTTGTATGAAATGAACAAAAGTTCAAAAAATAAAAAGTTGAAAAAGTTGAAAAAATATTTCACAGTTACCTTTCCTAGTTCTATGAATAATGTCAACTCAATTGAATCTGTTGATTGCTCTGGGTAATATAGCAGTTTTCACAATATTACTTCTGCAAATCCATCAACATGGGAGATCTTTCCAACTTCTAGTGTTTCAATTAGTTTTTTTGTTTGTTGTTTGTTTAGTGTTTTACAGTTTTCAATGTAGAGTTCTTTCACCTCTTTGATTAGTTTTATTCCTAGGTATATTTTCTGAACCCTCTGTGAATGGGAGTTTCCTCCTTATATTTTTCTCACCAAATTCATTATTGGTATATACTTGTTATATTTGGTGAATATTTATTATATTTGTATGGTGATGTTATGTATTATTTTTCTGAAAGTATTGATTAGATCCAGGATTATTTTCTGATGAGACTTCATTCAGACAATATAGGATATGATCTGTAAAGGTGGACGGTTTGACTGCTTTTCTATTTATATCTCTTTTGTGTCTCTTGTTTTAATTCAGTAACTAAAACTTCGAGCATATTTTGAATAGAGCACAGAAAGAGATAGCATTTTCTCATTCTTGACTGTAAGAGAAAATGATCTAAGCTTTTCTCTATTAGGTTAGTTAAATATTTGTCAATCTTATTTATTTTTTTCAAAAGAGCCAAGATTGATGCTATGCATCATTTTTAAGTCTTCACTTAATTTCTGCTTAGATCTTTATTATTTTGTGACATCTGGTGCTTTGGGGTTTTACTTGTTCTGGTTTTCTAATGCTTGGAGCTATATCATTAGGTTATTTATATGAGATCTCTCTAAATTAAAAAAAAGTAAGCACATTTGGCTTAAACTATCCTATTAGAACTGCATTGAATTATCCCACAAATATTCTTTTTTTTTTTTTTTTTTTTTTTTTTTAGTTTTATTTAACCATGATATGATATAGTACAAGAAATTATGTTTTTTTTTTAAATTTTTTTTTATTAATTTTTTATTTATTTCTGTATGTGGACGAATGTACTGTCTGCATGCAAGTCTGTGCACCCATGTCGTGCGATGCCGCAGAGGTCAGAAGTGGGTGTCAGATTCCCCTGGAGCTGGAGTTCTCCCGGAATTGGAGTTTCAGACGGTTCTCAGCCGCCATGTGGGTGCTGGGGATCGAACCCGGGTCCTCTGCAAGAGCAGTCGGCGCTCTTAACCGCTAGGCCATCTCTCCAGCCCACAAGAAATTATGTTTATTCCATTAATTAGTATGTACTTTAGTAGAATATGGTCTGCTGAGAAGAATGTGTGCTCCATATCTGTAAGAAGGAATATTCTGAATATTCTGTTAAACCCATTTGCTCTATGATGTAATATAATTCAGCAGTTTCTTTGTTGATATTCAGTTTGGACCATCTCAGTAAAACTGAGAGTGGGATTTTTTTTTTACAGTATATCTGTCTCTCTCTCTCTCTCTCTCTCTCTCTCTCTCTCTCTCTCTCTCTCCATCTTTCAGTCATGGAGGTTACAGAGAGTGTAAAGTGTCTTCTTTTGTTATTCTCCACCTCAGTCCTCTGAGGCAGGATCTCTTCTTTAAACTGAAGCTCACATTTTTTTTTTTAAGCTAGGCTGGCAGCCAGACAGTCCCAGCAATCTTTCTGTCTCTGTTTCCCCTCCATATCACTGAGGTGCTCATGGGATGTTTCGGCCTGTTACATGGTTACTGGGTTCTGACCCACCCAGTGCCACTCCCCTAAAGAAAACCAATCCCTCCACCTTCCCAGCGGGTTCTTTTTTTTTCTTTCTTTTTTCTTTGTACTTTGCTGATGTTCTAAGGATGTCTTTGTGGCTTTCAGAAGCTTTTCCTTTATTGTTCTCTTTGGAAACAGAATCTACTTTTTCTTATTCTGATTCTTCTTCACTAGTCACATGGATTTTAACTGGAGGTTCCCAAAGTACTTTGAAGAGGGTGGAAACATAAGTTAAATTGCTAAAAACAACAACAACAACAACAACAACAACAACAACAACAGCACCAACAGCAGCAGCAGCAGCAGCAGAAATGGGGCACCCAAAGTCAGAAAGAAAATGGAATGTTCTCCCCATATGCAGATCCCAGCCTATAATGTATACTTGCATATATGTAAGCACATGTTAAGTGTAGGTAAAGTCTAAAATTTTATAAAAGAGCCCATAATTTTATACATTTATAAAATTTTATAGAGGGCACTTTTAAGTAATGAGGAGGCATGGGAATAGGAGGAAGGATACATGAGTGGTGAGAGAGGAAACAACTATGTTTTCCTAGCTTTCATGGTGGACATATGAATTCAGTTTTCTGTGTATTGAAGCATTATGTTTTAAAATCACAAATCAATTTTTTATAAGTCATAATTATTATTGTCTGGTTTTATACATGTTGAATAAATAGACTTCTTCACTAAATGTACTTACTCCACTTTAGATCCCAGACTAAAATATAGTTTCTTTCAATATATTTTTATTGAATTTTTGTGCATTTCATACAACACATCTTAATCATATTTAGCTTCCCTCCTCTATGTGCACACTCCTCTCCATAGACCACCTACCAGATTTTGTGCATTCTGTCATATATGTAAAAGCCTATCAAGAGTCAAAAATCTTGTGTGATCATTCTTATTATTTCAAATTCTAGGAAGATTTGTAAAACAGTTCTTAGAATCAAATTTGCCTGTGAATATATGTTTAAAATATTGTATTGCCAGTCAGTTCAAAGGCACACACACACACACACACACACACACACACACATATATATGGATATGACCATGCGGTCTAGACAGAACTGCACACAAAATTTTTAAAGTAATGTAGAAGAATTAAAATTTTGCATCTTTATGGAGATATTAATGAATGTAACTTGGAATTGTCTTCATAATACTTTTATGTGTTTATATATATATGTTAATATATATATAAACTATATATATATTAAAAAACTATATATATATATATATAGTTTCTCTGTAGGCCCAGCCTGCCTGGAACTCACTGTGTAGACAAGACTGGCTTCAGTCTCACAGAGATTTGCCTTGTCTCTGCCTCATGAGTGCTGGGATTAATGGGTTATGCCACTACTCTTGGCCTGTGTTAAATTCTGTATAGTTACTTTTCTGTTGCTGTGATAAAATACCATGACCAGAAATAACTTAAGGCAGAGAGTGTTTTGGCTTATGGTTCCATAGGGTGAAGAGGACAGGGGCAGCATGGTAGCAGCCACATCTTCAACCATACAGAGGAAACAGAGCACACAGGATGTAGAGTGAGGCTATAAACTCTCAGAGCCCACCTTCAGTGATGACTTCCTCAGGCAAGACTTCTGTCATAAAAGTGTCAATAACCAGCCGGGCGTGGTGGCTGGCACACGCCTTTAATCCTAGCACTTGGGAGGCAGAGGCAGAGGGATCTTTGTGAGTTCAAGGCCAGCCTGGTCTACAGAGTGAGTTCCAGGACAGCTGGGGCTACAGGGAGACCCTGTCTCGAAAAAGACCAAAAAAAAACAAAAAAAAAAAATGTGTCAATAACCTGTTCTCATGCAAACCACCACAACTTCTAAGGACTTGCTTACACATCCAAAGGTCAGAAAGCCTGAGAGCTTGCATTGTAAATGTGATAATCCTGTGGCCTTTGTTTTCAAGAATATCCTAAAGAGGTGCTGGAAAAAAATGTAATACTTTTCTACTTACATTTGCTTTAAAGTTAATTTCCTAAGGAAGTTTCAAGGAGTTATTTAAAAATAGCTGTGCATTTCTAAAAGTGTATTAACTAAAGTTTCCAGAAAAAAAAAAGTCCTACATTAAGCATTCTTTCTATCAGGCTGATTGGCTGATAAAAAGTTCAATAAGTTGCTGGTACAGAGGGAAATTATGTTGGTCTCTAAGGCCCTTAAATAGCACTTTTTTGCCTACTTTTGTGTGTGACTGTAAGGTCTGTACTCTGATGCCAATAAAGGAGGAGGAGGAGGGTCATGCGAAGCCCAGAGGCTGAAGAAATTTCAAGAAGTTGTGGACTGATAAGATATACTTTATTCACTGGGATACGAGCTGCTAAACAAGGAGCCAGCCACCAGCGCATGCAGCACCACAAACAGGCAAGCAAGCACAAACTGGCACACCTGGTTCTTGGAGATAGGCACACAGACCTACAGGCAAACCTATATGGGCAGGATGGTGAAGGCAGAGACTCAGGCCTCTGATCTCACAGCCATATTTATATGGAAAAACACAAAAGTGGCACTCTGCCAAAAAATAGTTATATATTACATCACTGTTTATGTTTGTGGTCCCCAGACAACTGGTATTAGTCATTTTGTACTGACTCAGTCCTATGGATATGATGGTATTAGCCATCTTGACCCATGTTGGATAACCACATCAGTGCCATGTGCCTAAACAGAAACACGCCATTATGACCTTGTTTCCTATAGTAGGCTTGTGACTATTAAGTTCATTTGGAATGTACAAACAGACCCTAATTCCCATCAACCCCAAAGCTGAGAATGTCATTAGATAGCTTCTGAGGCCTGTAGCAAATGCTGAAACCTGCCTACATGATATTTCTACCACTGTATTTAAAAAATATCTTTATGATTTTCTTGGTTTAGTTATGATAAAAAAAATCCTCATGATACTTGTAGCATGTTGCAACATGGCATTTGGGATAAGCTGAATCCATGTTCCTGGTCATAGTCAATCATATTTGGCTTTGAAATAAACTATCTCTAATTCCTTTAAGGAGAGTAAGGGAGGAGAGGGGAGAAGAGGAGAGGTAGGGGATGCACGTACATGTTGCATACATGGGTGCTTGTATGTGTGTGTGTGTGTGTGTGTATGATAAACATTCACTACCAATGAATATTTTGAATGTAAATAAATATTTAAATATAAAGTCTTCATATGTTTACTTAAAAAGCCAGTCCCAGTTTGCATGTGGGCTGAATTTTTTTGTTTGTTTTTTGTTTTTTCGAGACAGGGTCTCCCTGTAGCCCCAGCTGTCCTGGAACTCACTCTGCAGACCAGGCTAGCCTTGAACTCACAAAGATCCTCCTGCCTCTGCCTCCCAAGTGCTAGGATTAAAGGCGTGTGCCACCACACCCAGCGTGGGCTGAATTTTTAAATGTGAAAGCTCATTTAAAAGTCGTCTTACTGAGTCAGCCATTCACTGAGAAGCTGAGGGAGGCAATTAAGCAATGGGAGAGAAGCCACAGAAGGACGGTGACTGGATTTGCTCATCAGAGGGAGATCAGGGTGAGGACTTGGCTTGAGGAACTTCCTGAGTATAAACTAAGTTGTTTTAAAAATGAGGATTGTGCTAATAAACCAAGAGTTTGAGAGTTGGAAGCAGGAGAATCACAAGGTCTAGCATGAGTTACAAAATGAGTATGAGGTCAGCCTGGGCTACATAGTGCTACCCTATTGCAAATAACAAGCAAACTATTCCACACCCTTCCTCAGCCCTAAGGTGCTGCTACTTTTATGGACTAATGCTGTGACTTTGACTGCTTAACAGATGAGGGGAAGCTGTGAGATAAAGTGCTAACATTAAAGAAAATAGGTGAAGGAGTTTAACAAATGGTAAAAATTAGCATTTCCTTTTAAGTAGAAAGTGACATGGGAAACCAGCTTTTTTCTTGGACTTTCATCTGCTTGTACCATCTCTCCTCAGTAGTATGTATGTTCTTTAGTAGTGAATGCTATCTATGCATTGCTCAGTGTGGTTGCCAGTAGTCATCACGCATTATCAAACACTGAACATGTGGCAGATCTGACTGAAGAGTTAAATGAACTAATTTAATTAATTTGCTAATATAAATTTGAATAGCTACATGGGCCCAGGGGCTACCATGTTGAACAATATATGAGAAAAAAAATCAGTACTTCTGTCATAGTAGTTGGTGTTTCTAATATGGAAATTTGAATTCTCTAGTGCTTCAAAATCTGAAACTTTCTGTGAGCATATGACCGATCAAGTGGAAAATTCTACACCTAACCTTAACTTTGATCTGTATAAACTTTGGTTCACATACAGAATTGTTAGAAACACTACTTAAAATTGCTTTCAAGCTATGTATGAGATATATATGAAAAACTAAATCAGGGGCTAGAGAGATAGCTCAGCACCTAAGAGGACTGTCTGTTCTTGCAGACGACCCAGGTTTGATTCCCAGTGCCCATATGTTGGCTAACAAGCATCCCATATCCGGTTCCAGGAGATCTGATGGTGGTGCGTTTACTGCATGCAGGCAATACACATAAAATAAACATACTTAAGAAAAAACAAGTGAATTTCCTGCCTATATTTGAGTCCTATTCTTAGGATCTCTCATTACACATATGAAAATATTCTCTAATTTAAAAAATTCCCGAATCTTAACGCTTGAATGAGTTTTCCAATTTTATTTTTTTCCAGACCACTATATTTTAGATAATGCAGAAAGTTATCTGTTTAAAGCTCTCTCTCTCTCTCTCTCTCTCTCTCTCTGTGTGTGTGTGTGTGTGTGTTTCCAAGGAACTAATCCCTGTGTCTACAACATTATACGCCATAGAAGTTACAGCCCTACATCTGTTGAGAAAGAAGTCAAAGTGCCCATTGGTACCAAGCTGTCGTTTCAGGACTTGCTGCCTCTCTGGTCACTTTCCACTGGATTCTCTGTCTTTCCTGAGAAGACCCTGAGGAGGGAGCTCTTCTTTGGCTCCACACAACATGGTATTCTGGCATAGAACTCGTGTTGTTGAAGCAGCATATGTACCGTGGGAGCTGTCTTTCAAGGAAACACGGATGGGCTGATGCTGTGGGAGGATGTAGCTTTTTCAGATATGATTCTTCGCCCTCCATCAAAGTGCTGGCTCTTTTCTCTGTAATTTGCTTGTGGAATTTAACATCAACTTCCAAACACAGGGCCAGGTGTTGAGCACCTACAAGTTGCATAAAGGAGCAAAATGTAATTGCTTGCATTTCCAATCCTTCTGGCTTTATTTATGTTCCTTAAGCAAATTAGAAGGATACTCAGGCTGTGACACTTTTTTTTTCATCTCACAAACACCTGTGCTAGAGACCCTGGAAAAGGGAGCATGGATTTGGTTGGTGTTGTTTCCTAAGCAGCCCCTGATATTTGATATATTCTTGAGATGGATTTATATATAAAATCATTCAATTGTATTTTCTTAATCATTAAAATGGAAAGTGTTCAACATCGTTAGTAATTATGGAAATGCAAATTAAAACCACTTTAAGATTTCATCTTACCCCAGTAAGACTGGCTATGATCAAGAAAACAAAAGATCCTAAATGCTGGAGAGAGTGTAGAGAAAGGGATCACTCATTTACTGGTGATGGGAATGGAAACTCATGCAACCCCTATGGAAAGCAGTATGGAGAACTCTTTTTTTTTTTTTTTTTTAACTTATTTTTTTAATTTTTTTTTTTATTTATTTTGTAGTGTGTAGGAATGTTACTGTCTGCATGTAGGTTGTGCACAACGCCGTGTCATGCAATGCCAGGGAGGGGTCAGAAGAGGGTTCCCCTGGAACTGGAGTTCTCCTGGAATTGGAGCTTCAGACGGTTCTCAGCCGCCATGTGGGTGCTGGGGATCGAACCCGGGTCCTCTGTAAGAGCGGTCGGCGCTCTTAACCGCTAGGCCATCTCTCCAGCCCCGAGAGAACTCTTAAAAGTCAAAAATGAACCTACCATTTGGCCTAGTCATAGCACTCCTGGATATATACCCAAATGATTCATCCTATAGCAGAGATATGCGCACAACTAAGTTTATTGCAGCTCTTTTCCCAGTAGTGAAGAGGTTGCTGGAGCAACCTAAGTGTCCCTCAACTGATGAGTGGATAATGAAAATGTGGTGCATCTACACAGTTGAATTCTATGCAGAAGTAAAAAAAGAAAGACAACATCATGAAATTTGCAGGTAAGTGGATGAAACTAGAAGCTGTTAAGCTAAGTGAAGTAATATAGCCTCAGGAAAACAAATGACTTATGTTAACCCTCATTTGTGGAGCCTAGCACCAAACTCTTATATGTAAGTCAAAGTGGATAATTGGTCAGTAAAGATAATACCACATTGACTGATATTGTTATAGATATAGCTTGAAGTATATATATCTCTATTTTCCTCAGATCTAAGATTTATGAGAAAGAATAAATCTCCTTTTTAAAGTATATTAAAACATACAGCAACTTGCTAGGTAATTTATGAATGTAAAGTTGTATATATTTTTTTACCTGCATGCAAGTTTACATTAAACTGTGAACCTTTAAATGTATTTTGGAATTAACCTATAGTTTATTTTCAGACTTTGTAAATTTGGCATATGTATGGAGTGTAATAAAAATAATAAATAAAAAAATGTGAAATATTTGATTGAGTAATAGTTCCTTAATGACATTATTCCCAATCTTCAGAAATTGTAAAATTTGGGTCCTGTCATTCTTTTTTTTTCCCTTTTTTGAAACAAGGCCATACTATGAAGCCCATTCTGGCTTTAAACTCTCCATTCTCCTGGCTCAGCCTCCTGAGTGCTAAGAATATTCGTATATGTCCCCATACACATTTAAAACTTCTGTTGATTTTTGTTTTCGTATCATCAATCATGTAGTGAGTCCCTGCATGTACAAGCAATTTCTAGAATTATAACTAGTGCCTGTTGTCATTACCATGACTGACATCAGTCTTGACCCCAAACCTGATGCCAGGCCTCCGGGGAATAAATTCAGCAGCTATGACTTTAGTGACTCATCCTAAAGATGGTTTGTGGAATTTAGTATTCCTCCTGGTCCCAGAGAGCATATGGTGACTGTTCCTCATTAGGTCTGAGTTGTGCTTCGCATGGAATTGGTCTGCTAAACAGCCAGCCATAAGTAGTGGAGGTAGGTATTATTTGGGGGTCCAGGATGAGCATCTTTCTTTATGCTGCCCCTGTTCTAGGCAGAGCAACTCCCTACCCACTACTTCCTGTGTTTACTGATAATCTTAGCTATTCTGCTAGTGGGCTTTCTTCTAAGTCTATTCCTCTGAGTTTCTGCTTTGTCTTTACCTCCTGTCTTGGTCTTGGTCTTGGTTCATACTCCACACAGGATCTGTGATCCTGAGCACATCTCATATCCTGACCTAGTGCAGTCATGTGATTTTGAAGCCCTTTTCTGGCCTCTGGCTGCCTTTCTGTATGCTCTCTGGGTAAGTTGTCTTTGTCACAGAAAAGGTGGATTATGACCGATTCCCTGTCTTTAGTTCCAGTCCCCGTAAATACTTTTCTAATAATTTTCTGGATAAAAAGGAGAGTTGACTGCCGTATAATTCGGTGTCTTCATTTTTCCTACCCTAGGCTCTGGATGTGAGAAGAGGCTAAACTTGGGAGCACTTTGGCATAGGCTCCTAGTATTCTCTGATTATGCTGTAATAAATTCACATAGAATAGACAGTAATGAAGGTTCTTATTTGCATATGTTCTTATACACTTCCCCTCAAGCACTCTCATATTCATTATTCTATTTGTTTCTCTTAATCTGGAGTAAAGAAATTACTAGATCACAGAATAAGGCAGGAGCTGAAATAGTACTAAGCCAGGTCTTTGCATTTGCTAAATTCTAAGGTTTTATACTGGACTCTTAGATACATCATTTTTGCAAGCTTGTTACTTCTACTGCTTTCTCTGTTCCACACAATGTCATCAGAATCTACCTAGATACCAAACTCAGAAATCTCTGACTCATCTACTTCTAGCTGTGCCTACTCACATTCATCAATGGTTATTGATTGACATCAGATAGGCAATCACTCATTCCGCTCACAACTGATGCTTTTCTCAAGCATCAGTTGTTATTCTCCTCTGATGAAGAAGGCTGCGGGCAGCATAGAACAGAAAAATCTGGGCATCACACACTCCAGTGAGTGATCACATTTGTCTAGCATGGCAGTTCTCAGCTTTGGTTGTATATTTGAGTCTACAGAGGAGCTCTTAGAAAAACATAACTTCCAGGCTCCAAATAACCTTGAATCCCTTAGAAGGCCTCTGACGCCATCACTTTTAAAGAGCTCTTTGGGCAATTCCAGTTAGTTACCACTGATCCCACATGACAGGGAAGGACAGAGCTTGATAGTTTTAGTTGGAGGGTGAACTACTATCTGCACCATATTTTGGCAAGTCAGATTCTCTGAGGCTGGGTTCTATAGCTATATACAGTAGGCATAAAAACCAGCTTTACATAATGCTGTAGATATCACATGGAAGTGTAAGGGGAGCAACTTCTGAGTGGAAAAGTGTTTAACAATACAAATGCCTTTGCCTACTGCCATTTCCTTGTTTCAACCAAAAAAGAAGCTTGCAGCCAAGTTGCATATAGCATTAGCTTGTTTTCTCTACACTAGCCAACATCCTCTGCCCATGACTGTGGAGATGAATAGTGCTAATAATTTTAAGCACACCTGGTGATTGTGGGTTCTAGTTTGGATGCATGTCACCTACCAACACTATTTCTGAAAGTGAGCAAAGATATTGGCCTTAGTAACATCACAGGGCAGGGAGTGGCAAAGGTTAATTACAATTGGATACTCCTGTGGCATTTCTAATGGCCTGCTGCTACCAGGCACCCAGTGTCACCTTGTTCTTTCTCATGGAGCTGGAAAGCCAACCACCCCCATGACCTTTGCTTCTCTTCCCTTTATTTTAGAAGCAAATACATTTTAGCTTCTTGGATTAGACATCTAGAAAATTGTGGAAACACTGCTCCAATTCCCTTGTTTGCTGGAACATGCAGGATCTTGGCTAGATGCTTACACGCTTGAGAATAACAGATGAACATTATGCGATTTAACTTCACAAGACTGGGTAGAGATGGAGTCCTGAGTTTCTTTTCTCAGTTATTGAGGCTTCAGGAAGGTACAAGAAAGTCCTACATAACCTAGGAATGCTGCAGCTGATGTGTGAGGCTGAGCTGGTGTTTGTAAGATCACCAGATGTCCCAGGTCTGTGAAGAGCTGTGGCAAGAGATGAATCTTAGATTTCTTTCTTTCTTATAGTTAATTCTTTTTTGATTAATGAATGATTATACTACAGAAAAATCATTTATGAAGAAAGAAGTGATAGATCTAAAATATCCATAATTAGGGGCTGGAGAAACAGCTCAGAAGTTGAATACTGGCTGCTCTTGCAGAGGACCTGGGTTTGGTTCCCACCCAACACATGGGCTAACAACCATCTGTAACTCCAGTCCCAGGGAATCCTACACCATCTTCTGACCTATATGTTCATTGTATGACACCAATGCACTTACATACATGCATACAAAATACTTACACACATAAAATAAAATAAATTTAAACAATAAAATATCTATAATCACTCATAGGTCATTTAAATTTTTGTAGTGTATTTAAAATATTTTCCTTTCTGAAAAATTCTATTTATAATGTGATTCATCATTTTTTTTCTATAATGAAATATTATGGAAACTTTTGCGATGCAAAAGCAAGCATGCTACTTTCTTTTCCTTTCTTCTGTCTGTAAACATACATGTATGTGCACGTATGCACAGGCATTTACTATACACTAAGTTTTAACAAAAACTAGTTTGAAGCAAGAGGGATTGTTATTATCATTATTCTAGAATTCTTGGGCCACTCAGTTTCATCTCAAAGTGTCAGGCAGTTCTCAAATTGGCATCCACAGTCGTCTCACAAAGCATGCACTGCAGAAATTGTGTCACCCTCTGGTGCTCATCTTGGAAAACCAAGCAAGGTTAAAAATACTTCACTCCCGTTGACATCAGCTGTGGTGTAGGCCTACAGGAAGCTCTATCCTCCCTCCTCAGTCCTGGCCAGCTATTAAAGGGGCTAAGGAGGAGCTTCTGGGAGAGTGCTGGGGAGTGTACGGCCAGAGCCCTGAAGTCTTCCATTAGCAGATGGCCATCTGCAGGTTGGAGGAAGGTCAAGTACCCTTGCAGCTACTTTAAGCAGCTACAGTAAAGGCTCTGGATAAAGAGCCAGGCCTGGGCAGAAATAGACTTGCCATCCTGAAAGTCAAGTTAGCTGATCAACTGGGTCAACTTCTGTCTTTCCATATGGGAGCAAGAATGCACTCATCAATTTGACAAAGTTTTGAGATAGCAAAACATTAATGTATCTTTACTAAAGTATATTTAGCAAATCTCATTCTGCAGTGTAGAATCCCCTCCTTGTCACTTTTGCCTTCTCAACGTAGCCTTGGAGGGATCTTTGTCTGCCTATAGCAAGTCCACTTCTGGAGCACACACTGCTGTGCCTAACAACCAATAGGCATTGATTGCTTAGGAGAGCTGAAAGTTAGTGATTTTCTTTTGTTGTCTTGTCCATATGTGTTTTCTTATGGCCTCATAGATATGTATATAACTAGCCTCCATTTAATCCCCCAGTAGAACAGATTTGCAGAACACTTACTAAGGATTTCATAGATGCAGATAATTAGAAGACATCATCTTTATACCAAAGAACTAATATGGAGATATACAAATGACTGTAGTCAAAGGTAAATTTCTGTAATGTGTATAACACCTCAGAACAAAGGTGAACTGCAGAAAACTGGAGAGGTTTGAAGAGCTTCCTTTCAGAAGTGAGTCTCTGTGCATGTAAGTATAGAGAAGAGGACTTGGAAGGCCTGGGAAAGGAGAGCAGTATGTTCCTCAACCAGAACTGAGCATGCACATGTAAGATTATGAGGCAGTGAAAAAGCTGGGCACATCCACAGCTTCTGTGTGCTGATTCTGAGGAAATACTTCTCAAAAGATTTTACCTGTTAATTAACTGTTAATTACAACTTATTTTTCAACCCTAGCTAACCAGCACCAATTGTCCCAGTAAAGAAAACATTTCACTTCAGTGCTGCTGGTCTCTTATTGATCACAGCTGATTCTTCAGCCCCAGCTGAACAGAAACTACAGATTCAAATTCAAAGTACCATTCAAACAGCCCTGTTAGTCTTGGCTTCCCTTGGAATTTCACAGGCTAAGCCTCCATCATCATGTATTTATCCAAGCTCCACAGAACACCTCAATAAGCTCCAATCACTCAACAAATTTTCCAGCCCAAATTTCCAAATGCTGCCACAATACTCTGTGTAACAACATGGTCAGGTATGTCATAGCAATACCCTGTTCTCTGGTATCAACTTCTGTTATAGTCAGCTTTCTACTGCTATGATAAAAGACTCTTAGCTAAACTAACTTAGAATATATTTATTTGGCTTATGTAACCAATCATAGTTCATCACTGAGGGATGCTTGGGCAGCAATTTAGGGCAGGAACCTGGAGGAAGAAACCAAATCACAGTCATGGAGGAATATTGCTTACTGGCTTGCTCCTATGGCCTGTGCCCAGCTTGGTTTCTTATACAACCCAGGATAATCTTCCCAGGGGTGGCATCAACAATAGTGGGCTGAGGCCTTCCCTATTACTCAGCAATCAAGAAAATGCTTCACAGACATGCCTACAGGAGAATCCAACAGAGGAAATTCCACAACTGAGGTCCCCTCTTCCCAGGTATATCAAGTTGACACCTGAAGCTATTTAGCATACCTACTGCAATGTTTTAAAATTATTTCAAGCTTTATTACATATCCATTTGTTTCCTTAGGACAAATTCTAATGATTAGATTTGCTAGATTACAGAATATGTATGATTGTTGAGACATTTGATATATACTATCAAAATTCACTTTAGGATGCTTAGAACTATTCACATTCTTACCAGGAGTGTCAAAAATTATTTATTCTTTCTTCATACCCTTCTCCAGCAGAAATCAGCATTTTCATCGAAGTTTAATAGGCAAACCACTTTGTGCTTTTTTTTTCTGCTTTAATTTGCATTCTTTTATATGTGGAGAGGTTAAACATCCTTTTCTTCATAAGTTCATTAGCCATTGTAAAATAGAAATATTTTCTTGAGGTGAGTAGACTTGACTTTGTGCCACATTGACCTTCATGGATCCAATTAAAAGGTATTGAAATGATAAAAGCTGGTTTATTAGGCCCAGTACCTAAGATTTGGATATTATATACTGCATTGCCCTTCAGGTTTTTGTGGACTAAAACCTAAGCAGAAAGAAACAAATGGACCACATGATCAGAAAGGCACCTCTATATTCCCCAAACTGACTTACTATAACATTCAACTAGATTATCTTTCTACCATTTCTTGTACATAAATAATTTCCCTTAAAAATTACCCAAGATCTATGAAGGCCCCTTTGATACTGTGAGAGAAAAAAATACCTGGTTGGGTTGGTAGTTTTTTTCCCCCAGATATCATGTCTGTAATCTTTTGAATTCTATCCTGTCAACAATCAATTGCCATCAATTAATATTTCTTTTATATTTCAATATATTCTTTTATATTTCAAACTATGCACATGTAAATCAATACTTACCTATGTTTATTCAAGTAGACTTTTCTAATTTAGGCTGGATATTAAACTCTCCCAAAGTCACTATGGAGATGTTAAAAATTCATGAATACCTATTTATATTTGCATGATATAAACAGAATAGTGATACAAACAGAAGGATTTGTAAATTTACCTCCAAAGAATCTTCTTAGAGGTCAAGGCCTTCTTATGTGGAGCCTATAGCACCCAGTAGAGGGTCCTTCTCCTCTGTTCCTCCAACTGAGTTCTAAGATTATCTTATGGTTCATTTTATAGGAACCTATGTGTTTCCTTAAACTATAAGCTTCATGGGAACAAGACAAATATTTTACTCCTTTGTAAAGTACCCAGCACTCAGTATCTGGCTAATAAATACTGCTCAATTGTATTCTCAGTGGAAGTTGGGAATGAGGTGGGATAAGGGCCTTCAAGGGACATCTGTAGGATGCATAGGGAGCTAGAATGGCATCAGAAGGGCTCTGAAAAGGCACACTCATTGGAAAGAGAGTGACATGTTCAAGATTTGTCTTTTTCAACTTTGTCTTGTTATTCCTGTGGGCTAATAGTTCCTATACACAAAGATTTTATATACAGGTAACAATTCAAACAATGATACTTTCCAAAATAAAAGCAGAATATATTAGGACATTTTTATGAGAAATCTTAGAAAATTTGCAAATCCTAAAAGAAGTGATATGTTCTATAAAGACCAGCTTTTAGAAAGTATGGTGCATTAAGCTCATGATGAACTGTTTCCTGTGTTCCTGTTGTACTCGTGATGATGCCATCACCTAGTGGTACCAATAGGCAGCTTAGAATTTAGAAGCCAAAAGTGTAGCCCAATATTTGGGAAAGTTGAAGGAATGGTTGCTTGTCTGAAGAAGAGTCGTTTCTAACAGAGGTTCTCTACCCTCCTCGTCACAGGGATAAGTGTGGAAGAGAGTACGAGTGCCACAAGATAAGGCTAATGCTCCCTGGTTCTTATGGCGTAAGGGCACATCTTGGTACGATAACATTCTTGTTAAAGGGAATCACTTGGGTTCTGTGATGAGTGGGAATGGAGACAACAGGAAATGTCCTCTAAGCTACTCCCTGACAGTACAATTTTGATCTTGTCTGGAGAGCCTAGGAATGTACTGAACCTGTGATAGTAGCCATTTCCGTGTCAGAAGCTCTAAGCAAACAAAAAAAGTGGCTCTGGTTTCCTTATACTTCCTACTCAGAGGAAGCAGCTCATAATTTGAAGATGTTTGGTCTGAGGAATTAGACTTATTCATGTTGGCAGCATTCCCCTCTCCTCAAATGCTTTAGCTGGTAGTCTAAAGAAGCTAGGGAGAACAAAAGGCCAAAGAGGGCTGAGGAGACAAAGACTCAGGGAGGAGCCACAGGGCATTCCAAGTGTCCTTTCCTTTTTCTTGTCTTAGTCTGAGTTCTCCCAGAGCCAAGCTCTGATTCCAGAATCTAGGTGCACACAGCTTGGTGGGAGTCAGAGGAGCGTATGCAACATGTGCAGGGAGAAGAGTGAGAAGTGGTAGAGAAGACAGTGTATTCTACAAAGCCAGCTACCACACTCGCACACTGGACCTTAATCCTGTGGAAAAATGTTGGAAAATGCTTCAGACTTATCCAGGTCAAAGGAAGAAAGATGGAATATCACCTTATTTTACTTAATTTTGGATTAAGGATTGACCATGGGACATTGATATCTAGTTAATTCTGGCCTACACTGCTGGTGTACAAATGGTTTTGATAGACTCAGGGGTTGTTCTTACCACCACTGGAAGTTAAAGCAACATGTCTAAACATAGTGGACTACACAAGGAACATGGATGGACCTCCTCCTAAGTGCTGGACAGTCCCATAGTTTACTCTCAATTAAAATTATATTTAAAAAGGTAATGTTCTGATACCCACACAAAAAGGAATGTAATTAGACCTTTCCTTAACACCATATGTGGAAATTTACTCAAAATGAATCAAAGGCTTAAAGTAAGGCTTAACCTATTAACCTCTTACATTAAAACATGGCATTGCTGGGCGTGGTGGTGCAAGCCTTGCCTTTAATCCTAGCACTTGGGAGGCAGAGGCAGGAGGATCTTTGTGAGTTCAAGGCCAGCCTGGTCTACAGAGTGAATTCCAGGACAGCTGGGGCTACAGGGAGACCCTGTCTCAAAAAGCCCCCCCCTCAAAAAAAACATGGCATAAAAGCCTTATAGTATTGGATTTGCCAATGACTTCTTAGATGTGTTCCAAAAGGCAAAGCAAACAACAACCTCAACAAAGAAATAGACAAATGAAGTCAATTTTATGAAAAGTAAGAATTCTTGCATATCAAAAGACAATATCTGTGGGAGTTTCTCTTGCTAGGAGCAGGTACAGCATGATCCTGCTAAGGGAAGGGGAGTACAGGAGCCGCCTGTGGCCACTGTAAAGAACTGACCCCTCGGTGCAGAGGTCAGTGGGTTACGTTTGTAACCCAAACTGAGAGGTGCTTCCAACTCAGGTCCTTAGCCTGGGAAAATGGCCAAGCTTTCCACCTGCCCAAAGACTGCTGGTCTCTGGACAGGAATTTCAGGCTGATGGCTGATAGCTTATCTTCAAGCTACACCCACTCACAATTCACTTCACAGCTGATGATCTGATAGATCTCCTTTCACACCAGATTACCATGACACTCTAGATTCAGGCCTGCTTCTGCCTGTATGCTCACAGAAATAACAGCTGGGAATTCTGGGTAATGATGGTAATGGAAAACTCATTTTATTGCCAGCTACGACTTGCTTTTTTTTTTTTGGACTTTTGGAGACAGGGTCTCCCTGTAGCCCCAGCTGTCTTGGAACTCACTCTGTAGACCAGGCTGGGCTTGAACTCACAAAGATCTGCCTGCCTCTGCCTCCTGAGTGCTAGGATTAAAGGTGTGTGCTACCATGCTTGTCTACAACTTGCTTTTATGACATCAGCTCCTAGAGCCAATCACAGACTCCTCAGTTCTGCACCACTGTACACTGCTATCCCACCTAGCATCGTGTGCCTGGGCCATGTTGTTTGCTTCCTCTTGGGGCAGGGTCAGGAATCCCATGATTCCCATATGGTGCCCTGAGAGGTGCTAGTGAGAACTAGTCCCTAATTCAAACTGGATCTTCCCAGAAATATCAATAGAATAAATCTGTAGCCCCTCAGAATGGGAGAAAGTAATTTCAAATCACATTATCTTAAAGAGTTTAAATTCAAAGTACATAAAGTACCTCTAAAAGTTAATAGTGACGACGATGATGATGACGACGACGACGACGACGACGATAATGATTGTAACTACAGCAAACAATGTGGTTAAAAATGGGAACTTGAGTAGATGAAACTGATCAACGAATACAAAATTGCTGTTACATAGAGCATGATGCTTTGGTGTATGATTTTATAGTAGGATGAATATAGATGTAATGTTGTATTCATTTCAAAAACCTCAAAGAAAGAACTGTGGAAAATTTAACCACAATAATTATACATGTTTAAAGACATAGACATGTTTTGTGGATTTAAGCTTTAAAAAATGTATACATCCATGAAACAGCATGTGACCCTTGTAATATGTGCAACTTTATATTTGTATATGTCAGCCAAAATAAATTTAATTAAACAAGTTAAGGTTGGAATAAAGAGATGATAATAATGACTGATTTTTTTTTTGTCTTTTCGAGACAGGGTCTCCCTGTAGCCCCAGCTGTCCTGGAACTCACTCTGTAGACCAGGCTGGCCTTGAACTCACAAAGATCTTCCTGCCTCTGCCTCCCAAGTGCTAGGATTAAAGGCATGCGCCACCAGGCCCGGCATGCCTGATTCTTAAAAGATACCAAGTAAAAAAAAAAATGGGAGCTTGAAAAGGTATTTTTCAGAAGAAGATATAAAAATGGCCAACAAGAATATAAAAAGATGCTAAAATGCTAAAAAATGACTAATCATTAAGTCAAACACTATTACAAGTTACTCTCTCATCTATCCGCATCATACCTAGGGTATATAAAACCCCAAGAGAATTGCAAGTGTTAATGAGGATGTGGAAAATTGGGATACTTGTGCACTCTGGTTGATAATGTGATGTAGTAAAGATGCAGTGAAAACAACTATGGTTCTTAAATTTTTTTTCAAATTACATTGCAAGTTATTATACTTCTGGACATGGCCACCAAATAATTGACAGTGAGGTCTTAAAGACATTTTTACCCCTTCAAAGCAGCTTTCTTTCTTTCTTTCTTTCTTTCTTTCTTTCTTTCTTTCTTTCTATTTATTTCTATTTATTTTTATTTATTTTATTTTTTTTAAGCAGCATTCTTTTCTTTTCTTTTTTTGTCTTTTTGATACAGGGTCTTCCTGTAGCTCCAGCTGTCCTGGAACTCACTATGTAGACCAGGCTGGCCTTGAACTCACAAAGATCTGCCTGCCTCTGCCTTCTTAACTATGGATAAAATGTAGATGTAATCCTGGTGTCCAGCTGAAAGGAAAGAAAAATGGTGGCATATGCATGTAAAGAAATATTATGTAGCCTTATAAAGGAAAGAAATTATGATGTACGTTACAAGATAGATAAAGCTTGAGAGCATATATTAAGTGAAACAAGCCAGTCCAAGAAAGCCAGCTACCCTATGATTCCACTTGTCAGAGCTACTTAGACAAAGTCATAGAGATATAAACTGGATGTCTATTGCCAGGTAAGTTAATGAGCATAGAATTTCATTTCCTTAAGATGAAAAAGAGTAGATGAGACTCTTCAGTGGGTAAAAACACTTGCTCCGGACCCTGGAGATTTGAGTTCTATTCCTAGTTCCCATGTGATAGAAGGAAAAAAAAAATGACTCCTACAAGTTGTTCGCTGATTTTGAATGCTTTGACATGTACACTCAAACACACACACACACACACACACACACACGCACACACACACACACATACATTACATGTAATAAAATTTTTCCAAGATGAGAAATTACAGAGATAGATAGTAGATTTGGTTGTATAACATTATTTTGTGCCACTAAACTATATGCTCGAGTATGGTGAAGATGCCTGATGTTTGTAATATGTATTTTACCATGATAAAATCTGAACGAAAAGAGATGATATGTCATGGAATGAGAGAAGAATGTCAAGCATGGGGGAATTGCCTGCAGTGGATGAGCTATATAAAGAGCAAAGGCCATTTGTGAATACAGACAGATAGGAAAGCAGATTAACAGGAAAGGAAGGAAGAGGTGCCCATGCTAATTATATCCAATCCCACTTTGCCTTTATTTTGTCCTAGGAATTACAAGTGTTCTGTGAAATACATTTTGATATTTTTCATGATGGTCCAGGTTAAGTTAAATGTCAAGTTTTGAAGTTTTAACTACATGTTCTAGGCAATGCTGGAATAGTCACTTCTAAATCTTGGCTGCTTCTAAATCTTCATTTCTTAAAATCATGTTCATTGGCACAGAAATACCCAACATAAAATATATTTTCCATAGGATGTGGCAAATAAAATGCAATGAAGTTCAGTCATCTCCATGTCCCATCTACATTTATATAGCATGAACTGTATGCCAGGCAATGTGTTACGCATGGAGAATGAAGAGCAGTAGATAACTTTGTTAAGAATTCATCTGACAATCCTCTTCACTCTAGTTCTAGTCTAGTGGTTGGATAAGGAGAATTAGAGGGTCTGAGTGATCATTGTGAATATAGCAGGCAGGGCAGCTCCTGGAAACCAGAGGTTTGATAACAACAATGTCCATGTTAGTTACTTTTCTGTTGCTGTGATAAAATACCGTGACCAAGGGAACTTATAAAAGGAAGAGTTTATTCAGCTTATGGTTCCAGAGAAATCAGAGTCCATCCTTGGGGGGAGGCATGGTTGCAAGTGGTTGCTGAAGTAGGAGCAGAAGCTAAGTATTCACATCTTCAAGCAGGCACAAGAAGCAGAGAGCCACTAGAGATCCAGCAAAGATTATGAACTCTCTAAATCTCCTCACAGTGACATGCTTCCTCCAGCATGGGGCACACCTTCTGAGACTTCCCAAAATAGCACCACCAACTGGGGACAAAATATCTAAATACTTGGAGCCTTTGGGGGACAGTCTTATTCAAACCACCACACTGTCCCTTTGCTGGAAGATTCTGTTCTCAAAGCAATACTCAGTTGAAAAGTAGATGTGAGAGCCGGGTGTGGTGGTGCACACCTTTAATCCTAGAACTTGGGAGGCAGAGGCAGGTGGATCTTTGTGAGTTCAAGGCCAGCCTGGTCTACAGAGTAAGTTCCAGGACAGCTGGGGATACAGGGAGACCCTGTCCCAAAAAGACCAAAAAAAAAAGAGTAGACGCACCTCCAGTCTACGCATAGGTTGTCCATTGTTCTGTACTTGACTCCAGAAGGATGGAGGGGAAGAAGTCATGAATTTGCCATGCACTGCATTCTCACATATGTATTCACAGTGAGCTGAATGTCTGTGCTCTCCCTTTCCACACATTCACATGTTAGAGCCCTAAACCCCAAAGTCGTGGCATTTAGAAATGAGGGCTTCCCGAGTTAATTAGGCACTGCTTAGTTTATGCTGTAATTAGCATAACTTAGTATAATAGAAGAAGGTGAAACACACTTTCTCTCATGTCTCTCCTCCTCTTTTCTTTATTTCGTGTTTTTCTCATAGATGCTACGAGAAGACAAAGGAAGAAGGCTACTCTCTGTAATATGGTCAAACCAGGATCTAAATCTTCAAGTCCCTTGATCTTGGACTTTCCAGTTATAAGAAATGCGAGAAGTCAGTGTCTGTTGCAGAAATATCCCAGTCTTTGGCACTTTGTTAAAGGTCCTGTTTGCTAAGCAAATACTTAGATAAATTTATGAATGAGGAAACTGAAGCCCAAAAAACTTAAGCAATAACCTCTGGGGAAAGAACACGTTCCTCAAATCTGAGCATCACATGCAGATAGATAGCCAAGGCTAAGCCTAGAATTCCTTTCATTGCAGCATGTCTGAAATGCTATGGTCAAAGCTTTGGAAGTATGGAGTTTATTCAGACAAAAGTTGACAGCTTATATGATTGCATGCTTTTGAAATTATTTGTTTACTGAGTTATTTTCAACCCACTTAGTCCAATTAGTGCTGCTCATATGTATACAAGTATGAGGTCATCCACTGGGGTGTGGGAAAATATAGGGGCCACGATTCAAAGAAAAGTGACTCCCTCACCCAGCAGCTATCATATTCCTCAGCTAGAGTGGGAACTTGGAAAGTCCCTCCCTAATCCATGCTGAATTATTCTATTGGATTTTTGTGAATTTCATACAATGCTTTTTGATAGCATTTAGACACCATCTCCTATCTTCACCCCTTTACTAGCTCCACCCAATTTCATGTACTCTATTATATACATGCCTATATAAGTCAAATTTGTGTCCCCAAATTCCCTTCAGTGTGGGTCCATCCACTGAAGCCTGACTTGCCTACCAAGAGTCTCATCCTTAAATGAGACTGACTCTCCCCATGCCAACCTCCCAGTAGCCGTCAATTGCCAATAGTTTCTTGGGAAGTTTTGGGGTTTATTACCTACTCCTGCATGTCTTACTGGAATTTTGTCTGGCTTGAGCTTATGTGGGACTTGTGCAAGCTCTCCTGCCCGCTCTGCTGTAATTTCATATGAAAAACTTCCCTGCTGTCTGGAAAGCTATAGCCCTGTGATCATCCATCACCCTGGTTATTGCAGACTTTCTACTCCCTCTTCAACAATGGTTCCTGAGCCTTGGGAGGCAGAGGTTTGGAACATATGTTCCGTTCAGGGCTAAAGACTCTACAGGCTTATTCTCTACACACTGGTGAGTCATGTGTCCCTGTCAAATACCATCTGCTACATGAGGAATTTTTCTGGTGAGACCATACTGGAATTTTTAACTGTCTTGATCTTGCCCAAGTCTTGGATAAGCAACCACCCTTGCTGTGAGTTCATGTGTGTAATAGCCATGTCAGATCCAGAAAACAATGTCTCTTAGCACTGCTGTTCCTTCTTCCACAGTGTTCCCTGAGCCTTGGTGGGGATGGATAGATATCAATGTTCAATCTATGGCTGAAAAGTCACAGTTCCTTATTTTCAGCATTTTGAACAGAAAAGACTTTCTGCATTAACCATTACTCATTGCACTAAGAAACCTCTCTGACCAAGGCTGGTAGTGGGATAAATGTATGGATGTAATTATGAACATGTAGAAGGCAGGTTGACAACATAACTATTTAGAAAATCAATATTAATAGGTTTTCCTCTAGAGCTTATGTTTACAGTACTCCTGTGGAACAGATCTCAAATCCAATCAAGAGAGTGGTTGTTATCCCCATGAGCATCTTGCCACTATTGCACCAGTGGGTGCAACTTGTCTGGCAGGTTAGTATAGCAGCTTGAAGTGTCCAGAACTTGAGAGCAGTAGTGTTTTTCCCTGCTGCAGCCTGGACAGCCCTTTCCAACACTATGAAAGATATCCAGCCAGAAGCATTTCTTGTTCAGTTCAATATGGATTTCTCTATATTCTTCCACCTAAGTGAGTGGTGTCCTCAGTCATAGAGTCTTACTATCTATTTATGGTGGGGAACCAAGATCAGTGGTAATGGACCATATTGTTCTGAGTACCTCTAGATCGTTCTGAATTTGTGAGCTTTTGCAGGGGTTACTTTAATAAAGGACACATTTTTCATGAATAGCTTTGACTTGTCCTTGAAGAGTTACTCTAGTGCCCATGTCCTTAAACTGTGGATCATGTAATTAAATGTGGGGGTTACAAAATAGACTGATCACAGTAAAAAGTTTCTGAATGCATAAAGTTAATTCAAAATCAAATGCACAATAAATGTGAGATATTTTTGGCATTGGTCACCTGTTACATCATATAATTTCACTGCACGCTCACTTTGAACAGTAAACACATGACACTATGCAGCACCAACAATATTGTCTGAAATACCAAGGCTCCAATTTACAGCAACCTTTTTTTCCTGTATTTATAATGTTTATATGGTTTAATTATAGAAAGAAAAGACATTTAGTATTTTCCTACCATCATTCTGCAGCATGTAATTATCAAATTACTGTATCTCTGGGTTGTACTGTGTTAGAGTATTTGATTTTTAAAATTGTTTTAGTTGCTGACTTGAGTTTTGGAGAAAAACAAATCATTAAATGAATTTTGTCTTGGGATTAAGACAGAAGTAACAACAATCTATGAGATGACCCTAAATATTTTTCTGACATTTTATACTGCAAATTTATGCAAAAATGCATTGATGATTATAAAATCAAACTATTGACCAACTCTAAAAAGTATTAAAACTGCTTCATGTACTGCAGCATCAACTATTTCACCAAAATTAAATTCTTCATGTGCAAATAAACAAACACATCCATCTCAGTAGTACCTAAATTTGTTTTCAATTTATAGTAAAATTTATGTAACCAAATTGTTTTAAAATCAATTTATTCATGAGTTATGATCAATAAATGTTGAATTCATGTATCAGCTATACATACCTATGTACCTGGGATCATACGAAATTTTCTAAATTAAAAATGGGCTGAAGGTGGAAAAATGCTAAGATGCCCTGTTCTTCTGGATGCATAGTGTCATGATCTGTCTTGTCGACTGGATTGAGAATCACCTAGGAGTCACATCGCTGGGAATGTCTGTTAGGGCATTCCCAGAGAGGATTAACTGAGGGGTAAAGGCAGCTTTCAGCATGGACAACACTTCCCAACAGGCAGCCCAGATCTAAAGAGGTCTGAGGGAAAAGCACACTGCATGTGTCTGTCTTTACTTCTTTCTGAGCGCTAACATCAGACCCAGACTCTTCAGTCTTCTAAGGTGAACTCAATACCAGGAATACTCTGGGAACCTCCTAGACTGTTTTCACTAGTTTGGTCCTTCTTAGAAGTTCAGCTTCTCAGGTTGAGACACTCCTGGGTTTTCTACTTCTCTAGTCTGCAAATAAGCATTGCTGGATTATACAGGCCCTGTTGTATATGCCATTCTAAAACCTCCCCCCACCACACACTATTGGTTATTTCCCATAGAAACCTTGCCTTATACATATTAGAGAATAAGAGGCTAGTGGGCTCTTGGAAAAATGTTTGACCTTAAACCTCCAAACTAACAATGTTCAGGAATTCCACATTGTACCAAGTGATACCATTCACATTTCCCGCTGCTTTTAATTTACCAGCATGCAGTAGAATGCTACTAACTTGACCAAGACCAAGGCTGGTCTTGATTTCACAGAGATCTGCCTACATTTGTCTATGAAGTTCTGAGATTAAAGGTGTATGTCACCACACAGAGCTCACTTATTTTATTTTTATTTTTATTTATTTTCTTTTTTTATCTTTTTATCTTTTTATTGATTTTTTTCCTCTTTTATTTTTTTAAGGGATTCTACAATATAATAGCACAGTTATTTTCAGATAACATTGACGTTACTCAGTTTGCCGTACAATTAGGTAATTGGTGCATATTTTTGGAGTGAGCCAAATTCTTAAGCTTAAGCAATGAATGTAAGTAACATTCATGTAAAACCAATTTGCAAGTATCTATGTCCAAATTTTGAACAACCCAAGGTTCCCGTAGTCTAGTTAGAGAAGCTTGCATGCACAAGCATGTTGATCAAATAGGAGTCCAGTCTATATTGCTGTAGTCTCATGATTCACCCCAATGTCTCCGAAGCCCTTACATTCTACCACGCCTCCTCTTCTGCAAGTTGTTCCCTAGGCTTTGGGAAAGGGGCACAAGTGGTTGAGAAGCAAAGCAGTCTATTTTCTCTGGAGATGTCATTCTGGACTCTAGTCTGTTCAGGTTGATCCCCTTCATGGGTTGACAGCTTATCCAGTGATACTTTTTAAATCCTACTAACAAAGCACAAGCAATTGGTTATACAGGCATTTAAGCAGTACTAATTATTATGGCAAGCTAAGCTGTGAGCATAGACACAGATGCTTAGATGGTACGCTAATCCACAAACTGTGTTTTCTTTTTTTTTTTTTTTTTTTTATTTATTTCTGTCTGTGTCTGAAGTAACTGTCTGCATGCAAGTCTGTGCACCCGTGTCGTGCAATTGCCGCGGAGGTCAGAAGAGGGTGTCGGATCCCTGGAACTGGAGTTCTCCTGGAATTGGAGTTTACAGACGGCTCTCGTCCGCCATGTGGGTGCTGGGGATCAACCCTGTGTCCTCTTGCAAGAGCGTCGGCGCTCCTAACCGCTAGGCTAATCCACAAACTGTGTTTTCTCTATAAAGGGTGACAAGTTCTTATCGTGGCTTATAACATCTCCTAACCAATAGAGGGCATAAGCTTGTGTTATTTGATTTTTAAATGGGTGGTAAGGGAAGGCTTTCTAAGTCGAAGCAATATCAGAGAAGTGACATAAAGTTCATGGAAATAGATCTTAAAAATATATTTCATAAAATATATATATATATTTTTTTTTATTTTATGTGTATGAGAGTATTGCCTGCATGTAGGTAGGTGTATGTCTGTTGTGCAATGCCTGTGGAGATCAGAAGAGGACATTGAATCTCTGGAAGTGGAGTTACAGATGGTTTCTTTTCTTTTTAATGAGGATGCAATTTTTTATTAGCCTAAATTCTTTGAATCCTAAAATTGTAGACACATCCTGGACTATAGATCCCCAGTGTCAAAATATCTCAATGTAATAATTGGGTTTTTTAAGATTTATTTTATGTTTATGCTTACAGGAGTAAGGATAGTATGAGCGCAGGTGTCTGAGGAGACTACTAGAGAATGTCAGATGCCCTGGAGCTAGAGTTGCAGGTCGGTGTAAGCCATCCCAGTGAACGATAGGAACCAAACTTGGGGTCATCTGCAGGGTACTGTGTACTTTTAACTGCTAGGCCATCTGTCCAGCCCCACAGTGTAATAGTCTTAAGCAAAAATATGATGTATTAGAACTGTGTTTGGGAAAGATTATAGGCTTTTCACACATCAACCTTTCTGTTGGGGTGAGGGTAGAGAACTGATTATTTTTTCTGTTTATTCTTTTTTATGTCTTTTTGAGGCAGGGTCTTCCTATAGTACCAGCCGGCCTGGAACTTCTTATGCAGACCAGGCTGGCCTTGAACTCACAGAGATCTGCCTGCCTCTGCCTCTGCTGGCATTAAAGGTGTGGACCACCACACCTAGCTCATTTCTTACTTTATTTTTATTTTTATTTTTTGCCTTTTTGAGACAGGGTCTCCCTGTAGCCCCAGCTGGCCTGCAGCTCACTCTGTAGACTAGGCTGGCCTTGAACTCACAGAGATCTGCCTGCCTCTGCCTCCCAAGTGCTAGGATTAAAGGCGTGAGCCACCACGCCCGGCTCCAGCTCATTTCTAACTTTTTTAAGTCAAGACACCACTCCCTTGTTTATGGCCATACCACCCTGAACACCCTAGATCTCATCTGCTCTTGGACGCTAAGCAGGATCAGTCCTGGTTAGTATAACTAAGATGGAAAGACACCTCTTTCTTTGCCAGTCCTTCCTACCTCTTAGATGAGTAAAACTCAACAACAAAAAGAAAACTCTCAAGACCAGATAACCCATCCTCTTCAGTCAGTACTAAACAATGTAAAAAATTTGTGCTCAAATCCCAAGATAGTACTCAAATTATGTGTGTATTAAGCAGATTCCAAAAATGAATTTGGGGTTTCAATATTACTAATCAAAATGAATGAAGTTACTTCCAGAACAAGATTCTCTGAGAGGCCACCTTATTCAGCATGACTGGCCTATAGTGACTTTCTGTCGGTCACATGATTGCAGAAGCTATTTGAGTGGTGATGTGGTTCAACACAGACTAAACACTCAAGTTTATACAGCGCTTGAGGTTCAGCTGTCTGTCTTCTTTTAGAAGAGGAAGTGGAAATAAAACTATCCAAAAGCAAAAATAATACATGAAGCTCCAAAGCTTTCTTGTTTTTGTTTGTTTGTTTGCTGTTTTTGTTTGTTTTGGTGTTTTTGAGACAGGGTCTCCCCACAGCCCTAGCTGGCCTAGAACTCACTACCCAGACCAGACTGGCCTCAATCCCACAGAGATCCATCTGCTTCTGTCCCCCAAGTGCTGGGACCAAAGATGTGTACCACCACGCCCAGCTTGATGGTCATAAACTTTTTAAGATTTTTTTATTATTTATAGAAAATCTCTAAAAGAGCTTTTCTCTGACTTAAAATGAAATTGCTGGGCTGGAGAGATGGCTTAAGAGCACTGACTGCTCTTGCAGAGGACCCAGGCTCAATTCCCAGCACCTACATGGAGGCTAAGAACCATCTTTGGCCAGGTGTGGTTGCCCATGTCCTCAATCCCAGCACTCGGGAGGCAGAGTCAGGAAGATCTCTGTGAGTTCAAGGCCAGTCTGGTCCACAGAGCAAGCTCCAGGCCAGCTGAGACTAAAGGGAGACCCCGTCCCCCCCCAAAAAAATTGCTACCTCTTCCATATCTGTTATAAGGGTACTAGATCATAGTCCTGACACCAAGAAAATTGGTTTCAATTATAGCTATTTTGAGTATCTGTATTTTAGCTTTTCAAATCTTAGCCCTATCTTCCCTGGTGACCAGTCTGGATAGAAAGCCTTCTCAGAATAGTCCTGTTAAGTAAATTCCTTCAAAACAGGGGCTTGGAGATTTTTAGCTTTAACTTATTTTTTCATAACTATTTCTTAGTAACTGTTTCTAACTTTACATTAATAGCTACATAAATAGTTGCTCAAAATATTTAGCCCACTTATTAATAGGTCATACAGACTTGGTCTAATACTCCATAAGTGGTTGGTTGGATGATTGGTTTGGTTTGGTGTTTTTGTTGTTGTTGTTAGTGTTTTTTTGTTTTTATTTTTGATTTTTTTGTGTTCTGCTTATTTATTTTTTTGTTATATTTCTGTTTATCTGAAAGCAACTATATTATTTTTTTAAACATTATGTTACTAATCAAATCTAGACCCGTGTCCCCCACCCTACCCCCACCCCACCAGAGCTCATTCATTCTGCCAAACATGCTTTTCATCTCTTTCTCAGTCTTTCTCAAAATTCTCCATGTGGAAGTTGACTGTTTTGAGCAGAAGTTCACCATTTCAGTCAATTCTTTGATGCAGTCCTTTCTGTTGTTGTTGTTTCCAATATGCATCACTCCCAACTACTTGAACAAAAGCTCAAGGGGCCATGCACAAGAAATATTTACAACTAGGTAATTGGCACTAGCATCCACAGATGAGGGATACCATTCATCGTTTGTTTTTCTGGGACCGTGTTATTTCACTCAGCATGATGTCCTCTAGCTCCAGCCATTTTCCTGCAAAGCTCGTGATGTCGTCTTTCTTTACTGCTGCATAGAACTCCATTGTGTAGATGTACCACATTTTCTCTATCCATTCGTCAGTTGAGGGGCATTTAGGTTGGTTCCAGCTCTTTGCTATTGTGAAGAGAGCTGAAATAAACATGGCCGTGCATGTATCTCTGTGGTGGCGTAAGTCTTGAGGGTACATGCCCAGGAGTGGTATGGCTGGGTCGGGTGGCAAGTTCATTCCAAGTCTTCCAAGGGTTCTCCACACTGCTTTCCATAGTGGCTGTACGAGTTTACATTCCCACCAGCAGTGGATGAGTGTTCCCCTTTCCCCACAACCTCTCCAGCACTTGGTATCATTTGTTTTCTTGATCCTAGCCAGTCTTATTGGAGTAAGATGATATCTTAAAGTGGTTTTCATTTGCATTTCCTTAATGATTAGTGATGTTGAGCAGTTCTTGAGGTGTTTCTCAGACATCTCTAATTCCTCGCTTGTGAAGTCTCTGTTCAGTTCTTTGCTCCATCTATTGAGCGGGTCATTTGTTTTCTTTTTTCTTTGTTTTTTGAGTAGTTTATATATTCTGGAAATCAATGCTTTGTCAGATGTATCTGCAGTGAAGGTTTCCTCCCACTCTGTGGGATTTCTCTTCACTTCCTTGATTGTTTCTTTTGATGTACAGAAGCTTTTGAGTTTGATGAGGTCCCATTTGTCAATTGTCGACCTTAATTCTTGTGCAGCTGCTGTCTGATTTAGGAAGTCTTTTCCTACGCCTATGTCTTGTAGTCTGCTGCCAACTTTTTCTTCTATCACCTTCAGAGTTTGGGGTTTCACGTTGAGGTCTTTAATCCATCTGGAGTTGACTTTTGTACAGGGTGAGAGGTAGGGGTTTAATTTCATTCTTCTACAAGTGGTGATCCAGTTTTGCCAACACCACTTGCTGAAGATGCTGTCTTTTCTCCATTGTGGTTTCTTGGCCCCCTTGTCAAATATGAGATGGCTGAAATTGTATGTGCTCAGATTTGGATCTTCGGTTTTGTTCCATTGGTCAACAGGTCTGTTTTTGTGCCAGTACCAGGCTGTTTTTATGACTATAGCCCTGTAGTATAGTTTAAAATCTGGTATAGAGATCCCTCCTGTGTAGCTCTTTTCACTCAGGGTTGATTTGGCTATTCGGGGTCTTTTGTTTTTCCAAATGAATTTAAGAACTTTTGTTTCCAAGCCTGTGAAGAAACTCTTGGGGATTTTGATTGGGATTGCATTAAATCTATACAAGAGTTTTGGTAAAATGGACATTTTTACAATGTTAATTTTCCCAATCCATGAGCATGGGAGGTTTTTCCATCTTCTGATGTCTTCTTCAATTTCTTTCTTTAAAGGTTTAAAATTTTTGTTGTAGAGGTCCTTGGTGTCTTTGGTTAGGTTTGTTCCTAGGTATTTTATTGTTTTTGAGGCTATTGTGAGTGGGAAGGTCTCTTTGAATTCTTTCTCCAGTTGCTTGTTCTTGGTGTAAAGAAAGGCCATTGATTTTTTTTTTTTAGGTAAATTTTGTATCCTGCCACTTTGCTGAAGCTGTTAATCATTTCTAGGAGTTTTCTGGTGGAGTTTTTAGTATCCCTTAAGTAAACAATCATATCATCAGCAAATAGGGTAGCTTGACTTCCTCTTTTCCAATTAGTACTCCTTTAATTTCCTTTTCTTGCCTTATTGCTCTAGAAAGTGTTTCAAGCACTATATTGAAGAGGACTGGTGACAGGGGGCAGCCTTAGGGCCACCCACTTTAAAGAAAAGCATATAAAGAGCCTAGAAGAGGAAGCAGTTGTGGTGCATTCTGGGAAGTCAATGGCACAAGGTGCCTAGAAAAGTAGGCAGGTGACAGAAGTCACTCTGTGTCTTGGGAGTCATGTTAATGACTTGTCTGAGACAAAATTCATGGAAGCTGAGATTATTAAAACATTCAATTATTTTGAGATGGTAGAGAAGGTGATACAGGCTCTCTCATTTAGGAGTAAATCTCCACCATCTCCTATTCTTAGCATTTTGGTCAGTTATAGGTTTCCACATTAGCCACCCCTGGCGGGGCTCACTTTCAGTGTGGAACCAAGAAGGTCGTCATCACCTCATCTTCTGCTGATGCTCCTGTGTCTGTGGAATGAGGATAAACTGTGAGAAAGCTCTCTCAGGATTGTCAGCACTGCCTTATGCACCACCCTTAGTAACGTCAGGTCACCTGTGACAACTTGGCACTGTGAAGTGACTCATGACCATAATCTATCTGTTCCATTTCCACCACAGAGAAGACCTCTGGGAAGCTTTGGTATGCTATCCATGGGTCTGCCTAGGCCATCATACTTGCATTCAATGGGACAGCCAAATCTGAGTCCAACATCATGCTACAGCTGAATGAGACACTCACTAGCACCACATTTCTGCATGTTCATTTCTAGCATGTGTACCATTGACCTACCATCTAGAGAAGGTAGAAAAATATGGTGGGTGATATTAAGAGAATAATGAGACAGTAATTAGAAGGTGGCCCAAAGGCATTCTAAGCTACATACAGGTTGTCTCCAACAACTGTAGCAGGGACATCTACTCTTCCAACTTTGATACCTTGGCTTGAATTGTCCTCAATGGCCACTTTGTGAAATTCACTTCCTGGTATGACTGAAGTTGGCATGTTCTCCAAGAGAAGCCCCAGCAAGATCACAGGGAAACAAGGAGGCCCTCAGTAGCAGAGGCCTGTCCCACTCAGTCCCGACTCAGTCCCCAAAACATTGAGAATCTCCTCTCCTCAGTTTCCATCCCAGACCTTTGAAGAAGGCAAGTCTGGCCATATACTGTGAAAAAGTGTACTACATTCAGAAACAGGAAAAGAAAGCTTATCATACATCTAGAGTGGGCAGAGATTAGAGAAGATCTTGCTCATTTGTCTGTCTAAAACATTTGCTCTTGAATTTCTTTTTATTTTTTTGACACTGTCAGCTTCTAATAAGAGACACCTCTGACCTTACAAAACGTTATACATTAGAAGCGATAGGGCAGGATTTAAGATGCTAACTGTTTATCAGTTTTCAAAAGTCTTTTGCGGACAATAGGATTTGAAGTAGTCAAATGAAAGCCCAGCCATACAAACAATATTAGGGTCAGTGAATGAACAACCCTGCACCCATTTTATCATACAGATTCATTGTTAAGAAACACAAAACCAAAAAAGTAAAATAAAACAAAAGAGAACAGTTGTTATTTTGTTTCTCTGATATTTGAGGAATCAAAGAAAACTGATACATGGTTTTCTTATTTTTGAAAATTCCTCTGTTTTGAACATAAAGTGTACTTTCCTAAGATGTTGGAAAAACTTGAGCTGAAGTTAAGTGTCCTTTATTGATTCAGTCAGTTCCTTGAACGTCTTTTTTGTTGCTATCTTTCCCTTTAATTTTTTTCTTTTTGGTATTTTTAAGATAGGGTCTCTCTTTAGTCCCAGCTGGCCTGGAGTTTGCTCTGCAGACCAGGCTGGCCTTGAACTCACAGAGATCAGTCTGCCTCTGCCTCCCAAGTGCTGGGATTAAAGGCGTGTGCCACCACACCTGGCACTGTTCCCTTTAATTTTATAATGCTCCAAAATGTGCATATGTACACTCCACACATATATCGAAATTACAACATCTGAAAATAAACTATAGGTTAATTCCAAAACATGTTTAGGGATTCATATTTTCATAGTAGAGTTGCATGCAGGTAAAAATAAATATTAATTTACATTCCTAAATTACATAGCATTTGATGTATGCTTTAATGTACTTTTTTTAAATTTTTATTTTATTTATTTATTTATGTGTATGAATGTACTGTTTTGCGTGCAGGTCTGTGCACCCATGTCGTGCAATGCCGCGGAGGTCAGAAGAGGGTCTCGGAATCCCCTGGAACTGGAGTTCTCCTGGAATTGGAGTTACAGATGGTTCTCAGCCGCCATCNGAGACTTTGTCTCAAAAAGCAAAAAAAAAAAAAAAAAAAAAGACAACTGCATAAATTGCAGGTAATGGATGGCAGTAGTAGCAATTATCTAAGTGAAATAACATAGTCCCAGAGAAACGATGACATGTGGTGTCCCTCATTTGTGGATCCTAGCACTAAATCCTTATTTGTACAGCAAACTGAGTAATTTTTTCTCTTTTTTAGTAAACATAATACTTGATGCTACTATAAAAAAAGTACATAAGGGGCTGAGAGATGGCCTACGGTTAAGAGCGCCAACCGCTCTTGCAGAGGACCAGGTCGTCCCCAGCACCCAGATCCTAGTTTGCATAGAGTAAACTGCATGGATCTCAGGGATCAAGTTATGGTTTAAAAATATTTTATTTACTAGTACTTGGGAGGCAGAGGCAGGCAGAGGCAGGCAGAGGCAGGCAGAGGCGGGCAGATCTCTGTGAGTTCAAGGCCAGCCTGGTCTACAGAGTGAGTTCCAGGCCAGCTGGGGCTACAGGAGACCCTATCTCAAAAAGCCCCAAAATATTTTATTTATTTTTTTGTCTTTTTGAGACAAGGTCTCCCTGTAGCTGCAGTTGTCCTGGAACTCACTCTGTAGACCAGGCTGGCCATGAACTCACAGAAATCCACCTGCCTCTGCCTCCCGAGTGCTCAGATTAACTACGCCCAGTGATGTCATCTTTCTTTACCAATACATAGAACTCTATTGTGTAGATGTACCACATTTTCTTTACCCATTCATTAGTTGAGGGACACGGGTTGCTTCCAGCTCTTCACTATTGTTAAGGGAGTGGCAATAAACATGATTGTGCATGTATCTCTGCAATAGAATGAGTCTTGTGGGCATATACCCAGGAGTGGTATGACTGGGTCAGGTGGTAGGTTCATTTTAAGTCTTTTAAGAGTTCTCCATGCAGCTTTCTATAGGGGATTGTGTGAGTTTGCTTTCCCACCAGCAATGACTTGGTATTCCCCTTTCCGCACAACTTTTCGAGCATTTGTTTTCTTGATCATAGCTAGTCTTACTGGGGTAAGATGAAATCTTAAACTGGTTTTAATTTGTATTTACTTAATTGTTAGCAGCATCAAACACTTTTTAAAAAATATTTGTATTGAAGTTTTTTTGCATTTCATACAACTTTTCTCAATCCAATTTAGACTCATTCCCTCTTCCATTCTGCCATACATGTCTTGCATCTTTTTCTCATATTTTTAAAGTTTTTCTATGCAGAGATTTACTGTTTTGAGCAGAAGTTTGCTGTTTCAGTCAGTTCTTTGACCTAGTCCTTTTGTTGTTGTTGGTCCCTCCAATTTGTATTGCTCCAAAATATGCATATATATTTATATCACAGATTTACAAAAATTATGACATCTGAAAATAAACATGTTTATTCCAAAATATGTTTAGGAATTTACATTTTTCCCTTTAATTTTATATTACTCTAAAATATGCATACATACCCTCCACTCATATACCAAAATTATAATGCCTGAAAATAAGTGGTAGGTTAATTCTAGAGCCCATTAAGGGATTTACATTTTACCAGTATTGTTGCTTTCAGTTTTCCTTACATGTAGGGATTTTAGCATCCACAAATGAGGGATACCATTTGTTTTACTGGGACTGTGTTACTTCACTTAGCATAATGGCTTCTAGTTCCATCCATTTACCTGCAAAGTTCCTGATGTCCTCTTTCTTTACTGCTGCATAGAACTCCATTGTTTAGAAGTACCACAATTTCTTTTCCCATTCATCAGTTGAGGGAAACTTGGGTTGATTCCAGCTCTTTGCTATTATGAAGAGAGCTGCAATAAACATGGTTTTGCATGTTTCTCTGGGACAGGTTGAGTCTTGTGGGTATATACCCAGGAATGGTATGACTGGGTCAGGTGGTAGATTTAATTTGAGTTTTTTTCCATACTAGTTTTCATAGGGGTTGCATGAGTTTACTTTCCCACCAGCAGTGAATGAGTGTTCCTATTTCCCCACAACCTCTCCAGCATTTGATGTCATTTGTTTTCCTTAAGCTGGTTTTAATTTGCATCTCCTTAATTATTAGAGATGTTGAACACTTTTAAGATGTTTCTCAGCCATCTTTATTTCTTCATTTGTGAAATCTCTCCTCAGCTCTTTACTCCATCTTTTGATTAGGTCATTTGTCTTCTTGATCCTTTGTTTTTTTTGAGTAATTTATATACTCTGGATGTTAATTCTCTGTCAGATGTATCACTGGTGAAGTTTTCCTCCCACTCTGTGGGTTTTCTCTTCACTTCTTTGATTGTTTCTTTTGCTGTACAGAGGCTTTTGAGTTTAATGAGGTCCCACTTGACAATTTTTTTACCTTATTTCCTCTGCAGATGCTGTCTTATTTAGAAAGTCTTTTCCTATGCCTATAACTTTTAGGTTACTGCCAATGTTTTCTCCTATCAGTTTCAGAATTTCAGGTTTTACATTGAGGTTTTTGATCCACTTGGAGTTGATTTTTGTACAGGGTGAAAGGTAGGGGTTTAGTTTTATTCTTCTACAAGTGCTGATCCAGTTTTGCTAACACCGTTGCTGCCTTTCCTCCATTGAGTCTTCTTGGCCCCTTTGTCAAATATGAGGCGGCTGAAATTTCATGTGCTCAAATTTGGATCTTCAATTTTGTTTCATTTATCTACAGGTCTGTTTTTGTGCCAGTACCAGGCTGTTTTTATGACTCTAACCCTGTAATATAGTCTCCTTGTATTCCTTCTCCAATTGCTTGTTTTGGTATAAAGAAAGGCTAATGATTTTTCTAGGTTGATTTTGTATCCCACCAGTTTGCTGAAACTGTTAATTGTTTCTAGGAGTTTTCCGGTGGAGTTTTTGGCATCTGTTAGGTAAACTATCATGTCGTCTCCAAACTGACTATAACTGATTCTACTTCCTGATCCTCTTGGCATAAGTGTGGTCCTATTCATCCATTAGGCTAATGGAATGTGAACATACAAGACAGGAGCCATTTTGAAGCAGAACTTATAAGATCATTTCATGGCTTAAGCAACAAAATTGTTTTCTTCCTCTCCCTAATTCTCTTCAGCTTGGATCATTTATTCTCAATATAAAACAGATTATTGGAAGTAGACCAAAATCTATCTATCTATCTATCTATCTATCTATCTATCTATCTATCTATTTATCTATCTATCAGTCATCTATCTATAGCTTTTCAATGTTCTTCCCCCCTTTTGTCCAGAGCCCTCAGATTTCTGGGACTGCAGGTTCCCTGGATTCACTCTGACTAGCGGGTCAGCGAATCCAGGTCCTAGCCCTGGAAGGGAGGGGGAAGGAGAAGGTACTGGGAAGCCTGGAGAAAGGGGGAGAAGAAAGGACAAGGAAAGGACAGACTCAAGAAAGAGGCCAGGAGAAATTCCATGGGGGAATAACTCAACTTTACTTCTACAACCCGGGGTACTTATACTGGACCTTGTGAAGTGTGACTGGGGTTTGGGGTGTACAGGATTTTACACCATATACTCCAGATCATACAGGAATGTGACAATGTTTTGCCGAAAGCATCAAAGACAGTGGCACCAGGTAGGTTGCAAAAGCAAGCAGGAGATTGGCAGGATTCCGGCTTGAGGGCTGGGGGTTGCCAGCTGACTTCCTAAGTGCTTATGCCAAACGAAATCCCCACATCTATCTGTCTGTCTATCTATCTATCTACTATCTATCTGTCTATCTATCTATCTATCTATCTATCTATCTATCTATCTATCTATCATCTATCTATCTATCTATCTATCTATCTATCTATCTATCTATCTATCATCTCTCATCTGTTTATCTAGTTCATAAATATGAATGGACACTAGATAGACTTACTAGACTCCAGTGAATGAACTTGCACTGAGGGATATCTGGGTATAAACTTGACTTGATAGGCTTTGCCGTATATAACAGAATGCATGAAATCCAATGGGGAGGATGCATGGGGTGTGGATGGATGAAGAGCTATAGAAAGATTAAGATATGTTAAGATGTTTTGTATGAAGCACACAAAAATTCAACAAAATATATATTGAATTTTTTCATATATATCATAAACAGAAAAATATTGAGAAGCACTGGACTGACCCTCAGGATGGGAGGACACATGCAACAGAGCCATTGACAGGGGACACACTGTTGATATGAGTGAGAAAAAGCTCTTTTATCATAGTAGTATTTGGAGTGATTCCCTTGTGTGCATAGGGAAAGCTGACAAATATAAGAGCAATGTCTTGCCTTTTGTGGTCAAAATTACACAGTAAGTCATTTTTATGAGTGCTAACTCCTGGAACTTTGGTTCAGAATTTCTAGTATATGGTATATTAATACTTATTTTTGAAAGGCTCTCCTGATAATTCTGCTGAACAAATGTACAAGAGGCAAGTGATGCCCATTAAGGCAAATTTCTGTGATTCATTTGCATAGTCTAGTCAGCTAGGTAAATGCCTCACATGTAACATTTGGTGTTCTCATCTTCAAATTTTCCATTCGAGAGTTGTAGCCAACACCAAATGACAAAAGCATACTGCTTACCAAAGGGTAATTTAAAAACATTGATGTAGTGTTTTCTTACCCAATATTTCTTTGGGGTATGTTTTATTTTTGTTAGTTTTGGAAGTTAACTGTAGAGTGTTTTGTGTTTTATTCCTATTCTAGCCTTAGACTCTGCCTTCTGATCTCTATCATACCTGTAGCGACATGGTCTGGGAGTAAGAGCCTTGGTTTCTTCTTTACTTAATGGTTGCTCCCTTTTTGTACATGATCAGGACTTTACAGACTCAGAAGGTGCAAGGTACTTGTCCATGCTTGGAAACAGCCTCTCAAGAAGAAATCTTTGTGGCATTTCTATAGCAGACCTCATTTCTATTTTTGCCTTCACCATGGTTTATGTTCAGCATAAGAGCAGTTCATGTTGATGACATGTAAAGGGAAATCTATGGGGATTGTGTGTGTTTGGGGGTGGGTATTTTTCTTTTCTTTTCTAAGAAGGGCTTTGAGAAAGGTAGTTTCTTTGTTCTCATCCTCTGTCTGTCTTCCAAGAATGCTGTGAGTGAAGATATGACAAGAGCTGGTCATTCATCTGGTGACCACAGGTGCACTTCTGTAAAGAAAGAAGAACCAGCTAGGTGTGGTGGCACGTATCTCTAACCCCAGCACTCAGGAGGCACATGGATCTCTGTGAGTTTGAGGCCACCTGGACAGCATAGCAAGCTCCAGGCCAGCCAGTGCCACATAGTAGAACCCTGCCTCAAACAAGCAAACAAACAAACAAACAAACAAACAAACAAGAAAGATAGATGAAAAAAAGAAAAGAAGAAACAGAAAGTCAGAAAGCATCTGGAATCTATGATGGCACACTGAACTGTTTTTCAACTCATGAGATTCCTCAAGTTCAAATTTAACATATGAAAGATTTAAATGTTTTCACTGTGAAAGCTACTGTTAATTAAGCATTCTGTAATAAGAAGCCAAAGCATATCTAGCAGACATAAACATGCTTATTTATAAAGATTTTTCCATCTATTTGGCTTGTATTTTCTTACTTTTAAGTTTGACAGTTCCTACTATGTTTAGTCCTGTATTTTTGCCAACTGTGTGCGTGCGTGCGTGTGTGTGTGTGTGTGTGTGTGTGTGTGTGTGTGTGTGTGTGTTGCTTGTCTAATGATTTTGTAAGGTCATGTTTGTAATACTGGAATCAGATTGTCAATTTATCATTTTGTGTCTTCCAGATGATGACTTTGTCAGGACGGAGCAGTGAATTTGTTGCTGAATACCTGCAAGAAGTTCACTCTATCAAGTTTACATTTCGCACTCAGAGTACTAGAATCTATTACTAGCCAGGATGTCAGGGTCTCCAAACCAGGCAAGATCCTGATTGCCATTTTGATGAGCCATGAATGAACAGAAATGGACAGACACTGAGATACAAGATACAGCTTCTAGGAAAGGATAACTAGCACCCTTTGGGTAAGAGTAGAGTTTGTTTCCTGTGTTGTCCCTTTTAACCTCTTGGTTGCATGATTTTAATGACTTCTTTGGTCTGTTGATATTTGAAACATTAACATAATTATCTATTTTAACATATTGTGTTTACCACCTGCTGGGGATGAAACACTGAAACTATCACTAGTAGCTCATTAACAGTAACACTAGTCCCTCATTAGCAGTGTTGACCCAATTACATGTTGTGCATCCCAGAGACAAATAACTGTAATTGCAACTCAAAAGTGATTTCATAAACACGAAGATTCTTGTTTTTTTGAAATGCAAATTGGAAAGCATTATTTGAATTTTCCACATAAATACACGTTTAAATGAAACAAAATCATTCAACCAAATAAAATAAAAATTCAATCTAAAGAGAGGCCATTTGGAA
>VZQC01010451.1:211792-261637 GCA_009823505.1 Rhizomys pruinosus
GGTGCCTATGTGCAGTGTGCATATGATCAACCAAACACATGCATTGAGTCTGTGCGTTTGTCCTTCATTCTTGGATCCAGCCATCTTGCAGCTACTATGTCCTTGGATCTCGCTATTTTCATTTTCTTCTCATAATAGTTGGAACTCCTTCACAATCAAATGAGTCTTGCACTTAAACTGATGGGGAATTTTGCAAGTGTGAGGCCTCAGAATGTGAAATGGTCAAGATGGGTTGTGGACTACACATTTGTTAACCTCTTAACTGTAGCAGAGTAAATGGCTGGGTCATGGTTTGTTAAATCTTAGAACTCTGACAATGGTCTCCAATAAGGGTTGAGTTTTAGAGTTTAAGAAAATTGGTCTGTGGTTTTAATTTTGTTCTGCTTTCTAATTCTTTGATGCAAAGGTTATGCCTTATTTTCAAGATAAATTGGGAAGAACTTTAAATGAAATGAAATTATTGCACACTTAAATATATGACCAAATTTACTAAAACAACTGTCTGAGACTAATCTTTATTGAAATAGTTCATTTGGAAACTATTTATTTCTTCCATGTTTTTTTGCTTTACTCAATTTATCCGTCCTCAAGTAAATGTTGCAACTTTATTTTTTCTAGGGAATGTAACCATTCTTAACCATATATTTTCACTTCTTTCATGAGATACCCTCTAAAGACGTCTCTTCATACTATCTAAAGAACCAAGAACGTGAAGTTTTACAAAAGTACTTATACCACTTATCACTTTAATATTTTGTCTTGTTTTTATCACCATGATTTCCTTCATTCTATTTTCCTTATTTTCTGAAATTTTTCTATAGAGGTTCTTATGTTGGATTTATTCTTCCTTTTATAATAATGAAAGCTTTAAGAGCTGTGGACTTCTTTTTGCTGAGCATAGCTTTTCTCTTTAAGTTTTGCATACTGCATTCACAATATCATTACTTTCTAAATAGTGTGCAGATGTACTTCAGATTCTTTGTTTAAGCAAGTTCAGTTCTGAGCATGTGTTTGTTGTTTGTATATACACATGACCAGTAGATGTGCATTTGTTAACTTGTTCTTAATTTCACATGATTATATCAATATCAATCAATGTCTCTGGCTTATGTTAAGTAAGGGTCACAATGTCTAAAAAGAAATCAGCAGAAAGTCTGGTCAAAAACTGTTTGCAGGATGGTGGGGGTGGGGTGGGGGGAGTATATTGCCTTCCAATTGTTTCAAGAAAACACTAATACTGACTCAACTTGAATTTAAGACTTACTCAAAAAAGATGGTTTTGTCAGGTTTTACAGATAAGTATATATATCCACTTTTGCACTTTTCTAAATTCCTTCTACTGTGTATTCCCAGGTTCTTAGAATTCTCACCATCTTATAAATAATCTAAAATCACAATAACCAAACACACATAGTAAAGAATAAAGGTTCATACATGGGAAGCTTCTAAGGTTTGCCTTTGGACATTTGTTCTCTCTTGTTGATTTCTCATGTTCTATAACTAATTTAGATTATTTCAAAAAAATTCAAGTCTCCAAATAATTAATTTCTCTTGTATTTCTCCCTGAATCTACTGTGTAAAACAAAGCCATCTGAAGTTATCAGTACTTATATATCAGAGAAAAGGTGTCTGTAAAATGTCTGTCCCTGGATAGAACTCTTTTATTAAACCCCACTCACCCATGATTCAAGGACCATTGCAGAAGAGGGGGCAGAAAGATAATAAGAACCAGGACTTGTGTCTAAACATAAGGAAACAGTCTTCCAGACCTTTGGGAACTTGCTCATAGGACTTTGCAGCAATGGTGATGGCATGTAGGAGACCCATGCAAACACGATCAGACAAAAACCCAGCATAGAACTGGAGGAATGGACATCAGGCTCCGACCTTAGCTGAAGAACTATTTGCAACTGATTACTGATGGGTAAGGGAGAGTTGATCTTTTTTAAAGGAGAGACTTTAACTATGTTGACTAGACTCCAGTGAACAAACTTGCACTCATGGATGTGTGGTACAAAAGCTTGACAGGACAGGCCTCAACATACAGGCAGAATGTTTGAGATCTGACTGGGGATTTATGGGGTATAGATGTTGGAGGGGATCTAAATACTTAAACTGCATTATATTAAATGCTCAAAAACTCAATAAAAATACATTAAAAAGGGAATGAATTGTTTAAGATATTGTAACTTTTTAAAAGTGTGGCAGAATATTAAGAAAAATATTTGAAGCGAACACTACTTTTCAGAGTATCTTTGGAAAAGTAATAACGTTTTCCACCAGGATCAGAGAAGGAAGGACATTGGTACAAGGAATTGGGAATGGGATATGGCCACTAATGGCTTCTTTTTAAAAAAATATGTATTTTTATTGAATTTTTGTTGATTTCATGCATCTTAATCATAGTTAGAGCCCCTTCCCACATGTACCCCCCCCATAGCCCATTCACAGATTTCAGGCATTCTGCCATATATGTTAAGGCCTACTGAGTCAAGTTTGTGTCCCTCAGTGTGAGTTCATCCACTAGAGCCTGTTCAGGCCTATGTAGTGTCACTCCCTTAAAGAATGTTAACTCTCCCTCACCCAGCAGTGATTGACTCCAGTAGTTTTCAGCTAGGATTGGGGCCTTCTGCCCATTTCCCTAGTTATATGGTTTGTCTGATTGAGTTTGCATGTGTCTCGTGCATGCTGTCACCATTGCTGTAAATTCATATGAGCAAGGTCCCAGGAACCTGTACTCTCTTTTTCTTTATGGTCATGCACCACACCTGGCTCTTATAATCTTTCTACCCCCTCTTGTGCAATGGTCCCTGAGCTCTGGGTGGGTGAGGTTTAATATAGGAGTCCCATCCAGGGACACACTCTCTGCAGTCTCTTATTCCCTACACTTTATGCGGGTGTGGCCTTCTGTGTTTGCTGCCTTCTGTAACATGTGAAGCTGATGAGAGTCAAGAGATGCCTTGGCCTTTTCTGTATCCCTTGTCATACTACGTTCCATGAGCCTTATATATAGAGGTTCCATTGTAGATGTGTCACTTAGGGTTTGGCCTCTCACAAACACTTTTTTCTCTCTGTGTGACCAGTTATAGAACTCTGTACTAGTCTCTGTCTATTGCAAAAATAAGCTTCTTTGATGAGTAGTGATTGGTATACTTGTCTGTAAATATAAGGATCCATAATTAACATATAATAAGAAATCGCATTTATATAGGAATGTGACAGACATAGGGTGTTCTCTAGGGTCTATGACTTCTCCAGCCATGTGTATTTGGCTAGGTTTATAGTGCCACCCATGAGTTCCCTCACATTGAGAGGGCTTTAAGTCCAAGTAGATAGCTGTTGGTTTCCCCCAAGATGAAAGTGCCAATACTGCATTGCTATAGTTTATTGTGTTGGTCATTGTTGTGGTTATTAGGCTTCTAACAGCTTCTTGAACAAATTTTTAAATAATATGATTTGTAACCTCACCTCTACCTCTACTTCAGTAGAAACATGAGTAACCAATCCTTAAAATAGATAGATGTTAATTAACTCCTAATTTATAAATTGAGTTGTTTCTGAGCTTTACTTCTTTGGAGTCAGTGTTCTAGAGTTCAGTGAGTTGTTTCTTGACTATGTTTGAGTTAAAAAGTGTGTTGTTATTTTTTCCTTTCTTTTCAATTTTGCTTTTGACTCTAGATTTTGATTTTGATTTTAGATTAACAAAATCTTCTGTAGTTTCTGTGAATATCCAGGAGGTTCAAAAGCCAAGGGTCTGTGAGCTCTATCCATGAGTATAAAAACATATTTTGTTTTAGTTGTCTCTTTTTAAAAAATATTTATTATTTTTTATTTTATGTGTATGAGTGTATTACCTCTTTGTAAGTGTACCCATGTCATACAATGCCCTTGGAAGTCAGAAGACGATGTCAGATCCCCTGGAACTGGAGTAACAGATGATTGTTAACTGCTATGTGGGTGCTGGGAATCCAATCTTGGCCCTCTGCAAGAGCAGTCAGTGCTCTTAGCCACTGAGCCATCTGTCCATTAAGTTGTCTCTTTTCTGAAATGAATTTAAACTGTGCTTTATGGGTTGTTCCTACCATAGCTCTAACCACTACTAATTAGTGTCAATACTTCTTGCATTCTGTCTTTATGTTTCTGACAGTCTTGCTTTCCAAAGTCCTGGTGAACCTTAAGAAAAAAATCATCTTAATGAATAACTTAATAATAGGTTGATAGAAGCTGAAATTCAACTTTATAGAGACAGTTTTGAAGTAGAAGTCATTCATTTTTCTTTAGAAAATTGTGTGACACTTTTGGTTGCAGAACTAAAGTTGGAGATGCTGACCTGAGATATTAAAATGGCTTTCCCCATCATCTGAGTCCTATTGCAGCCCATACAGATTTTTGCATTATGGCTTTTCAATGTATGCTCTGCAAACTGTTTTATCTGAAAGCTTGACTTACTGCACTTGAGAAAGAGAAAAAAAGTCTCTAGATAGTGCCATGCTGACTCTCTGAGTAACTGAGTCCCATGACTCAAAACTACTATAAACAACACGAGCAGTCTAAAGCTTGTAACTCTGTTTCTGAACATGCCTTGTCTTTAAGTTTGAACTCATTTACATTACTACCACTTAGATGCATAGTAGGCATCTCAAGTGGTATGAATCCCATGTGGTATGAAGAAAGCTGAATCCCATTCTTCTGCTTCTTCCTAAACCTTTTCTGTCTTAGTACATGAATCTATCATTTACTCTTGATTCCATGATTGAAGCCAAAATACCAAGGAGAACTTTTGTGGGTAAACAATTATTATGGTTTTCATAAAACTGGAAGTTTTTTGAAGACATAGGATTTATGTCACTAAAGCCAGAAAAATCTTAAGCAAGCAGAGAAGAGTTGATTATACTGAATCAATGATTCTTCCGTTGCATCAAAGGAGTTAGCTGTGTTTAAAATTAATGAGACTCCCATGATAAACGAGATCCTGGAGAATAATAGCAAGTTCTTGATTTAAGTGGCCAGTGAACCACAATCAAATATTTGTCTGTTTTGTAATCATAAAGCCAAAAGTAGTGATGTTGGAAAAACTGTGACTTCCTGTTGAGATACAGCAATGAAATACTGTAACAGGAGAGAGCTGTGAATTGAAATCACTTATCATATCCGATTTCATCAAAATTACTTGAAATCTTATTCTATGCATCAGTTTCAGAAGAGTATTTCTTGTTAGGAAGCATGCTGGGAAGTCTTTTTTGTTGTATCCCTGGAGTTATAATTGTATTATCCTTTTTGGACATGTGATTAACATCATTAATGACAACAAACATATCTTATTTTTAAGAAAGGTCTTTTGTTTCCTGAAGACAGAAATTTAATTCCAAATTGCTAAAGCCAAAAATGGAATAATTGGCAAAAATTTAGTTATTAACAAACAGTAATTTACTTCTGGGTGCCACATGGAAATGAAACAATGAATAAGGTGGAATATTCTGCATGCTGGGAGAATTAATATGACTCATAACAAACAAATATATAGGCTGTTATTATGGAGAAATGTGGTCAAGGAAAGGTGGTTCAGAGTGATGGAGTCAGTGAAGAAATGTAAAGGGAGGTACAAGAGAGGGAAGGGACCTGTTCTTAGATACTTCTTGGTATACCTCTCTGTAGGAGTGGTAGGTGAACAGAAACCCAAGAGGATCGAGGGGCTGAGCCATGCAAAGTTTTCAGAAAGGATCTTGCTGAACAGAGAGAAGAATGAGATTGAAGACATGTTTGGGTACTGGCAGTGGAGTTGGGAGAAGACACAGAAACTGAGGCCAGAGATACAAAGGGGGACTGAGTTAGTGCAGGCTGTAGAGAGGTATTTGGATGTAGGTACAATGAGAAATATACAGGTAATCCTTACTCTGCTGGCTGCTGTTGAGAGAACGGACAATAGACAAAAGTAGGATGGCCTGCCTTAATGTGCATTTGTTTTCCAGACAAGAAATGGTATTGGCTTTTCCTAGGATGGCAGGGGTGAAGGTTAAGAAAAGTGGTAAGGCTAATTTCAACCAAAGGTGACCCCAAAGATATGATGATGAAGAAAGAGATGGCTGCAAAGCTCTGGGGTATCTTAGAGTGAATAGATGCTATTTTCCTCATAGCAGTAGGCCGAGCAAAGGAGGCATATCTGTGCAGGGAGAGTCATCTCAGGTGTGCACGTGGAAATATGGAGCAGGGAGCTAGCTCCACAGATCGAAAAATCTAGGGGAATATTGGAGCCTGAGATGTAATTTAGGAGCTGACAGTAAGTAGATGATGTTCATGGCCATGAGAGTGTGCAAGACACTTAGGAAAGTGAAAGAAAGGATAGAGTGTGAAAATGGAGACTTCAGGATACTAAACCAGTGCTGTCCGTAAAACACTCAGAGCATGCATGCGTCAATAATAATGCCTATTATTGAGGTTTATTTGCTAATTTATTTGATAGACAATACTAATGTTTGTCTAAATGTGAATACAAATAATATCAACAATTACACATGTAGCATGGAGATTTGGGAGAGAACAGGCAGTAGAAATTAAATCAGAAGAGCCAGCATGGCTGAAAGTTACAAAGTTCCAATAAAAGGATGTGGTCAAGTTTTGTTAAACGCTCTTGTGAGGTGAAATAAGATGAGACCAGTTTAAAAGAGGAAGTATTCAAAGATGATTCAGTTGGATAGTCAAAGATGAAAGGGGAATGCATATGTTATGTTGAGGGTTAGTTGTAAGAGCAGCTGTGTTCTGGACCACAAGACAGTAGGCTGGGATTCGGTTGAGAATTAGGGGGGCAGGCTGGAGGGATAACGCAGCCGTTAAAGGCTGAGGCTAAGAACCGCAAAAAAAAAATAATAATAATTAGGGGGACAGATATCTGAGACCCTGGAAGACTGTACCTTAGAGTTGGTACTGGCAAGCGTGTCTGGAGGAACCACACTCTAAGGACAGCTTCCTTGAGAACTTGGGCAAGGGACTCTCCATAAAGGAACTGGAGACACTGGCTAAGTTTCTCTGTTCTAAGTAGGGAAGACTGGCTTTGCAGTAAGCTGGGAACATGAGATTCTGTCTAGATGGAACAACAGTGCTGGGCAGGTGCCACTGGTGCCTCTTGGGGCTGCAGTAACAACAGCATTCACTGCAGTTGTGGGAGGAAAGTACTCTAAAAGAATTGAGCTAATTGTGGTTCTCCTTCCATGATATCAAGCAGTCTGAGAATTGAGCAAGGATTTAATTTCCTTTTAAAAACATTAAGCCATGCACATTACTGCATAAGAATATGCAGTAGAAAAATTTGTTTCTAGTTTAATGAATTCCCTGCTTCTTTGTCATCGTATGACGGCACTAACATTACTGTTGTGTGTCTGGATCTCAGCAATATTGTTACCTTTTTTCATGCTTGGAATGACCCTAGCTCTAGAGCCTGATTTATGTTTAAGGGCATGTAAATGATCAAATGCATGCATGCTATGACAGGCCTCTAAGTTACAGATGCACATGTATTGGGTCTACTTGGAATGAGCCAATACAATTTTGACTGCCTTGTAGAAATATTATTTGCGGGGCTGGAGAGATGGCCTAGCGGTTAAGAGCACCGACTGCTCTTACAGAGGACCCGGGTTCGATCCCCAGCACCCACATGGCGGACGAGAACCGTCTGAAACTCCAATTCCAGGAGAACTCCAGTTCCAGGGGAATCCGAGACCCTCTTCTGACCTCCGCGGCGTTGCACGACACGGGTGCACAAACTTGCAAGCAGACAGTACATTCATACACATACAGAAATAAATAAAATTAATAAAAAAATTTAAAAAAATAAAAAAATAAAAAAAAGAAATATTATTTGCAAGCTTTTCCTTTGGTCCATTTTCCTTTTTACTGAGTAATTTTTCACATCTACTAAACATTTTTTTTTTGTAAACAATTACAAAGAAAGTTGATGTATGTTTTCATGTACTTTTTTAATAGTAATGTCAGGTACCGTGGTATTATTTACTAAAAAAATACTCAGTTTGTCTTACAGATTAGGATTTGGTGCTATGATCCACAAATGAGGGACATCATACATAGTTGTTTTTTTGTTTTTTTTTTCTGAGACTCCGTTACTTCACTTAGTATAATGGCTTCGAGCTCCATCCATTTACCTGCAAATTTCATGATGTCCTCTTTCTTTTTTTTTTTTTTAAATTTTTATTTATTTATTTATTTTTATGTGTATGAATGTATTGTCTGCATGCAGGTCTGCGCACCCGTGTCGTGCGATGCCGCGGAGGTCAGAAGACGGTCTCGGATTCCCCTGGAACTGGAGTTCTCCTGGAACCGGAGTCACAGACGGTTCTTAGCCGCCATGTGGGTGCTGGGGATCGAACCCGGGTCCTCTGCAAGAGCGGTCGTCGCTCTTAACCGCTAGGCCATCCCTCCAGCCCCATGATGTCCTCTTTCTTTACTGCTGCATAGAACTCCATTGTGTAGATGTACCACATTTTCTTTATGCACTCATTAGTTGAGGAACACTTGGATTGCTTCCAGCTCTTTGCAATAAACATGGTTGTGCATGTATCTCTGCAATAGGATGAATCTTGTGGGTATATACTCAGTAGTAGTATGATTGGGTCAGGTGGGAGATTCGTTTTGAATCTTTTTTTTTTTAATTTTATTTATTTCTGTATGTGTATGAATGTACTGTCTGCATGCAAGTCTGTGCACCCGTGTCATGCAATGCTGCGGAGGTCAGAAGAGGGTCTCGGATTCCCCTGGAACTGGAATTCTCCTGGAATTGGAGTTTCAGATGGTTCTCAGTTTTGAATCTTTTAAGAGTTCTCCACACTGCTTTCCATAGGGGTTGCATGAGTTTGCATTCCCATCAGCAGTGAATGAGTACTCCCCTTTCTCCATGAACTCTCTAGCATTTGGTATCATCATTTGTTTTCTTGATATTAGCTGGTTTTATTGGAGTGAGATGATGATGATGATGATGATGTGTGTGTGTGTGTGTGTGTGTGTGTGTATTTTTTTTTTTTTTTTGGTATTTTTGAGACAGGGTCTCTCTTTAGTCCCAACTGGCCTGGAGCTTGGTATGTAGACCAGGCTGGCCTTGAATTCACAGAGATCCTCCTGCCTCGGCCTCCTAAGTGCTGGGATTAAAGGTGTGTGCCACCGTGCCTGGCCTTGAGATGATATCTTAAAGTTGTTTTAATTGGGGCTGGAGAGATGGCCTAGCGGTTAAGAGCGCTGACCGCTCTTACAGAGGACCCGGGTTCGATCCCCAGCACCCACATGGCGGCTGAGAACCGTCTGAAGCTCCAATTCCAGGAGAACTCCAGTTCCAGGGGAATCCGAGACCCTCTTCTGACCTCCGCGGCGTTGCACGACACGGGTGCACAGACTTGCATGCAGACAGTACATTCATACACATACAGAAATAAATAAAAAAAAAAAAGAAAAAAAAAGAAAAAAAAGTTGTTTTAATTTGCATTTCCTTAATTATTAGTGACGTTGAACAATTTTAAGCCAATTTTTATTGAAGCTTTGTGCATTTCATACAAAATTTCCAATCAAATCTAGACCCATTCCCCATTCCTTGCCCCCCACCCCCGCCCCCAGAGCTCATGTATTCTGCCAAACATGTTTTTCATCATTTTCTCAGTCGGTCTCTTTAAAAATTTTCAATGCAGAAGTTTACTGTTTTGAGCAGAAGTTCACCATTTCAGTCAGTTCTTTGACCCAGTCTTTGTTGTTGTTGTTGTTCCTTCCAATCTGCATCACTCCAAAATATGTATATATGCATGCCACATATATATTTTAGCATCTTCAGGTTATGATTTCTTTCTTTTTTTAAAAAATTAGGCTAAAAGATGTCATGTTTGAAGGCTCCTTGAGCAATTTTCAATATGTTTCTCAGCCATCTTTACTTCTTCATTTGTGAAGTCTCTTTCAGCTCTTTATTCCATCCTTTGATTGGGTCATTTGTTTTTTGTTTGTTTGGTTTTTTTTTTTTTTCTCTTTTGCTTTTTGAGTAAGTTATATATTCCAGATGTTAAACCTCTGTCAGATGTATCACTGGCGAAGGCCTCCCACTCTGTGAGTTGTCTCTTCACTTTTTTGATTGATTCTTTAGTTGTACAGACGCTTTTGAGTTCAATGAGGTCCTACTTGTCAATTGTTGACTTCATTTTCTGCACAGCTGCTGCCTGATTTAGAAAGCCTTTCCCTACACCAATATCTTGTAAGTTACTGCCAATGTTCTCCTATCATTTTCAGAGTTTCAAGTTTCACATTGAGGTGTTTGATCTATTTGGAGTTGATTTTTGTACAGGGTGAAAGGTAGGGGTTTAGTTTTGTTCCTCTACTAGTGTTGATCAAGTTTTGCCAACACCATTTGCTGAAGATGCTGTCTTTCCTCCATTGAGTCTTCTTGGCCCCTTTGTCAAGTATGAGGTGGCTGAAATCCCACATGCTCAAGTTTGGATCTTCAGTTTTGTTCCATTGATCTAGGGGTCTGTTTTTGTGCCGAGACCAGCCTGTTATTATGACTCTAGCCCTTTAATATGTTTTGATGTGTGGTATAGTAATCCCCCATGCATTGCTCTTTTTGCTCAGGGTTGCTTTGGCTATCTGGCATCTTTTGTTTTTCCATATGAATTTCAGGATGATTTTTCTAAATCTGGGAAGAAACTCATGGGGATTTTAATTGAGATTGCATTGAATCTGTATACTACTTTGGGTAGGATGGTCATTTTTACTCCATTAATTCTTCCACTCCATGAGCATGGGAGTTCCTTCCATCTTCTGGTGTCTTGTTCAATCTCCTTCTTCAAGGATTTAAAATTTTTATTGTAGAGATCTTTATTGTCTTTGGTGAGGTTTGTTCTAAGACATTTTTTTAGGCTATTGTGAATGGGAAGGTCTCTTTGTATTCCTTCTCCAATTGCTTGTTTTATATAAAGAAAGGCTAATGATTTTTCTAGGTTAATTTTGTATCCCACCAGTTTGCTGAAACTGTTAATTGTTTCTAGGAGTTTTCTGGTGGAATTTTTGGTGTCCTCTAAGTAAAGTATCTTGTCATCTGCAAAAAGGGATAGTTTTAACTCCTCTTTTCCAATTAGTATGCCTTTAATTTCCTTTTCTTGTCTTATTGCTCTAGCAAGCATTTCAAGCACTTACCAAGAACCGGCTCTTGGATTCATTGATTCTTTGTATTTTTTTGTTTCAAATTTATTAGTCTCTGCTCTGATTTTTGTTATTTCTTCCTGTCTTTGAGGTTTAGGATTCATTTATTTTTGTCTCTGAAGTGCTTTTAGTTGCCGTGTTAGGTCATTTGTTTATACTCTTTCTGTTTTTTTAATGTAGGCACTTAGGGCTATAAATTTCTCTCTTAGGATTTCTTTTAACATGTCCCATAGGTTTTCTTGTATTGTACTGTCATTTTCATTTAGTCCCAGGAATACTTTTATTTCCTTCTTTATTTCTCCCTTGACCCATTCATTATTCAGGAGTGGGTTGTTTAGTCTCCATGAATTCTTGCGGAAAGTAGGACTTCTTCTGATGTTGATATGAAGTTTTATTGCATTGTGTTCTGATAGAATGCATGGAATTATTTTGATTTTTTTTTTTGTATTTGTTGAGGTTTGTCCTATGTCCCAGTATGTGGTCTGTTTTGGAGAACCTTCCACGGGATGCTGAATAGAAAGTATATTCTTTGGTGTTTGGGTATAATATTTGGTAGATATCTGTTAGGTCGATTTGGTATATCATATTGTTCAGTTCAGACATCTCTCTGTTTACTCTTTGTCCAGTTGACTTGTCTGATGGGCTCAGTGGGGTATGGAAGTTACCTACTATTAGTGTGCTGGGATTAATCTGTCCCTTAAAGTCCTGCAGAATTGTGCTTATGAAGTTCAGTGCACCAGAGTGTGGTGTGTATATACTCATGATTGTGAAATCTTCATGGTTAATTATTCCATTGATAACAATGTAGTGACTCTCTTCATCTCTTCTTATTAGTTTTAATTTGAAGTCTATTGTCTGATATTAGAATAGCAACTCCTGCTTGCTTTGTGGACCATTTTCTTGGAATTTTTTTTCCATCCTTTCTACTTAAGGTGGTGCCTATTCTTGAAGGTGAAGTGGGTTTCTTTTAGACAACAAAAAGATGGATTCAAATTCTTAATTCATTCTCCCAGTCTATGTCTCTTAATTGGGGTGTTTAGGCCATTAATATTTAAGGTTATTAAAAAACAAAATAGTATTTAAGGTTATTATTGTGAGATGTATATTGCTTCCAATCAATTTAGTTTCCGTTTGCATTTTTGGTCTAGGTTTGTATTGCCACAGTTACACCTTCATTAATTATTTTCTCTTGCCACTCTTCCTCTGTTGTTTGAATTGACTCGAGTATTTTCTGTAGGGTTGTTTTTTGGACATGTGTTCTTTCATCTTATTTATGTCATGAAAGAATTTTCTTTCTCCTTCAAATATAATAAACATTTTTGCTGACTAAAGTAATGTGGGTTGGCATCTATAGTCATTTAGAACTGGGAATACTTTGGTCCAAGGTCTTCTGGCTTTCATCATTTGCATTGAAAAGTCAGCTATAATTCTGATGGGTTTCCCTTTATATGTGGCTTGTTGTTTTTCTCTTGAGGCTTTCAGTATTCTGTCTTTATTTTGAGCATCTAGCGTTTTTACTATGGTATGGTGTGGGGAACTTCTTTTCTGGTCTTGTTTATATGATGTTCTATGTGCATCTTGTGTTTATATGGGTATGTTCGATTTCAGTTTGCAGAAATTTCTTCTATAATTCTGTTGAAGATATGGTCAATACCATTATCCTGGGATTCTTCTCCTTTCTCTGTACCTCTGTGTAGGGAAAAGAGAAGCCACCTGTGGCTTCTTTTGTGCTCAATTACCTGCTTGTCTGTTTACACTGAAACCTGGCCTTAGGCAGGATTTGCATCTGCATTAGCAAGCCTGTGACACCTTGGGGTCAAAGGCATTGACAGGTACTCATGATATTATGGAACATGAGGCAGGGTGTCTGAAACTAGGCCCTGAGATACGATGTCACTCTGGGTATAAAAACAGAATGCTGTGAATTAATAAATGAGTCCTTTTTACCATTGGAAAGGGACTACCAGCCATTATTTCCACATGTAATCTTAGCCCATGAGGCTTGTGTAGTAGTGACCAGTGGGTTGGATGGCAGTCAATCAGGCCACCAATCTGGGAAGCTGGTGTGGAGCAGTGGGTTGGACAGCAGTCAAGCAGGTCACCAACCTGGGGAGCTGGTGTGGGGCTGGAAGGAGACCTATCAGGTCTCCAGTTGTGATGTGTGGTGAGTGCCCTGGGGAATTAGACTGTAGAGCACGAATCAGGTAGCAGTCTGGGCATTAGGCTTAGAATGCCAATCAGGCAGCAGCCAGGCATTAGATTATAGAGTGCCAATCAGGCAGCAGTCTGGAGGATCTGGGAGTGCTAGTAGGACATTGCCTGGTGTAGTTGCTAGATGAGACAGGTGGGCAATAAAAAGGTTGTCAGCCTTTGGCCCCACAGTTTAGGACAGCTGCTGGCAGCTGTCTTGATTCTTCCATTTTCCCTGTAATCCAGTGGATGGGGTTTGAGTGTCCACCTCTACGTGTGGCAGAGTGACACCACACCTATGATCCAAAGTGTTGGTATTTTCCTGGTGTCCCACATTTCCTGATTATTCCACTCTTGTGTTTTTTTAAATTTACCATAATCTTGTTTGAGCACTCCAGTTCTTCCATGTTATATTCTGGTATTGATATTCCATTTTCTGCTTCAGTTATTTTGTTACTGAGGCTTTCTCCCATTCTTTCCTGTTGACTGGATGAGAGTTTGATTTCCTTTTTCATTTCAGCCTGAGATTTCTTTAGTATTTTCACTTCCTTCCAGAGTTTGTCATTCTCTTCTTTTAGGCTATCTCGATCTCCTTTTAGTTCTTTGATCCATTTGTTTGTGTGTTTTTTGTACCCAATTATTTATTTGAGTATGTTTGTGATAGTTCTTTTAAGATGTGTGTCCTGGATTGCCTCCAAGGAGTTCTCATTGTAGGAGTCTTCAATGGGACGGGTAGAATTTAGTAGGGATTAATTGTTTGGTTTTGCCATGTTATCACTTTTTTGTTGTGCTTTTGGTATGTGGTTTTTGTTTTCTTGTTTGTATCCTGTTATGAAACTCAAGTGTTCTTCCTTGTGTTGAAGTCTGACTTTGCTTGATTTCTTCAGGTCTTCTCATTGTCTTCTTATTAGTTATGAAAAGCTGACTGGTCTAGGTTCAGGTTGTCACTCTTGATTTTGTACTGGAGGGACCAGCTAGTTCTCACCCTTCTAGTCTGGAGCTTCTCCAGAGGCCCAGGACAAGTAACAATCAGGTTGGCTTGAGCCATGCAAGGTGTGAAGAGAGACTACAAGTTCCCCTGGGTTGGTTGTAGGCATCTGGGTGTGAGTCTGGGTCCAGGGCTAGGGAAGCTTACCCTGGAACTTGGGGAGTGACCTGAGGTGTTCCCTAGCTAATGGGTTGGGATTCTAAAATATTGTGAGAGCTGAGCTGTATTGGCTGTATTGAGTGTGGGAGTTTAGCCTCAGGGTCAGAGCCTGAGGCCCTGTCTCACCTGTCAGGAGCCAGAGCTGGAACCACCAGGAGCTGAGCCAGAGTCAAAGCTCTGGTACAGGCATGGACCTCTGGGTGGGTGGGCATGCCTTGCCTTCCTTGGTGGGAGCAGGCAGCTGAAATGGATGCACACTGGTACGTACTGCACTCTGTCTTACCCCCAGGATCTGGGAGGTAAGTACTGGGGACCTGACCTCTCATCGTGTAAGCTGGAACTGGAGCTACAGGGCATTGGGAGCTGGCTTCCAGGAGACAGGTGCTAGGCACCTGAGGCAGAGATGGTAGAACCTGCTGAGCTAAAACTGGAGCTCCTGGTAGCCAAGAACGAGACCTCAGTACCCAAGTGCTGGGCACTGCTGCTGAGTCTCTGCCTCTTTGCCTGGTGGCCTGGACCACTCCTCTGCCTGCTCTGCCTAATAGGCCTGCACTGCTTGGTGGGCCTGCTGGGCCAGGCTGCCTCCAACTGGTTCTGTCTGTGAGCCTGGGGCTAAATTAGCTATATTATCTTAAATAACCCCAGGATTGAAACAGATTTACCCTAAAATCTGGAAGCCTCAAATTGCTGACCTGAAAATTGCTATAAATGGTAGCTAGACCCTTATAAACATTGCAATAGTCATCTGGCTCCATTGAATTACTCAAATGCCAGACATTGCATATAGGACACTGTAGAAATAGCTGTAGTTTAGGCTTTCGGTTAACTTATTCTCTATATGTCCATATATACTACCAACTTGATTACTTTTTGCCAAGTCTTTGTTTGATAGAATGTTTTAAAAACTTAAGTTTTTTTTTTTTTTTTTTTTTTTTTTTTTTTTTTTTGGTTCTAACCTCAGCGCGTTTAATGGCTGGCTATCCCTCCAGCCCTAAAAACATGTAAGGATGTTTTTGTTGTTGTTGTTGTTGTTTTTTTGGGTTTTTTTTTTTTTGGTCTTTTCGAGACAGGGTCTCCCTGTAGCCCCAGCTGTCCGGGAACTCACTCTGTAGACCAGACTGGCCTTGAACTCACAAAGATCCGCCTGCCTCTGCCTCCCAAGTGCTAGGATTAAAGGTGTGCGCCGGGATGTTTTTAACAGTAGCTTGGATCAATTGTGTTGATTCCTAACCTGCCTCAAAGAGGTAACTTGGTTGTTGCTGGCACTGGACCTGACACAACTGTGGGAGAGGCAGTCAATTGCAGCTGCTCTCAAAAGAAATGCCTAGAGTACAGTGAGTCAGTAGAGGCACAGCTGTCAAGGAAGAGCATGTTGGAGAAAATGGAGGATCAAAATAATCTGTAGGAACAGAGCTGTGAACTTCACATGAGCTTTGTATGACCAGTGTGATCAAATACTGGAAACTGAGGTAGCAGTGTCAGAAATCCAATCAAAGAGATTAGACAGTTTTCAAAGAACCAACAGCAGTACATAGGCAAGGTCTTCTTTCCAAGCCACTCAGTCTCATCCAGGTGCTGCTATATCCTCTGTATCTGCAGGGCATAGCTTTCCTCTCTATCCATGCAGGAAGAGATGATTTCATTTCTTCAGTTGATACTTGGGTTCAAGCTTTTACACAATAGTCACCAGCCTAACTTTCTGAGTTTATACAGTATTGTCTGGGTGAAATCAGCATAAAGTGCATACTTACTATTGACACATGAGGAGTACATTAAAACAAGTTCTGGACTGGGAAGAAGGGTAACTATCATCTGTTAATTTGGAATGCAGTGAACTTTAAGATATATCAGAGGACACATGATCTGGGATGTGGTGGGGGTGGGGGGGGAAGGGAAAGGGAAAAATGCCTGATCTGAATTGGAAAATGATGTACGAAATGCACAAAGCATCAATAAAAATTAAATAAAAAAAAGATATATCAGAAGAATATTGCTGGATGGTTCTTCCTATTCCTAGTTCCCAAATCCTCCCAGATGAAGCCACTTTATCCCCCTGATCTCAATCTCTCCACATTTCTGTCTGTGAGTGGCTGAAGTTGACAGAAACTGACTTTCTTGGCCCTAATCCACTCATCGTTCTATTGGGGTTTTATGGTGACTGTGCTCTAGCTATACCTTTGTGACAGACTTGCTTATTTCCCTGATTCGTTGGTAACTGGGTTATTCCTTATTCCTAGCAAAAACTTTTATGCTATAAACCTCTAAAGATCAGAAAGGATTAGAATTCCTTATCCCTAGGTTAGACTCTAGGAATGGGCCATTAACACCAGCCTTTGATTCTTTATGATAACTACACTTTGCCCAAAACTTGGCTCTCTGGATATATTCATCTCAGTCTATCTCAGGTCAGGAAGACATACATCCTTAATCACAAAGTAATTCTGAAAACGCTTCTAACCTATAGCCTCTCTCAGATGGATTTCAGACCTTGGTATATATGTTATTTTTTTTCTCATAGCTCAATTTTTAACCATTAGCATAAAGTTCATTTCTTTGTGACAGCCTGTAATTGGATCTACATATTTCCTTGGGAAAGATCCTCTTCTGGTTAATGCTAGGTTCTCCCTTGCTGGACACTAGTTCTAGGGGCAAAACTTCTTTTAAATCATTCATGAAAGAAATGCAAAAGCACGAGTTGATTTCATGCTTGTCATATTCAATTGTGTAATTCCTCAGGGCAGGACAGTGGCCCTTCATCTTTGGACAGAATGACTAGCGTTTGCTTATTTTGTTTGATTTCAAGTGTCTCAAGGGCAATAAGCTACAGAAAATACTCCAAAACAGCAAAGTCCTCCAAAATAAAGGAGTTACTACTATGTTTCTCTGCCCAAATCAGATTCTTAATGTGATTCTCTTTTCTAGAATAAAAGTGTGCACATATTGAACAGGAAACTTAAAAACCCTAAAAGCTGCATGAGAAGGATCCTTGCATTGCTGGATTTTGTTTGGGTTCTGTTTTAAATTTTTTAATTTATTTTTTAATTTTATGTGTATGAGTGTTATGCCTGAATGTATGGAAGTGCACTTGTGTCATGTAGTGCCTGTGCAGGACAAAAGAAGGTGTTGGATCCCCTGCAACTGGAGTTACAGATGGTTGTTAACTGGCACGTGGGTGCTGGGATCTGAACCTGAGTTTTCTGCAAAAGCAGCCAGTGCTCTTAACCACGGAGCCATCTCTCCAGTCTGGATTTTGTATGGATTCTTTGTGCTGTGGGCTGAAGTGCTGAGCGTCTAAGGTTTTGCATCAGGAGACACACTGTTTCCTTCAACATAGGGATGCTTATCAGGACCACAAATAAATATCTGGCACTTACCTGTTGGGGAGACTTGCTTTCCTAGACAACAATCTGTTTGTTATCCTAAGGATAACAAACAGATTCACATCTAGAAAGAAATCTTTCTTTTTCTTTAATAAACAGATTTTGAAGCAATACTCATGTTATGTAGAAATAAGGCCCATGGTAAATGAAATATATTTTAAATCAACTAAGGACTTTCAAATATTAAAAGTAATCCTATTTATAGTAGCTTCAAAAAATAAAAGACCCAGGAAGAAATTTTATCAAAAAGGTGAAAGATCTTTACCATGAGAACTACAGCATGCTGATGAAAGGCAGTGAAGAGGACACACACAAGTGCATGTATGCACACATGCACACATGCACACACATACACAAAAATGTGCACACCCACAAGCTCAATCACATGCACACATGGCCATGCACACAAGATATTGTTTCGTGTTCAGCAGAATTGATAGTGTTAAAATGCACACATTTCTCATAGTGATTTGAAAATTCAATGAAATCGTTACTAAATTATCAGTGACATTAGTAAAATGTTCATAGACCCCTCTCTCTTTTTCTCTCTCTCCTCTCTCTCTGTCAAAATGATCCTGTACTAAAAGAAATTAACAGAATCTATTGATATCTAGACTATGCAGTGGTCTTGAACTACTCAATAAGAAAATATTTCATGCAGTATCTATCTTTCTGCACCTGACTTATTTCACTTAACAATATTGCCCACTTTATCTTTGTGGTTGAAAATGAGTGCTCTTTTTATTTTATGGATGAATAGCACTCTGTTGTGTACATAGACTATTTGTTCTTTATGTATCAGTTGGTAGACACTGATCAACATTAATTTTGCTTTCTTTTATTACACATACTTTCAGAGGATAGAGAGAGCTTATTTTACTTTTTGAAGAATCTCCCTATTTCCATAAGGGCTATATTAATTTACATTCCCACTGACATTATCTGAGAGTTTCCCTTCTCCAGACGTATTCTCATCAACATTTATCATTGTTCTTTTCTTTGACAACAACATTCTTAATGAGGACAATATTACAGTTTTTATTTGTATTCCCCTAATGATTATAGATAGCCAGAATTTCCTCATACACTTACTGAGAATTTGTATGTCTTCTTTGTGAAGTTTCTGTCAAGGAATATTGCCTTTTTTAATTTAACGATTTATTTTAATAGCATTGCCCCCTAAAGTTTTAGACTCAGCAAATATTCAACTTTACTAGATATGTGAGAGATAAGTAGTAATCAGAAAATTGTGGATTATTTTTCTTCTTATTATAATTTATTGAGAATCCCATACATGTCTACTATATTTATATAACTTTCAACTCTCCCTCAGCCCCTAAACTTTTCCCTTGCTCCCAAGTCTCTCAATTTTCTTAAATCATGACCTCTTATTTTTTCATTATTATTGTTTCTCTCTCTGTCTCTCTCTGTCTCTCTGTCTCTCTCTCTCTCCCTCTCATATAAATGTAAGCTGTCCCCTAGGGTCTATGATGTCTCCAACCACAGATCTTGGACTCGGTTTACAGTACCAGGCATGAATTCCCTCCCATTGAGCAGGCCTTAAGTACAATTAGATAACTGTTAGTTACCCCAAAGATAAAAGTACCAGCACTGCACCACTGAGAATATTTTACCAGGTCATTGTTATGGATAAGAGTTTATACAGCCTGATTGCTTATCTCTGCTGGCAGCTTGAGTAGCAAGAGAGTAAGACCTTGACACCTGGTCCTCAGGGAGGAAGATTCCAGGACAGTTCCAGCTAGATTCTTCCAAGCCCAGTGACTGAAGTATATGGTGATTCCAGAAATAAGGTCTTCCCTTCAAGTTCTGGGAGGCAACCAAAGGCAATGCTAATAACCTATATTTTTGTGGGAGTATCTTGACTCCCCTGACCAAGAACTTGAAGGGCATTTTCTCTTGTCTGGTACTAGAGATATTATTATATAGTTTATGGCTCTTGGGTCTAAACATTATCACCCATGTTCTGTAACTACATTTATATTCTCTCTCCCTCTCTCAAGGGAGGAAGAAAGGGAGAGAGAGAGAGAGAGAGAGAGAGAGAGAGAGAGAGAGAACTTAAAGTGGATTGGTGGTTACCAGATTCTGGGTAGAGTGATGAAGGGTGGGAGATAAAAAAAGAAATTAATAAATGACATGTGTTATAATTACATAACAGGAAGAAAACCTGGTATAACAATGATAATGTTCTGTGTTTTAAAAAAAAAACTAGAAGAAAAGGTTTAAAATATTTTACAATAAAAATGATAAATTCAGGGGCTGGAGAGATGACTCAACAGTTAAGAGCACTGGCTGCTCTTGCAGAGGACCCAGGTTCAGTTCCCAGCACCCACATGGAGGCTAACAACTGCCCATAACTCCAGTTCCAGGGGATTCAATGCTCTCTTCTTACTTCCATGAGCATTACATGATGTGGCAATACACTCATAAAATAACAATAATAAATTAAAAAATGAATTATCTTTTGAGAAGATACATATTTACCCTGGCTTAAATATTCTATGTTTTATATCATATAGAACCTAATTAATTAATATACGTTTATATTTACTATATACATACAAACTTTGGAAATTTTTTTATTTTATGTGTATGATGAACACCCTTATGTAGGTGCTGGGAACCAAACTCAGGTCCTTTGCAAGAGCAACAGGTGCTTTAATTGCTCAGTTATCTCATCAGTACCATGAAAAATTTAAAAATAACAATGTTGAGTCTCCCTTTAAAGTAATGCTCTGTACACAGACAGATGTTTGATATTATAAAACAACTTTGTGAACAGCATATGCTTTGAATGTGTTTGCCAGCCTGCTAGTGGATCAGCAGCTATGCTTAAGAAGACCACCACAGGAGAAGTCGGCACTTAAACCATAGAAACTCAAAGACTGAAACAAGATTATTCTCTGGAAACTCCAGAAATATTTGTGTATCCCAGGACCCTTATTTATGGAAAATGAGATATAGTTGAGGACATGAGATTTACTTGTATATCCATAGATTGTTGTCATAAATAGAATGGTACAACAGAAGATGGACATAGTTCACCTCAGACTTGTGGAGGCTTACTCTGTGTCACAAGACTTGCTAGCAGGTAAGGCTACAGAAATGAATGGCATGGTTACTTTCACTGGTATCCAGAGCAAATCCTCAAAAAAGCAAGCTGTCAGATGGCCACAGTGTTGATTCTGAAGTAGAACAGCTGGAGGTCAACCTCAGTTTCTAGCATTAAAAAAATATGCCAGGCGTGGTGGTGCACGCCTTTAATCCTAGCACTCAGGAGGCAGAGGCAGGTGGATCTTTGTGAGTTCAAGGCCAGCCTGGTCTACAGAGTGAATTCCAGGACAGCTGGGGCTATAGGGAGACCCTGTCTTGAAAAGACCAAAAAAAAAAAAAAAAAAAAAAATACAGCACTGGTGCTAAAAACAATTTCTATGAGCCTCAGTTTTTTCACAGCAGCAACACTATTTATTCCCTACCCTACCGTTTTCTTTAAAGAATTATATGTAAAGCACTAGGACTAGTAAGCCATAAGGGTTTCTTTTTAGAATTTCTGTATGAGTTTAGTATGATCATAGCCAAATTAGATTTTGTGCTTTAATAATTCACATATTGGCATATAAAAAAAATTTCAAAATCTCTGTTTACAGTGTCACAATAAAATAGGAAATGAAGGGCCTGGAAAGATGGCTTGGTGATTGAAATTGCTCGTTGCTCTTGTAGAGGAGCAGAGGTAGTTTCTAGCACCCATGTTTTGCTGCTCACAGCTACCTGAACTCCAGCTCCAAGAGATATAGCACCTTCTGTAGCCCATGGAGGTATTTACATGCATAGATGTACACAAACAGAAATCAAACAAATATTGATAAAAGCATGCAATTAAGTTTCATGAATGCTAACAAATAAGTTAAAACTGTTGCCCCCTGTCAGCAAGGCAGGAGACAGTAATGTGTGACATGAGTAAATGAGGAATGAAGAAATTGGTATTGATTTGCTTCTTATACATTGTAACATTGCTTTTGTGAAGCTTGGATAATTGGTTTGAAAGTATTCAATTTTGTGAATTCAGTTTGTAAAGTTTGGATACTTCAGCTGAATGAAAAGTTGCAAGAGTAGTAAAAAGATTTCATATATCCATACCCTATTGTTGATAGTCATTTCTCTAAGTTGTTTTATTAGGTTGTAGGCCACACACACACACACACACACACCACACACATCAATAAATATATTATATATTATATTTAATATAATAATATATAGGATGTTTCTGAATCTTTTGAAATAAACTAGAGGCATTGTACTCTGTTACCCTTAAATGTGCCACTGAGTGTAAAAAGAACAAAGATATCTGTTTCAATATTACTGAAATGGCAAAACTGACCCCATTTTGTTCTAGTTGACTTTTGGTTACCCTGTGTTTCTGCCTAGCTGCCCTTCCCCCACTCTAACTGCAGCAGACAACCAGAACCAATATCATGAAGGCTGCACCTGCGTTTCAGGAAGTACGTTGTTTCTGCAATATGGGAAACTTACCAAGTGCCAGATGGCACATCCTCCCACCTAGTCATACCTGCATCCCCATTGTTTCTGCAATTCTGAGAAACTTGTTTTTCCTAATGGAAATTTGTTTGGTTACCTGAAAACTACTTTGTTAAATGGCCTGCCCCTGGTATGGTGTAACTATGGTACATATGTAACTGTGGTTACTGGCTTTGCCCCTAGCGTAATTAATCATGGCTGTAAGCTTTATAAACCACACTCTGCCTTCTCTCAGGGTCAAAAGTTCTTTGAGGTTTTCACCCTCTCTGACTGCTGGCTAATAAAGGACTCCAAATTTGAACCAAAAGTACATGACAGACATTTCTCTGAGGATACTACAATTACAGCTATGGAGTAACAAAAAGAGACTACTGATGCTCAGTGCTCTCCACTCCAGCATTCAGCCCAGGATCACACATCAGTTTACCTGTCACATCTCTTTAGTTTCCTCGCATCTAAAACAGTTCAGGCCAGGATCACCTTAGGGCATTGCATGTTGTGGGTTCTGTTGTTGGTGATATTAAGTTTGATGTCTTGCCTAAAGTGATATCTGTGTAATTTGTTTCACCATAAAGTGGCTATTTCCCCTTTCTGATTATATAAGTAATTTGGTAGTAGATTGTCTAGGGTGTAGCAAAAGTGGAGAGCCACATGCCACTGAGGAAGTACTCATTCTTGCCATGGCAAGATTTACTTCAAAGGAGACAAATATGAAGTCATTTCTTTCCCACTGAATGGCGGATTAGAAAACATTGATGAATTTCTATGGAAAAAAATGTTGCAGTAAACTAGAGTATGAGAAGTTTACAATATAGTTGAAGAAAATGTATGTAACAAGTTTCGATGCTTATGGTATATGCTAGATTTGGTAGCTTTGCATACTGAAATAAACAGGAATAATTGATGACACAAAAAGACCTATGCTGAAGAAGACAACTTTGACAGTAAGTGATTAACTGAACTAAATTAAATTTTGTTAGGAAACTAAGCTGAAGATGTAATGAAATGACAGCTTGATGTGGAATACAACTGGAACTTTGAGTTCTAGTTGAGTTTTACAGAGAATCCCTCATCTCACCATTTACTAAATGACTTAGGAGTAAAGCAAGTTGAAGCTTGAGACACACAAACTTGTAAGATGTCACTAAGAGTTAGTTTTGAAAGCAAGTCTTTTAATTTTTTTTTGTAACATGTGTAGTTAGCATGAAGATCTTTTTCATCATAAAATGACTCATGGGTTACCTTATGGCAAAGTACTTAGAATTATTAACTTATACATACTATGTATGCATATATCTTTTAGAAAGACATATATTCTGGATTGGCTGACCTTCCCGGTAGTGACAAATGGCTGCTTCCCTGTTGTAGTATAGTGTGCAACTAAGCAGCTAAATAAAAATTCAAAGCAAAACCGATCTGAAAATTAAAGTCACTGTAGAAATGGAAACTAATAAAAAGTAATAAGAGACCAAAAACATGGCCACAAACCAAAAATCACACAAATAAAAATCATAGCTAGCATGAACTCTGGCTAGAATATTCAAAACAACTGTTTCGAATGGTTTTATTGTTTTGTTACTTCCCTCATAAATGGTATCATGAATAAACCCATCATTAAACATAGAAAAATTGTAGTGCATGATCTAGTTGAATGTTTTAGTAAATGCTTTTGTTTGAATGCAGGAAAAGACAGAATGTCTCATAATGGTGCATTAGACCCCTCCAGGAGCAGGCTGTAAGAGCAACTGATGACTTCAGAAGATATAGAACTCTTTGGCCAATAATATTTGGAGGACAGAAGAATATTAGGGTTTAATAAATGCAAAAATGACACATTTCTTCCATTTACACTTATGAGATTTTGAGGTATCTTATTTAGCCATGGAACCACTGAAAAAAAGCATTGAATTAAACTGAAATTCATTTAGACCTTTAAGTCACTATGGTACTGAGTACTTAATCAACACCTCAATATCATATAAGAAATAGTCACTTTATTCTTTCTCTGGGGTAACATTATTTGATTAATAAACAATTAAATTATATATTTCATAGATAGCTACATTTTCAATCCATTTTGACAATTTTATAAATTAATGTACTGAACAGTTATATATATATATATACATAGGATTGTGTTGAACATTTTTTATTGACCTGTACTGATCTTTGGGTTGGTGGCCAAGTGTCTAAAGTAGCCAGAATTAATTTAAGTGTGATTGCCAGGAGACCTTGGAGAGAGGTACGCTACAATAAAAGAGTCAGATTTGGGCCACAACCTCTTTCTACCAGACTAAGAATGACTGAAAATACACCAGATTTCCTGCAATAAGGTGACATGAGTCACTTAACAAACGTTTGAATGATCCACTCTGTTTTAACTGAACCATGGGAAACCAAGACCCCCAGGAACTAGAGTCCCACAGTTATTTGTTGAATATTTATTATGGACTCTTATTTAATGTTGGGATGCACACAAGGTACTTGAAGTAATTTCTATCACGGAACTTCCTGTATAAAGAAATAGGATTAAAAATAAGTGACAATTATAGACAGTTTATGCCAAGACCCTAATGGATGGTACAGATGGTGACAGATGAGCTCAGAGATAAAGCAGATTTTTACTGACTAGAAACTCTGTGGCATTTCCAACTTTACTCCCTGCCACTCTCAACATGGTTCCAAGTCTTTTACCACCCAGTTTTTGTGTAGCCATTACTCTGGCCTGAGGCCAGGGATATCTTAGGATATTAGCTGGAACCTTCTACTTTTCAAGACTTAGCTAAAAACACATCATTAGAAGGTCCCTGACTACCACTGTGAGGGGAAAAATTCCACCAAAATCCATTTTCTATTTTAGGTAGTTCTTGCCTTTTAGTATTTGTCATTGCTCCTTGCATATCGATTTATTTTTCTGCTTTGTTCTTCTTCTCTTGGCTTCATCTATATTGTGAAACAAAATACTTCCCTTCCCATCATTTTCTACCTAGAGGTGTATTTAGGGAAAGTGTGTGATTTCAAAGAAACAATTACTCAATGAACAAAAGTGGCAAGAATCAGACTTGGGTCCTGAAGCACCAGTGGAATCTGAATAGACTCATGAAGGGAAGTAGAGGATTCTGAGAACGGGGAGACAGCAGGATCAGCAAAAATCTGGGCATGGAACAGTGTAGGATATGTTTGGAAGAGAGATAGGAATAATTTTGCTTAAGTGGAAGGCTTGGGATGTGTAATGGCTGGGCAGAACATGGACAAGGAAGCTCCAGCAAGAGTGTGGGGAGGATTTGAAACCAAGCCTAAACATATCACTAGGCAATTTGGACTTTGTCCTGCACATGGCCAAAAGGGAGTCACTAAAATTTGATGGAAATTGTAAATTAGAAAGCTTAACCTGACATGTCCCTTGAAAATGAGGAAAGGAACAAACTGCAGCTCCCTATTGGGTAAGGGTTCTGCGGAGATCTCTGTCTAGAAAATGTAGGTAGAGCATTGCTTGAAATCATGTGGCAGTGGAGAGGACAAGGATGGTTACAGCTAGAGCCCTGTCAGTGAGTCCTCAAGTTTTGGAGAGAGGGAGAGAGAGAAAGAGGGAGAGAGAGAGATACTTTGAAACCCAGGGTATTTCTTTTTTCTTAAATGTAGCTTTCTTTTAAAAGGATGCTTCAGCTTTTCACCTTAAGGTTACAGGCCAACCACTTGTCTTCTGAAAATTTAGGAATGGAGATGAAGAGGTAGTTTAGGGGTTAAGAAACCTACTGCTCCTGCAGAGGACCCGAGTTCAGTCCCCAGCACCCTCAGTCTGAAGGTCACAGCCACCTCTAACTCTAGCTCCAGGGAATGCGATGTCCACTTCTGACCTCTACAGGTACTGCACACAAAGAGATTTGCATTTACCCATAATTTAAAAAAAAAGATCTGTCACTTTTCTGACATGATGTACAAGTTATAGTAATTTAGTTCAACCACTAATACTTTAGAATAGGCTGAATAATATTTTCCTCATCAGGAAGATGTAGTCCACACGTTCAGTGCTGGTATGCTATTACAAAACAAACACCATTTAGCACTGTTCTGCCTCAAAAAGTTACATAAAGGTTATGAATATCTCTATTTGGTACATAAACAACCTATCTTGAAAATAAATGGTTTAATTCACTTATGATGGTATGGTACATATTTTCAAGGCTTTGATAAGAATTCTTTTTTTAAATTTTCATTTTTTTATTGACACTTGGTGTATTTCAATTCTTATCATGTATATACTTGAAAACATGCCAAGCCCGAAACTGCCTTTCTTTTGTTTAAAATATTTTTATTGAATTTTTGAGAGTTTCTGTATACTCCCTTCCTACTGCCTGACCAATTTCATATCCTCTACTACTTCCAAAGGTCTATTGACTCTAATTTGTGTTCCTAAATGGACTTCAATGTGGGTCCATCCCCAAGACTCTGGTCAACCTACCCAGCATCATACCCTTAAGGAAAACGGATTTTCTTTCTCTCAGTAGCTATCAGTTACCAACAGTTCCTCAGCTAGAGTCGGGGCTTCTTACCTAGCCCCGTCTATATTGGGTACTTGTATGCCCTGAGGATACGTGGCTCTTGTGCATGCTGCCACCATTGCTGTGAGTTCATAATGGGAGTGGCTGCCTTGCTGTGCAGAAAACAGGTTCCGTGTATTCATGCACCATCTTTGGCTCTTATGTTCTTTCTGCCTTCTCTTCTGCAATGATCCCCGACTCTTGGAAGGCAAGGATTTGATATAGGTGTATATCTGGGCTAAGCCATCCAGAGACTCTTATTTTTTGCATGTTGACCAATTGTGGGTCTCTGTGTTAATCATCATCTGCTGCAAGAAGTTGTTTTGGTGAGAGTTGAGGGCTGCATTAATCTATGGGTATAACAAAACATTAGGAGTTGGTTTAATACTATGTCTAATAACAGTAGTGGCCTGTGACATGTCTAGCCACAAGTTCCTAGGTCTGATATCTAATGCTAAAGGTCTTTTTTGAAAAGCCTTGTAGAAAACCTATCACTATAGAAGCTTCTTAAAGTCTATCTATCTATCTATCTATCTATCTATCTATCTATCTATATATATATATATGTAATATTTTTTTAAAATTTAGAGGGCTTAGCTCTCTCCTTGGAGGAATAACTCACAGTGGATGCCACAAGCTTATGTCCTCTAGTGGTTAGGAGATGTTATAAGCCACAATAAGAACTTGTCACACTTTATAGAGAAACCACAGTTTGCAGATTAGCATACCATCCAAGCATCTGTGTCTATGCTCACAGCTTAGCTTGACATAATAATTGGTACTGCTTAAATACCTGTATATCCAATAGCTTGTGCTTTGTTAGTATGACTAAAAAGGGTATCACTGGAAAAGCTGTCAACCATGAAAAGAAAAACCACTGATCCAGACTGGGTCCAAAATGACACTCCAAGAATGACTGTTTTCTTCTCCCCACTTGTGCCCCTTTCCCAAAGCCCAGGGACAAACTGCGGAAGAGGAGACATGTAGATTGTATGGCTGATGGAGAGATAGGGTGAATCGTGAGACTACAGAATATAGTCTGGAAACTCATATGATCAACATGCCTGGCATACAGTACTCCAATGGACTGTGGAAACCTTGGGTTGTTCAAAATTTGGACATAGGATACTTGCAAAATGCACCAATACCTCAGTATGTCATAATTGTATGACATACTGAAAACATCATGTTATCTGCAAACAACTGTTCATTTTATATTGTAGAATCCTAAAAAAACATTAGAGGGCTTTACACTTTAACGGGAGTTAAACAATGCCCACCCAGACCTGTTTAGACTATCAATAAAAAAGCCTATGCTAGAGAATGGGTCCCTCTCTTAGCTGTTGACTAGGGGTCCCATAGACCCTCAAAAATACTAGCTATTGCCATCGCTTTTGGTAACTTGCCAGAACTTGATGATAAGACCCTATTCCTGAAGACACCACTTTATCAGTAATAAAACAAACAAGCAGAAAGTAAGCTAGTACTGATCTCAAATCTTCATCTCTAGTAGCTTTCATAGTGCTACGGGGTGATATGCATGCTACAGGAAGCAATAAGTAAAAGCTCAACCTGTCAAGCTATGAATCCTATGAGCTATAACAACGCCTGGCAAAGATATTCTATGCCCCTCTGTTGCCAAGTGTCACGAATGTCTGGAATAACCAACCTTTGCTGATGGGCCTATTCTAGAGCCATGACTATACAATCTTTTCTTTTTTGTTTTTCTTTTATTAATTAAAAAAATTTTCTTTTTTCATTTTTTTTTTTTGTTTCATTTTTTTTACAAGAAGTAATAAGTGTTTGAGTACAAGAATCACTTCATGTAAACCCAATTTGCAAGCAGTTGTGCCCAAACCCCACACGCCCCAAGGGTCCCAACCATCCATCTGTGGGGGGGTTGATGTACAATCAAGTGAATCAAAGTGGACCAGTCTAATTTCGCGTTTTCACATTCACCCCAATCCACAGCCCATTACTTTTACCATGCCCCTCTACCCAGATTTGTTCCCTGGTTATAAAAAGGCTGACACGTGTGGATGAGAAGCAACAAAACAGTCTACTTTCTCGGGAGATGTGCATTTGGACTCTGCCATTCTGGCTGTTCTTTTCACTGGGGCTGAACAGTTGTGTTCATGGAATAACCTTTCAATCCTACTAATGAAGCACAGCAATTAGATTTATATAGATATCTAAACAGTACTAATTATTGGGATAGTTACTTTGGTATAGACACAGTATGTTTGAGATGGTATTCTAACTCCATGAATTATGGTTTTTTTCTGTAAAAGATGACGAATGTGCTTACTGTGCTTATAACATCTCTACTAACCACTAGAGGATGAAGCTTGTGTCATACGAGCCATGAGTTTATTCCTCCAGATCCGAGCTAATAAGCCAATTAGATTTGGTGATATACAGACAATATGGCTTGCCACTGCTGCACAGTATTTTCCAGGCAGGTTGAGGTGTAGCTGATGCTGACAGATGATCTTGCTTCACTCAGGAGACCAATTTGCTTTATTGGTTATAGTGCCAGTTTATAGCACTCTCTGGTATATCCAGAGACCACTGTTACACTTGCAAGTGTGGTCCTCAATACAATCTTTCCCAGCTTACATCAGGCTTTGGGACAGCAAATTCTTAAACCAAGCATATTGGTTACTAGTATGTGTTCACAAAACTTTAATCTGAGATTCAGTATTTTTCCATTAACCTCATGGTCCTAAACAGAATTTTCCAAATTATTTTTTGTATTAAAATATAATTCTGTCTTCGTTAAAAGGGGTTTTGACATTTTGTGTGTTTTTTTTCTTTTAAGTTCATACATTAAGTCAATGCAGCTTGACTCTAGACAGACTGTTGAAGACACATGGTGGATGGTTTTGAATGTATCATGTGGATGCATGCATTCAATTGCAGGGAATGAATTAGACCTCTTCTAAGATGTTTTCCCTTTGTGAGATTATAGAATGTTTTTTAGGGGATAGGTACAGGGAGCAACTTTTAGATTTTTAAATTCTTTGAATATTTCTTCATAAAAAAACTCTGTATAGGAGAGCAGGGGAAAGAGGACCTGAAAGGCCTTTTTCAGCTTCTAAATTCTGTGACTGAATGAATTCTGTATATTCTCACTGACAATAGTGACATCATCCACTTGTCCATGTTAGTCAGTCCATTCACTGCAAAGCTTATAAATATTTCACAGAACATGCCAAAATTCTATCCATCTCTGCTTAGATCATCCTTAGGTAATGATCCCTTTAAGGTCCCATGACCTCTGTGCAAAGAAAGGTGTCTCAGAGATAGAGAATACTATCTTTCAATTAAAAAAAAAACACGACTTTTATTCAAATCTGTTGTAACTTTATGCTTTGGGCAAATTGTTCTTGACTTTTGTAATTCCATATTCTTATCCATGTTGCATAACATGGTATAAATCATGAAATGCTTCTTCCTGTAAAATGGAAGGAAAACATATGTGAACTGTGGGCATTAAGTAGACTCTGAATATTATTACATTCCTCATATGGAAGCTACTACCCAAATGACAAGACATGTTCCTCAAATATATACTAGTTGAAAAAAGTAGAGTCATAGAAATAAGAATCCTAGAAGTCCTGATTAGTTAGACTGAGATGTGACTACTAGCTAGTACTCAGTCTGACAGTCTGAGCTATGATTTTGACCTTCAGTACCCTTTTTTTCCCACTAGTTTCCACTAACCACAATCATTTTCATAGAAGAAAAGTGAGCTCCTTGGGTTACATAAATTGAATTTATTTTTTAACTGCTGTACTCTTGCCTGCTTTCAGTAGCACAGTTGAGCAGAGACTTGTTGAATTAGATTTAAACTTTTCTGATAACTGATAGACAACAAAAAATAAAGAGTATTTTTAGTGTATCAGATATAGGGCTATAGGCTTCAGTACTGCTTAAATAATATAGATCTCACTCAATATGTATAGGTATAACCTGTGAAGCAGGTAGAACTGTTGTCCATATCTTTATAAAAATGAAACCAGAGCAGAAATCATGTAAATAGCTTTCTGAAAAATCAAAATAAGCTAGGCATGGATCAGAGAGAGTAATTTACTAGATTCCCATCCTCTACAATAAACTGCCATGATATCTGTACAATTTGGTCTGAGCCAAGTACTCTGAATGGACAAATGACTGGAAGCTATGTGTCACTTTGACTATGATATTGGTCACTGTCAAGTTTATTTTTTTCCAAGACTTCAGATGAGCTTCTGGGACAGCCACATAAGTTAAAATCTACTTGTTATCTCTGGATTGAGTATAAAATGTGACTATTTGATATGTGACTTGGCTTCACGGCCATTGACCTCTTCCCTCAGAACTAAACCAATTCCAATGGGCTACGGGGCGTCTCTACTTGGATATCCAAAAGACAAAAAAAATGTGAGAATTATTTTCTGACTCTGTTATACATAGGTATCTTCTTTTTAATGTTTCTCTCCATTGATGAAACCACATTCTGTTTGCTCTCTAAACATATTAATGTGTTCCTTCCCTCTCTTCAGCCCCTGATAGCCACTTAACCAGTGTCCTATGGGTTTCGCCTTCTACGGTGTTCTCATATTGGCGCCCTTTCCTTCCCTCCTTTATCTGCCATATGGAAGTCCTTATCTGCCTGTTAATGTGCCTCTTGCTAACAGGTCTACTCCATGTAACTTTTTCTTCCCTCCATCTTGGATCCACTCTTTCATTAATACTCAGCATGTCCTCCTCCCCCACAGGACCAAGTCCAAACTTGCCCCATTCCTCTTGCTTTGCTCAAGCCTGATCTTGTCCCCACATCTCAAGTTCCTTTGCTCCATTACTTTTCCTACCAGCCCCGCTGGGAAGTCACAGTTTGAAACACTATTCACATTTCACAGTTTCTAAGATCACCTTTCTGCCTCAAATAATCTCTTCATGGTTCTTTTCTTAAATTGTTACTCGTGTTTTTTTAAATACTTATCTTAATTTTATGCACATAAATATTTTGCCTGCATGTATGTGCACCATGTGTGCAGTGCTTGTGGCAGGACATTTTCAGTATTGGATGGTTGTTAGGTGCATGTGTGGTACTGGGACCAATCATGGATTCTGTGCAAAAGCTCAGCACTTTCAACACCGACCGCATCCTCCAGTCCCTATAGACATAGTTTAAGGCCCAACTCAAAAGGACTGTCTATAAATCTTCCTTTTGACCACTGTCCCACTCATAAATCTAATTTTCAATCATATTTTAATCCTTACGTATGTATTAACTAACGATCAATAATTTCTTCTTTTTAAAATATATTTCGTTGTTCTTAGATTTCTTTTTTAAAATATATTTTAATTGAATTTCTGTGTATTTCATTCACGACATCTTAGTCCTTTTCATCCTTTCTTTGCAATTGGTTCCTTTGATAGCTTCCAGACTCTGCTGGATTTCCTGCATTGATTTCATATTAGTGTCTTATCTGAGCAACATATTGTATTGCTGAGCAGTCCCTTCAGTGCAACTTCATCCACTTGGGTCTAGTCGCTATCAGAGTTCTACGCTTTTAAGAGTCAGCTTCTTCCTCACTCACAGTAATGCAGCGCCCATAGTTCGTCTTCGAGGATTGGGTCCTGTGCCATTTTCACAGTTCTATGTTGAGTTTTTATCTGCTCTGACTTTGTCACAGGTCTTGTGCATGGCTGTCGCCATTGCTATAAATTCAGAGCCACAAGGGTTCTAGCAGCCTATAGGATTCTATTTCCATATGGTCATGTTCTCCTCCATGCTCTTATAACTCTTTCAGCTCGGTCTTCTGCAATGTCCCTGAGGCCCTGGTTCAGTCCCTATGTGATTGCAGGGAGCTTCATTGAGAGAGCTGAGAGATGCCATAATTTCTCTCTATCCATTCTCCTCTATTTTCCATCGTAGTCTTGTGTAAAGGTTCCTATTTGGTGGTGTATCACTTAGTGTTGGGCATTGCATAATAATCTAATCTTGTGTGTGACCAGTTGTAGGAACTCTGTAATAGTCGTTGACGTTGCAGAACAGCTTCTTTGATGGTGGAGGACATGGGAGAGCTGTCTGTCAATATAAGGAACCACATTTAGCACATAGTAAGAAATTACATTTGTCTTTAGAATTTGACAGCGTTGGGGTTTCTCTAGATCTATGACCTCTCTAGCCACTGCATGTTGAGCTGGTTTAGAGTTACCACAAACCTGCTTCCCCTTCCCATTAGGGGCTTCGTATTACAATTAGGTAGCTGTTGATTACCCTAAGATAAAAGCTGCCACTACGCCAATATCCAGTTTGCTGTGATGGCATGCTTGTTGTTAGTTAGGCCTTAAAGCTGGGATTAGACCATCAATTGATATTCTCACATTAGCGCTTGCACAGTGTCCTCTAAAACTATGAACCTGCCTCAGGAGTCGGTTCCAGACCACTTCCGCTCTGTTGCCTAAACCCTGTGTCCAAACATAGTTGGCTGTTTTCACAATCAGAGTCTTATCCCTCAAGTTCTTAGAGGCAATTAATCAGGACGTAGCATACAGCTCTGTGTTATTTTGAGTGTCTCTTGGACTTTGACCAACACTCAAAGGGAAGGTTTCTCTGTTTTGATAAACACATGGACTCATGTCGAGATATTGTAATGTGAATTTATTTCACTTAGGTTTTTGAGTAATGGCAATACACTCTGGATTTTATGACAAGATAGGACATTTTATCTCACTGTTTTCACTCTATCATATCTAATATATCATCTAATATCTTTATCTCTCATCTTGCTGAGCTAGCTACTTCAATCGATCTACTTTCTTGTGCCTAAACCCTCCCTCCATACCCCCCCCCAAGTCAAAGCAACCTTGTTCCCCATTTCTCCCTTGATAACCACCTGGCTCTTATGGTCCCCCTTTCTGGGTCCTATTCCCTGTTTCCCAACTTCCCTGTATAAACCCCATCATCTTTCCCCCTCCATTTAAGTCATACCCTTATTTAATATACATACTTATAGACTCATTTCCCCTTTAAAAACACCTGTCTCTTACTGTTCTCTCTCAGTTTCCTTCTTTCTCCCCCACCCCCTGTTCTTTCCTGTTATCCTGGTTCCTGCAGTACATAGAGGTATATACTTACCACATACGGGTGAGGATCGGTGCTAGAGATCCACAAATGAGGAGCAACATGTCATGTGTTTCTCTGACTATGTGTTCGTACACTTCGTAGTTTTTTTTTTTTTTTTTTTTTTTTTTGGTCTTTTCAAGACAGAGTCTCTCTGTAGCCCCAGCTGTCCTGGAACTCTGTAGACCAGGCTGGCCTTGAACTCACAAAGATCCACCTGCCTCTGCCTCCCAAATGCTAGGATTAAAGGCGTGTGCCACCACACCTGGCCTGTTATGTCACATAGTATAGCAGTTTCTAGTTCCATCCTTTTGCCTGAACATTTTGTCTTTCTTTACCACCGAGTAGAACTGCATTTTGTAAATATACCACATTATCATTACGCATTGGTCAGTTCAGGGACACTTAGGATGCTTCCATTTCTAAGCTATTGTGAAAAGAGCAGTAACAAACAGAGATGTTCAAATATATCTGCAGTAAGATGAGTCCTTTATGTATATACCAAGGAGTAGTATGACTGGACCATACAGTAGGTTCATTTTTAGTTTTTGAAGATTTCTCCATACTGCTTTCCATAGTGATTACACAAGTTTGCAACCCTACCAGCAGTGAATGAGCACTCTTCCTTCCCCATATCTTGTTCGGCATTTGTATCATTTGTTCTCTTGATTCTAGTTGATCTGACTAGGGTAACATAATATCTTCACGTGGTTTTAATTTTGATTTCCCTAATTGCTACTGGTGTTGAACACTTTTTAAGATGTTTCTTAGCCATCTTTATTTCTCCTTTTGAGAGCTCTTTGTTCAAATCTATAGTCCATCTTCTAATTGGGCCATTTATTTCTTGATTCTTTATTTTTTGAGTTATTTATATATTCTGGATGTTAAATCTCTGTCAGATGTGTCACTGGTGAAGCTTCTCTCCTACTCTGTGGGTTTTCTCTTTACTTCCTTGGTTATTTCTTTTGCTGTACAGGAGGTTTTTAGTTAAATGAGATCCCACTTTTTGATTGTTGACCTTAGTTCCTGTGCAATGGAAGTCCAATTTAGAAAGACCTTTCCTACACCTGTATCTTATAGGTTACTGACAATGTTCTCTTCCAACAGTTTCAGAGTTTCAGATTTCACATTGAGGTCTTTGATCCATTTGGGGCTGACTTTTTTTGCAAGGTCTACTTTCAGTCTTCTACAGTTGGTAATCCAGTTTTTCCAAGCACTGTATTTTGAAGATGCTGCTTCCCTGCAGTGTGTGTCCTTAGCACCTTTGTCAAATGTAGCATTGCTGAAATTGCATATACTCATGTTAGAGTCTTCAATTATGTTCCATTAATCTATGGGTCTGTTTTTGTGCTGTTACATGCTGTTTTTATGAATATAGCTCTGTAACATAGATTGAGATCTGATATGGAAATTTCCCCCAGCCTTTAATCCCAGCACTTGGGAGGCAGAGGCAGGCGGATCTTTGTGAGTTCAAGGCCAGCCTGGTCTACAGAGTGAGTTCCTGGACAGCTGAGGCTACAGGGAGACCCTGTCTCAAAAAGACAAAAAAAAAAAAAAAGGTGTGCACATGTGTGCGCACATGTGTGCGTTGCAAAAGAAGAATCTCATTAATTTCCCTGGTGTGTTCACTAGTATTATTTATATGTGCATTTCCATAATTAGCATACAAGAAACAAGTTTTATTTTTGCATTTAACTCTAGGCTTAAATCAGAGTTTTCTTTGTTAAATGAGATTACTTTCCCTAAAATATAAAACAGCAAAACTTTTATATTGCTGAGCTTAAATTTAAAGCACTTCCCTTGAGAGACTATATACCATTCAAAGAAATGTCATTTTTGCTAATTTAGATTATCAAGGGTTAATTTGTCTCTTACCTTATTTTTCATCTGCATAATAAAGTCTTTTGAAGATTATCTAGACCCTGTTGAGAGCTAATTGCTAGAGGTAGAATTCGTCTTCAATTATCTTTCTCACTCTTAATTTTAGCTTTTGACCTTCAGCAACTCTACACATGAGAGAGCCTAAAGATTGCTGCCTCTTGTTTGTTTTATTATTTTTATTTTATGTGTAGGAGTGTATTGCCTGAATGTACATAAGTATAAGTGCACTTGTATCCTGCAGTGGTCATAGAGGTCAGAAGAAGGTGTCGAATTGCCTGGAGCTGGAGTTACAGATTGTTATTAGCTGCTATGTGGGTATGGGAACTGAACCCAGGTCCTCTGTAAGAGCAGTCAGTGCTCTTAACTGCTGAGCCATCTCTCCAGCCCCACGAAGATTGAGGTTATTTGTTCTACAATTTTCATACTGATGTTCTCACCTCTGGATACTCTCTAGAGCCCAATAATCACCATAGAGTCTATCTGCATCTGTCTTTCCCCACCTAGGAATGAAGGGAAGTCTGCAGCCCTTTCTAACTCCCCCCTCCAGGTTGTCTTTGCTATCTTTCTTTGAAGAAAGCTGTGGTGACCAGTTGACACAGCAGAAACCTTGTCAATGGCTTTTTTTTTTTTAATTAAAATATCTTTTATTTGTCTCTTCTTTTGTGAAGACATCACTTTGGCCCGTTCCCATCAACAGTTGCTGTAGGCTTCCTATCCTCTTTTTTCCCTCTTTCTAACATAAGGATCATTTCATATTTTTTATGTAAGGAGGTTCCATGCTTCCTTTATATATTTATATTCCCTTTACCAAAGCATCCTTAGCCAAGGCACAATGTCACATGTAACCTTTCCTCCCGGATGTCTGTCCATTCCAAGCACCCATCAATATTGATGGAGAAAGAGATTCTTTCAGAAGAATGGAACAGATTTTAAGAATCATCGTGGGTAATCAGTGGGACAATGACACAGTTGTGGGAAATGGCTTTTCATGCCTGAAGGAGATGAGAAAAATCTTTCCAAGAGCTGTCAGATGATGGATAATTTGAAACCCCTTGAAATTATTTATTGGAAACTGCTACTAAAACCTCAGCCACAGTTTTCAGCTTGACAAGACTGGGTTGTTTCATATTTTAAGCATTCAAAGGAAACCACAGGAAAGCTGTCATTAAGAGATCAGTGAATCAAGCCAATGAGTGAGATAATTGTTCACTGAAGAAGAGACAGTTGAATTTTTAATGTCTCATCAGGACTAGATGGGTTAGGAGGGGATGTGTTGTTGGCTCATTCCAGACTGAGCTGCCTGCTGAAGATAGGGCTTTGGTGATATAAAGCAGAAGAAAACTATCTTTTGGAATCTGGAAAAAATTAAAACAAAACAATCCTGGATCATTTTTGTATTGGCAGTGCCAGATGCAGCTGTGATAATCAGTTGGTGTTTATTTTCCTGTTCTAGTCAAAATGAAGAGCTATTTGGGAGAGATTCCACTTAAGAGGCTGTCTTAGAGAGGCAGCCAGTGTTGAATGCTGTGAAGTGAAGGACCTGTGGTCATTTGAATGCTACCAGGGGCGACTCAAACTGGTAAAATAATAAAGCAAAACAACAGCAGCAGTAACAACCACTACAAAAGCAATAACAAGAAAAAACCCAGGGGCTGTCAATCCAGTGCTGCTAAACATAGTGCAGAAAAAATTCCAGTCCTTGTCAGGGCCTTCGAGATAGTGGAGTGGTACTGGAATTTAAGCGGCTATCAGCAGAAGTATCTTATTGTCCTTATGTGAGCTCAGAACCAATTGAGAAGAACATGAGTCACATGGTGATCCACATTTTACCTTGAATCCCCATATGATTCTTTGGAGAATCTATTTCACTTAAATGACTGTTTACATTGTATGTCCCGAGGATCTTATTCATCTGTGCTTAGCAGGATCTGGAAATCTGCAAGCTTGGCTCCCAAAAGGTGAACCTTTAATAGTGAGGCTCTTCCCTAGGCTGTTATATACTGAGTCCTTGAAATAAGACAGACTCAAAAAGAAAGGGCTGTGTTCTAGCTGTTTCACAGTCTGCTTAGTCATTGCAGAAACAGTCATTGAGACTCAAAGGGATTCTCTGAGGAAGGTCTCTTCATGAGGAAATATGTGATCGTGAGGATATTGTACCCAAACTTTTAAAACATAGGTCAGGCTAATAAACTACATAGTTTATTATTTATTAAACTTGAATGTTCTCCAAATTTATTGCACGAGTTTTTAGAACAACTATCACACATAGCTTGGAAAATCATTATGGACTGAGATTCTATGTGCTTGTTAGAGATATCCTTGAGGGCAAAAACAATTATCATGCTACTCTGGTATACTGGGCTGGACATGAGTTTATGGGATGTAAACTACCCTTTAGTGAACACAATTGAAGACTAGTCAGGGACTCAGATACTGAACTAGACAAATTTATATTACCAGTTTTACTGGCATTTAGAATTTGGAAGGTAAACAACACAACCTAGCAAAAATATCACAGATTGACCTAAGTGTGTTGAGAGGAAGCTTCTGGAAGAAGAGAGACTGTGTTGGAAGGCTCACTTTGAGGTTATGGACAGCTAGCACTAATGGGAAGTACACTATATAGTTAAGGCCCAAAGCCTCATTTTGGACATGCCTTAAGGAAAAATACCTCTGTGCAGGGTCCTGGCAAAAAGTACTACTGCTTAAGATGCTCCATCCTTGGGTCCTGACTGAGTGCAGTGGGGATGGAGAGTTTAGGCCTTGAAGTGCCAGGAGAATCTTCAGAGCCTGAGAGCAATGAGTTTGTAAGCAAGGCACATTCAAGCTGGAAGCCCAAAGTGAGGAAATGTAACCCAAGGTGAGGAAAGACCACAATCCATGTCTCCTACTTCAGATATCAGGAGGCAGTAGCTAATGATAGAGGAAAAGAAGCTGGGCTCCCTGGGTTAACTCCCTCTATTCTCGTTGGTATGAATATAACCATACCATTTTGGATAGAATTAAGATAATATCTAGTGGTAATATATTATTCTCTATGTACTGGGAAGTATTCTAAGCTTTACAGAGAGAGAGAGAGAGAGAGAGAGAGAGAGAGAGAGAGAGAGAGAATAGATTCATTAAATGAGTATTTTTTTTACATATACAAAGATAGGTAATATGTCATTTATGTTTCCCCATAAATTAATGTGTTTCTTGTCACTAGAGATACCCTATGGATTTTTTTTTTGAGAAAAGGGATTTTCATAGGATAATGATTTATGTCAGATGATCATGCCTACATGTTTTCTTAGTACCTGTAGTGTGTATTCAGCTACAGTAGCAGAGTGTGAAGGTTCATTTATCCATTAAGGATAATACCCCATTTACTGCTGGTTAAGGATTTGGAAGAGATAGTTTCAGAATCTCTTACATTATAGAATGTGAAGTGCACAACCCAAAGTGGCGCATGTACAGTGGTACCTCTACATCCAAGACTCAGTGAACATGGCAGAAGAAAGGTTGGAAAGAACATAAGAGCTATAGGCGGGGCTGGAGAGATGACCTAGCGGTTAAGAGCACCGACCACTCTTACAAGGACCTGGATTGGATCCCCAGCACCCACATGGCAGAAAAAATTTAAAAAAGAGCTATAGGCACAAAACACTTGTTGCTAGCTAATGTATTCTTTTTTATAAAATTTTTAATTTATTCTTGTATGTGTAAGAATGTAATGTCTGCATGTAGGTTTGTGCACCCGTGTCGTCGTGCAATGCCACAGAGGTCAGAAGAGGGTGTTGGATTCCCCTGGAACTGGAGTTAAAGACGATTCTCAGCCACCATGTGAGAGCTGGGAATCAAACCTGGGTCCTCTGCAACAGCAGTCAGCACTCTTAACTGCTAGGCCATCGCTTCAGCCCCATTATTTTATTTATTTATTTATTTATTTATTTATTTATTTATTTATTTATTTAGCTAGCTAGCTAGCTAGCTAGCTAGCTAACGTATTCTATATTTTATAGGGAAGCTGAAAGGATGAATTTTCCATAGTATGTTACTCTAATAAGTTCTGTATAATGATACAACCAGTTGGCATGCGAAGATGGACCAGGGGAATGTCACTGGTCCTTCAAGATGAAGAACTACAAGCAATCAGTGGATGGTGAGGAGGGGTGAGTCATTTATCTACAGAGACTAGATCTCTGGGGGATTATCTAATTCCAAATGGACAGCCCTAAACACAGGTATACATGTGCGTCACTTAATGGACTCAGTGCATTATATATGTATACTTATAAATGTTTATGCAACAATAATAATCAAGGAAGAAAATGGGAGAGAAACATAAAAGAAGGAACAAGTTTCTGTCTGGGTCAACTTCATCAGATTGCTGTCATCTAAAGGATGGGTGAAGGGTACAAGAACCTGGTGGCATGTTAAAGGTAATACACTAGGGCCATGTAGAAGAGATGCTGGTATCCAGAAAGATTGGTTCCAGAGAACTGCGTGTCTTCTTTGTGGCTAGGTTGGCTTTCAGACTCAGGGATGGTGATGATTGAGAGCTCTGTGTGAGTTTTCCTATATACTTTGCTGTCTGTGTTTCTGTGTTGTACTTTATTATTTGGTTTTATTGGGACACTCTCCATTTTTATAGTCACTGAAGTTTTTACTGCTGGTTGTCTCTTCTCAGGATACTTTGAATAAAAAGATAAAGCATACAATATGCCATCTGAAAAATGTACAAAGCCTATGTGTGCACTGTAACACATTTTTACAAAAGCAAACAATACTAAGAGCCTATACATTACACCCACATATAATTTGCTTCAGCAGTTATATAATTAGAATTGTGTTTGTCTGATTGCTTTCATTGACACTCATACACATGTGTACTGTAACATGTAGAAAAGTTTCGGTTATTGTTTAATGTCCCATTTTTCATTGTATGGAAAACCCACAGTTTAGAAATTTTGCTAATGCCAATACGGGGTTACTATAAAAATGTTGCTGTGAGCGAACAGCCTTGTGCATACATTTTGCACATATATTTGCATTCCTACTGAATCATAGGGCAGACACTAGTTTAGCTGTAGTACAGCTTGCCAGTTTTCAAAGTGTCTGTAACAACATATACTTTGCAAAGGGTATGTGAGAGTCCCAGTTGCTCCACAGGCTGGCCACCACTTTCCTGACAGTCTCTACTTTCCAAAATTTAAAATGTTAGCCATTCTAATGCCAGTGGCTCCTATCCAGGTTCCTGTCTCCAGAAGATTGTCTGCGCATGCTATGTAGACAAGATACTATAGTTGCAGTTGTTTTTTTCAAAGGAGAACTTTGAACATATTGGTCAAATATTTAAGATAAAGCTGCCTCACCAATAAAATGTTGCCTCATCTAGCAGAGCTCTTAATCCTGATTTATTTCCTAGCATACATGTTATTTTGCCAGGATGAGTTTGAGAGAGACACTGCAGACTGAGTTTAGGACAGTGAATGGAAGATGAACATGTTGAGCTGGAGAATGGAAGGAAGTGTCAAAGAACACTTCGTAGTGACTGGATTGCTCTTGGGATTAACTGGAGAGGTCAAGAATCTGCTCTTCATAAGGATGATAAAGTTAGTTTTATATACATTGAGGGTTAGATGCCAAGAGGGTCAGTATCAAGTTGAAACTGTAGAATCAAAGGGTGATCCTTAAGTGCACTCCAGAATACATTAGGAAGACCAATGTCATTAAAAAAAAAAGAGAAAAATTCCTCCCAGGAGATAGGTGCTTTAAATTATCTCAATAAATACTTGAAAGAAATCCTTTTAATGCATTTGAGTTGTACTACATGTGAAAGATGACTTACTGACATAGACATGGTGAAAAACCTTATGTTGTTTTAATTGAAATATTAACACTTCTGCCTTTTTCTTACCTAAGAGATGAATCTTTATAATATATTGTTTTAATCATGCTAATTCTTGATCAAAATTGTTGTTGGCTGTCTGTGCTCAGAGCTGCCAAAATTATAGGGGGCTTGTTCTTATATTAGACTTTAATTTCGATTACTCCAACACTAATGTGTGCAAGTTTCCGTAAACAAGATCTAGCACAGCCAAAAGAGTTCTGCATTTTTCTATTTTGTATCAAATGTAATGAGAAATCATATCAAAATGACATCCACACTGCCTCCAGCTCCCCTCTCTGAATATGATTGATTGTTCATCTGGTAGAGGAAATGAGGAACTCCATTTCTTTCTTACCCACCCTTCTTCCCCTTCCATCTCTTCATTCAGTGCTCCCCTAGTGGCTGGGCATATTCATTCCATTAATAGGAACTAGGGGCTATGCTAAGGATGACAATGGCTTCCCAATAGACTTTGTGTGAATAAGACACCACTAGACCAGCAAGAAGCATTAGATTTCCTGGGGCAACAGAGGAATTACCCCCCTCCCCGCAACCTATATCCTAAGTGAAAACCCATTACTTTTTTTAGTTTAAAAGTGTATTTTATTGTAGAAATTAAGAAAAGTGATATTCTCTTCATCTTTACCATTTGACATTTTTCTTTTTTTTTTTTTTAATTTTATTTATTTCTGTATGTGTATGAATGTACTTTCTGCATGCAGGTCTGTGCACCCGTGTCGTGCAATGCCACGGAGGTCAGAAGAGGGCATCGGATTCCCCTGGAACTGGAGTTCTCCCGGAATTGGAGCTTCGGACGGTTCTTGGCCGCCATGTGGGTGCTGGGGATCGAACCTGGGCCCTCTGCAAGAGCGGTCGGCGCTCCTAACCGCTAGGCCATCTCTCCAGCCCCATTTGACATTTTTCTACATGATAGTATTCTGTACCAAGGATACTGATGTTAATGTTTGAGACGGAATTGCTTTTAAAGAAAGGTTCTGGGGTGAAGAATCCGTCTAGATTCATCCTGAAGAATTTAAAGCCAATAGGAAGCTTTAAAGAGCCATGAATCACATCTTAGTAACTCATTAGTAACACAGGAATTCAAATTAGATTCCTGTGTTATTTCCTGATTACATCTGGACAAAAACAATAAAACAAACTCAGAGATTATTTGCTTTAAATGGATTTGAATAATCATAAACATGATTCCTTTTTGTCCATTTACTTTATTTTTTATTTTAGTAGTAGTTTGATAGATCAGTTAAAGCAAGATAAGAATGAATAGACTACTTGAGGTGGAGATTTGCATCAGATTAGTGTAATCCTTAAATACCTTTGTACATTCCAAATACAAGAAAGCATAGATTTCCTCATGTCAGAGACTGCTGTTTCTTGATTACTAACTTTTTGACTCAAGTTCACTGGAGATTAGTTTATTAGGCATAATGCAGTCAGGCTCATTTTCTAACTTATCTTTCATGTTTTGTCAACTGCCAGGTGGACTTTGAGCGTTTTGGGGGAAATGTAGTTACTCATAATTATCAACTGCCTGAAGTGTTTACCAGGTAATATAAAGAATTTTAAAATTTGATTGGGGCTTTCACATGAATGTGAAGAAAAGCCATTTCTTCTTTAAGTAGGATGTGTAGAAAGCCGAAACATTCATACTCTGTACCAAAGGTTTGTATATATCAGACATTTCCCCCAGGGTTGCTTGGCTAGTTTTGTACAGGAAAAAGATTGGTTAACCTTATCTGGTATATGATCTTAATTAACCTAAAGATGAATCTTAAGATTTAGTTATGAAAGCTAACTATATTTTTAAAATCTTGGTCACTGTTTTTTTTTCACCCCCATGAAAATTCTTCTAACTCACCTGAAGAGTAAATGACCTTTTCATGGCTTGGGCAAAGGAGTTTGAGAAAGAAACAAAGGCTTTGATACTCTGTTCCTATGGATCAAAATGGGTTCTTTAAACACTTTATAAAGACAGTAGATGTGCATCCAAGACTTTTGATTTGCAAGAGCCAGACTTCTGGGCACAGAAAGTCAGACTGATAGTGCCAGAATCATTGTCACTAAGAAATTCGTGGAAAGCTTGAATCAGTAATTTGCCTTAATCTTAATCTGCAAACATAAGGACATAAGTGGCATATATGTTAGAAATAATTGGCTTTACAAGGAAGTCCAATAATTACAATAATCGTTGAAATGCTCCTCCTGAAATCACTTCACTGATGCTTTGTTCTAGTGAATGTAAAGAGCCCTTCCTATGAACTGCTACCATTTCTCTTTGATCCTCTTTTGCTGGTGGAAACAAGCATCTATTCAGCTTCTATTTAAAGGGGCATGTTTCAGTGTCAAGAGCTCCAGTTACCCCATGGAAGGTCCCGTAGGTATCATAAGCATTGCCATGAACTTTCCCTGTGGACTCTACTCCTTGGACTCTGCTGATGTTCTCTGACTCAGTGCAATAAAGGTAATCTGCATTGAGAGCATGACTCCTTCTAAGGAGGGAAAGATCTCTATTCTTTTTTTGTCAGAAAATAGAAATTTTATTTGAAAGTGTCTTGGAAAAATACAGAGGAAATGATATTATCTTTTAATTTTTATTTTATTTATTTATTTTTGTAATCCTTTTATTGATGAATTGTATATTTCATTCATTACCCTTCAGTCCAATTTGGACACATTCCCCTCTCCCTGCCCTTTAATTTTATATTACTCTAAAATATGAATACATGCCTTCCACCCATATACAGTAATTACAGAGTCTGAAAATAAGGGGTAGATCAATTCTAGAGCCTGTTAAGAGATTTACATTATAACAACACAGTTGCTTTCAGATAAAAAGAAATACAACAATAATGTTATTCAGCTTGCCTTTCAACTGGGGATTTGGTGTTAGCATCTGCAAATGAGGGAAGCCATTCACTGTTTGGTTTTGGGGGACTGTGTTACTTCACTTAGCATAATGGCTTCGAGTTCATTCCCTTTTCCTGCAAAGTTCATGATGTCATCTTTCTTTACTGCTGAATAGAACTCCATTGTGCAGATGTACCACATTTTTGTTATCCACTTATCTGTTGAGGGACATTTGGGTTGGTTCCAGCTCTTGGCTATTGTGAAGAAAGCTGTAATAAACATAGATGTACATGTATCTTTGTGGTAGGATGAGTCTTATGGGTATATACCCAGGAGTGGTATGACTGGATCAGGTGGTAGGCTCATTTTGAGTCTTTTAAGGATTCTCCACACTGCTTTCCATAATGGTTGTATGAGTTTACAATCCCACCAGCAGTGGATAAGTGTTCCCCTTTCCCCACAACCTCTTCAGCATTTGGTGTCTTTTGTTTTCTTGATCTTAGCGAGTCTTATAGTAGTGAGATGATACCTTAACGTGGTTTTAATTTACAATTCCTTAATTATTAATGATGTGGAACATTTTTAAAGATGTTTCTTAGCCATCTTTACTTCCTCACTAGTGAAGTCTCTGTTCAACTCTTCACTCCATCTTTTGAGTAGGTGATTTATTTTCTTACTTCTTTGTTTTTTGAGTAGTCTATATATCTGGACATTAATGCTCTGTCAGATGTATCACTGGTAAAGATTTCCTCCCACTCTGTGGGTTTTCTCTTCACTTCCTTGATTGTTTCTTTCTCTATACGGAAGTTTTTTAGTTTGATGCGGTCCCATTTGTCAACTGTTGACCTTATTTCCTGTGCAGCTGCTGTCTGATTTAGAAATTCTTTTCCTACCCCTTTGTCTTTTAGGTTGCTGCCAATGTTTTCTTCTATCACCTTCAGGGTTTCAGGTTTCATGTTGAGATCTTTGATCCACTTGGAGTTGATTTTTTGTAGCGGGTGAGAGGTAGGGGTTTAATTTTGTTCTTCTACAAATGGGGATCCAGTTTTGCCAGCACCATTTGCTTAAGGTGCTATCCTTCCCCCATTGAGGTTTTTTTTTTTTTTTTTTTTACCCCTTTGTCAATATAGGTGGGACTGAAATTGTAGGGCCAAGTTTGGAGTTTCAGTTTTGTTCATTGGTCAATGGTCTTTTTTTTTGTGCCAAGTACCAACAGGCTGTCTGTATGACTATGGACCTATAATATATAATATATAAGATTATAGATATATAGATATATATATATATATATATATATATATATATATATTACAATATAATTGTTCTTATTACAAGATGTTTTGGAGAGCTGTATAAATTCCTAGAACATTCCAGGTGGTTTTGCTGCCGGTTCCTGTGTCAGAGCTGAGTTCATTGTCTCATAAACATAAAGAATGATGACCAAGGTCAGAAGAAGGGCAAACAACCCAAGTTCGTTGAGAAGTAAAGAAACAGCTTCCTGTGACTCAGAAAAGACTCAAAATTAGTTTCCAAGTAGCATCTTTGGAGTAGGGAGTCTATATTCATGGTACGGACCAATTTGGTCTTTCCTGTATATAATTCAGGTATTAAGTTGTGATGGTATACACTGCCTAGGTAACTTCATTTTGTTTTAGTGACTCCTCTTAATGGCCAAACACTGGCCCAGAAGAACAAGTCCAGAAGAGCCATTTAGTTATCTCAACCTTTGGAACCCCCTCTCCACAAAGTCTTGTGACCACCTGTTATCTATCTAACCTTTTGTCAATGTTTTACAATCGCCTGCAGCCCATCCACTTCTTATCTTAGGTTTTGTAATCCTGCAACAGGCAGAGACTGAGGTTTTATTGTCTGACTGTATTTCTCAAAAAGAAATTCACCAGGATATGGTATTTGTCTTTAGAAGCATAACCTGCCTCTGAGTTGGGGCTGTAGCCTCCAAATCCCGACCTGGGTACAGTCCTGGCCAGCTCAAATTAAAAACCTAATTTGGCTAATTGGAGCCTGGAGTCTGTGTGCTCTCTTTTTCTCCCAGTGGTCTCAGCATCCCAACAAAGTCAGGTTGAATGTGTATTAACTGTTTCTGGTTAATTGTAACATAGATGGGACTTCTGGTTGGTTGATGGATCAGGTGAAAGAGTAGAGGCTTAGGAAACCTGCCTGAAGGCAAAAGGCCTAAGAAAAAAATTCTAAGTGGGAAGGAAGAATCAGGCAGCAAAGGGAAGGATGACTGGTGGTATGTTGACGTCTTGATGAGTTAGGGCTTATTTGATGCTAGTTTCTTACCTTTGATTGCATGGAGTTCACTGTAAAACCCGGGTGTTCTTGACTGGGTATTCAGACTGCAAGCTCTGTCAGGATATTTCCTTGGGCTTGTAACCCTGACTAACGGCCTACATAATGAGTCTGCTTTTCTCCTAATTCCTATTAGGTTGGTTGAATGTGAATTTTATGATGTATAAGAAATTTCTTGTTTCCTAACCCTATAAACATATATCTATGAAGTTAATATCTTCATTTGGAAATAGTTTTAAAAGTCTGTATTAGAATTTTTTATGAATCTGAGGCCAGCTTCATATGCAGTTTCTTTCTCTGCCATGGACAGCTTCTGCTCGCACAACTTTTTGAATTGCATTGGCAGCACTGTCTTCCTTCATCTATCCCTGCAGGTGTAAACTTTCCATTCCTCTACCAAATTTTTGATAACACACGACAGTGCCAATGGTCTTATTCTTACAGAGAAACATATTTCTGAAGGCCCTTATTCTTCCATTCCAGAAATTCAATAATTTTTTATCTTTAATTCTTAAAAGGAGTGGGTTGCTTGGCATAAACCTGTGGATATACAATTAAGTTATGTCTAATATTGTTAATTAACAACTATGCTGGGATGTCCTGAGAAAGATTTCCTTCCTTGAGGACAATTTTCTCCCCCATGAGACACCACATTTCTTATGTTGAATGTATCTGTGTATGAATACAATGCTTAGGACCATTAAAAAAAAAAACACTCTCTGAGCCAGGTTTGGTGGCACACGCCTGTAATCCCAGCACTCGGTAGGCAGAGGCAGGTTGATCTCTCTGAGTTCAAGGCCAGCCTGGTCTACATAGTGAGTTCCAACACAGCTGGGGCTACAGGGAGACTTTGTCTCAGAAACACAAAAAACCCCACTCTATGGACAATAAAGACCCCATTTAGCTTATTGATGCTCCCCCCCCCATTAGACACTAGTAACCACTACAGTACACTGGTGAAAGTTCCTGTGGTGTCATTTAGTAATGTATATAAAAAGATGTTATTTCATCAGAAAGACATAGTGAGGGAGATGGGAAATTTTTCATCTTGTAAATGATTCAAAGTTGCTTCAATATAAAAACAAGACAACCCTATGAAAAGCCAACCTTTCCTTTGTTTGGAATGAGGTGATTCTTAGAAATCATCACATTGTAGGATTTTGCTTCTTAATATCAAACATTAGATCAGAAATAAAAACCCTTGCTCTAGTATTGACAGAATTCTATCCCTAAATGAAATCAGTTTTTACCCTCTGAGGTTAGTCATCTTTCCATGTACATTTGAGATCTTGAAATAGAGACTTAGTAGACTATTTATAACTTCAAAAGTTATCTTTCCCAGGACTAAATATTTCTTTTATTTAAAGCCTTAAATAACAAACACATTAGATAGGTATCAAGACACAGTACCTATAATTATTGGAAAACTTGTTTATTGGATCTATAATTTGCCCATCATCCATCCATCCATCCATCCATCCATCTCCATTTCTATTCTTTAACACATTATCCATGTGAGATTAGTGATTTTGAATTACTGCACTCTGGATAAGCTCATACTTGGCTTCCAGAGAAACTGAAAACTCTATTTCCCCTTAGTATCTTATATGAAACCTCTGCTAATGACAGAGGTCTTCATAATCTGGCTTAGTTACTTTCCTTGTTGCTGTGATAAAATACTCTGATGGATTCCCCTGGAACTGGAGTCAAAGAGGTTCTCAGCCGCCATGTGGGTGCTGGGTATCAAACCCGGGTCCTCTGCAAGAGCAGTTGGCGCTCAAGAGCTGGAAAGATGGCTCAGCGGTTAAGAACATCGACTGCTCTTGCAGAGGCCCCGGGTTTGATTCCCAGCACCCTCATGTTGGCTAAGAACAGTCTTTAACTCCAGTTCCAGGGGAATCCAACGCTCCCTTCTGACCTCCATGGCATTGCACAACATGGGTGCACCAACTTACATGCAGACAGTGCACTCATACACAAAAATAATAAATAATAAAAAAATTTAAGCATCTGGAAGATAAACTTCATTAGGGCCCATTATAAACAGTTAACCCCAATAGAATTCAGAGAGATGCTCAGTGCCTGTGACTCAGGCAGTCTGAGGTCCCTCTTTCTTTAATGTTCAGGTGGGTTAGCCTCTCTGCTGGCATTTCCCAGTCCATCCTGCACAGCCAAAAGTTGTACATTTTCAGGCATTTAGATTGATGTTTTTACCTGTGGGAACATATAAATCTCCTCCCATTGTTAGTTTCAAGATCTCAAAATTAAGAATTTATCAATAGGATTGGAACACGGAGTTTTCCATTTGTATTCCAGAAGAGATACTACCCCACCTCCCACCTCCCTCTTTTTGTTTTTTAAATTTTTATGTTTTGACCTATAGATGCCTAAGTTGTATTACACATACCCATAAACAGGAGCCAAGGCATAAGTTTTCATTAAATTTACCCAAACTTTCTCACTGACTGTATGCTACTTATTTGGGAAGTAAATTTAAACTTAATTTCTTTAAATTGTCCTCCAAGTAAAAGAAAGTGTTACAATGTGATGTTGTATAATTCAGAAAAATATAGAGACCATTTGTGTACCTTAACCCCAAAGTTGCTGTTGGAAGTTCAATACAAATTATTAATAAAACAATTAACATTTTATATTCCCAATTAGTTCAAATGTATTACCATTTTCACCAAAACCTACAACCAAATTTAACTAATCTAAACATTTCACTAAGCCTTAAAATATCCTATAATATGTGGATAAAGCTTGGGCAGAGTTGAGTACCTGCCAAATAAATTTTACCCAAT
>VZQC01010451.1:271681-324027 GCA_009823505.1 Rhizomys pruinosus
ATTTGAATTGCAAGGTTTTTGATGAAAAGGTTTCATGCCTATCTGTATCCCCCCCTTTTTTTTAACCCATGAGTCTCCAGAAGACAGTTGTATTATACATAACTATGGGGTGGAATCTAGGCACAGATTTCATCAAATTCACCCATGCTGTTTTGGGTGACTATATATGATTAACTTGGAAAGCAAACTTAATTTTTATGTTAAATCATCTTATAGATGAAAGAGAATGCTACAAGGTGATACTGTACAACAGAGAAATTATAGAGAACATTTGTTTGTGCCAATCCCAAAGTTATTGTTCTACAGATTTTATGTAAAACAAATGTGGACAATAGTGATTTATATCTCCATTTAACTCAGATGCATTACCGTTTTTATCAGAGCCTGTAAACCAATGTTGTTTAATATACACATATTTACTTTTACTAAGTCCTAAAACTTCATGTATCCTGTAGACAGTGTCTGGGCAAAACTGGATACTTGTTGAACTCACGTCAGTTAATTATGCATTAATCGAATATACACCCGTGTCCCTCTCCCGCCCCTCCCCCTTCCCAATTCAGCATTTCAGTCCGTTTTCGATGCAGTCTTTCTGTTGTTGTTCTTTTACTATGCATCCCTCTCCAGAAGAAATATTTATATCTGGGTTATTGGTACTAGCATCCACATATGAAGGACACCATTTGTCATTTGTTTTTCTGGGACCGTGTTACTTCACTTAACATAATGTCTTCTAGCTCCATCCATTTACCTGCAAATTTCATGATGTTATCCCTCTTTACTTCTGCATAGAACTCCATTGTATACATGTACCACAGAGTAATGGATGTTTATGCTCAGCTCACTTTTTCTTTTTTTATGAAGTCCAGGATCCTAGCCCAGAGAGTTGTGCCACCCTCAGTTGCAGGTTTTCCAACTCTATCTCATCAAGATGCCCCCACCAGACATGCCCAAAGGGCATCACCAACTTGATTCTCATGAGGCTGGTAATTGAGATGAACCATTACATAGGCACATGTGACATAGAACAGAATGGGAAAACAGAAATAGTTGAAAAAGTCAGGACCAGTGCATGAAGAATGAGAGTGAATGAACTATGGGGTGATCTTTTCCAGTGTTTTCTTATCTCTTTGCATATGAAAGATAGTTATTACAAAATAAATTATGAGGATTTGTTCTGTCTATTTTAGTATAAGTTGCTATGCATGTTGTTGAGCATTGAGAGAGAGAGAGAGAGAGAGAGAGAGAGAGAGAGAATGTTAAACCTCATGAACAAATGATGACAGCCATTCCTGAACTCTTTTTTTTAGAACTTTTATTTAGCAATGATGTTGATTTTGGAGGAATCAGTATAAGATTTTTCCCCTTAAGCATAACTCCTTACAGAAAAATAGATAAAAATATTCATCCTAATAATGAATTTAGCTGTCTAGTGTAAGATGTGTTCAGCAGCTCTTCAAATTAGCTGTCATAATAAAATATTTTACTTTGGGGACCATTAGCACCATAATGTCAAAACAGATTTTTCTATGCAACCCTCTCACTTGGATGCCTAGAGATCACAGAAACCAGGGTGAGCCATTCTGCATATAGGACCTTTCCTTCAGCCTTAGTGATGGCCAGTTAGAAAATGTGGTGGCCCTTTAAGAGCTGCTTTCTTTGACAGGTGTTATTTATTGGAGTTTGGATGCAAAGCTGGAAGAGATGGCATCATTTATGTTTCAACGTGTTGTGCAGGTGTTGAAAGACAGATTGTGTGTGGACATCGATTATGGGAGCTGTTGTTAGGACTTTGGACAGTCTTAGGATTTAGAGCCTGAACCTTTGACAAAATAAGTAATACCCTGGCAGTATAATATGATCACAATCTCTCTGTATACTCCACATTTTCTCATCCTGTGCTAATGTGGAAGGTACATGCCAAGCTTTGACAGGGAAAATCTAAAGAAAATAAAGGGAGCAAAAATCCTAGCACTAATAATCCCCCTATGTCAGTCATGGCTGCTTAATGTTGTTGTTTACTGAAATTTCATTTCCAGAAGCCAATTGTTTTAATTTAATTTATTGAAATACCCCTACAGGACACCAGCGTGTGTCATGTTGGAAGGGATGTCTCATAAATTTCTGACAAGAGTGGTTTTCCCACATAGCCTTCTGATTTTGACATTTCAAATCTCAGGGTGAATACAGGAGAAATTTCAGCTTGTCAACAAAACTGAAAATATCTAGATGCCTTGTTTTTTGTTTTTTAAAGCAAGAAGATACAATTATGGAAGATCTGTTTTTAAATATTCAAAGTCTAATGACATCGAATATCTGTGTTCTCTATATTTTTGTCTTCCCTTTATTTAAAATCCAAAGTAGAATGTCTAAAATATGCTGTTCAGATTTTAGGTACAAATTATTTATATATTGATATAACTTCTTATGACATTTTAAACTTCATCATTTTAACAGTACTTTTAAATATTTATTGGCAAAGGAAGCACTGTTTTCTTTAGCTTCTTTTCAGAGGATCTCTAAATTAAAGAAGCCATTATTTATGACTTTCATTTGAATAAGTTCTCTTTTAAGATTCTGGCACCTTAAAATTGAAATTTGGCTGCTTCTGTAGAAGTGTGGAAAAACATATAGCTAGAAAAATGTTGAGGCATTTTAAGAACATAATTGTTTAATGAGTATCTATGTGATGCTTAGCAATCAAGGCTCATTGGAGACTTCATCTTATTTTACCATTTTATTGCCTTCAAATTTTCTTCCTTAGTTTTTATTAAATACAATGGATCAAACATGGGCATTAATCTCTATGCCCTCTGAAAATTTTACTAAAAACAGTTAAAGGATTAAGATACTGCTACCTCACAGGACAAAGTGAACAGAAGAAAGACAAGAACACCAAAAATCTTAGAAGCAGTTTATGTCATGCAGCAAATGATTTAATAGACTGTAGAAAGGGGAATGTCAGCAAACAGTGGAGGAAGCTAAAAAAGATTTTGGTTGGTACAGTGGATAAGCACAAAAATTGCCACTTATAGCTGCATCAGAAAATTATGGTAATGGCAAAGTCGAAAAGAGAATTGGCTCAAAAGTATTATTAATAATTTAGATGATAAAACTTTACATATTATCCATTAATGAGACTGCTTTCCCATGTACAACAGGTCGGAGTTAATTCTCAAGAGGGCTGAAATCTATACTCTGTTCATATCACATCACATCACATCACATCACATCTGTAAGGCTATCATACCGATACATATGGAATGATGTAGGAGATTGCCAGGAATGTGGAAATCCTCAAGTAACTTCCCTCACTAGGCTCTAGGAATAAATGCTGCTATACTAATTCCATTCATGGGCAAATTGGAGTATTTTTCATGGGAATTTAATAAAAGAAAAAATAATTACTGTGGAAGCAGATGACGATTCTATCTCTTGGTGACCCAGTCTTTCATGTAAATGGCCAAGCATCACCAGTCACAATTATAGCCAAGCCAACATCACATATGGCAGATGACAGACAAACAAGCAGACACTGTGGAACAACTTCATTAGCATCTTCAAAGAGGTAGTAGAAAGGTATTTATCATCTCCAACCAGGATGCCACCTGAAGGGATATGCAAAGAAACCAGAAAATAAAATTTGAAAATTAGGGCAGCAAGAATGAAAAAACAATAAGAGAGTAAAAGATGGATGTTAGGGTATCTCTTAGTACTAGTATTAATGATACATCAGGACAGGGATATATTAAATTGAGAATAATGGTGAGAGTATAGGGCCATTCTAATAGACCAACTATCTGACAATAGAATTCAGAAGAAAAGAACAAAACTGATGGAAAAAATGGTGTTATGTAAGAAAAATTTCCAGAGTCCAGGTACCTAAGTTTCCATACTGAAATAGTCCTCTTTCCCAACAAAATCATGTGAAAATATATAATGTGTTAGTTGGACTTTTCATTGCTGTGCAAAATATCTCACAGAGAGAATTAATGAAGAAAATGTTTATTTTAGCTCCCGGTTTCATACTCCACCATGACACGGGGAGGAGAGGCTGCATCAGGGCTGAACGGCTCACATCACAGGGGCCAGAAAGCAGAGGACAAGAACTCCTGTGCTGGCTTTTTCCCTGATCCCACTTTTATACTTTGTGGGGCCCCAGCTGCTGGGGAAGTGAGAGCAATTAGTGGGATTCTGGAATGACTTCTTTTATATGTTTTAAATAAAGTGAAATTTATGTTTAAAGCACACATATTTTTCATACTATCTCACTTGTTAGTGGTTTTCAAAAATAAATGTTTAAGTTTAAATCATTTTTCCTACTGTATTTGAAAGTATTTATCCTTTGTTTTCTGGCCCAGAAAATTCATGTGAAAATGCTGTGCTACTCTGTACTCTCAGGGGTGAACGTCCACTCCCAACTCTGTACTCTCAGGGGTGAACATCCACTCCCAACTCTGTACTCTCAGGGGTGAAATCCACTCCCAACTCTGTACTCTCAGGGGTGAACATCCACTCCCAACTCTGTTTGGGACATAAATTAAACATTTATAATAATCAGGTTACAGAAAGTGGTATTTTTAATACTTATGGTGGGAAACTCATTCAGTGCTTTTGTTTCAGTACAAACATCTTTACAGTTCACTATCCAGAGAACCAGATGCTAAAAATACATATCCAAAACTTTCTATCCTTTAAAATAAGCTTTTTATTTCAGCTCTTTGGAAAAAAATCTGAGGAAGTCTAGGCAAACAACTCAGACCATCTTAAATTACTAGATATCTGACTTTCTGACACATCTGGTTATGGCTTAGATGTGAAGTTTGACGTGTATATATAACGGAAAATTTCTAGTCCACGCATCAAAGTCAAGTCTTTCTATCCACCTGATAATTCTATTTCGGTCAATATATTTTCCACCATTTTCATTAGAACAGATACTAGTATAATCTGTTCTCATATTATGGTTGTAAACACAAGATACACACTGTTGTATTAGTTATAAACAGTTTTAAGGAGGAAAGATTTATTGAGGCTGTGGTATCAGAGATTTCAATACAAGATTGTTGGCTCCCTTGCTTTTAGAGCCTATGCTGAAGCGAATCATCATCATGAAAGGGCGTACGAGGGAAGAACTGCTCATATCCTGGCAGTCAGGAAGCAGAGAGGAAGCAGGGAGGGGCCAGAGACAAGAAATGCCTGGAGGGCATGACCTCAGTGATTGATCTAGCAAGACCCTACCTGGTAAAGAACCACCACCTCTGTAAACAGAGCCACCAGTTTAGGACAAAGTCTATAATGCATAAGCTTGTACGGGATACTTACTCAGACCATAAAACTATGAAACAGAATGCGTGAAGTCATGATGAAGGAATAAAACCCCATCTTTTACTAGTGCTAAACCAATTAATCTGGATTTTGTTCGAAGTAGTCAAGTTGAATTGTCTTTAGTCTTGCCCTTTCCTTTGTGAGCTTCCAGAGGCTGGGTTGGATGAGGAAGGACATCTTTTCATATCTCTCTCAAAGGGACACTCACAACCAGGAAGGCTGGAGACTGTGGTGCATCCACCATCTGAAGTGACATTTCCAGCAGGTCAACTGAGAGCCTAGTGGTTCAGGTTGTATGCCCTGAGCTCACCCTCCAGCTCCCTTCCATTGGGCTTATATTCCCAGAACCACACACAGCCTTTCTTGGGTATGCTGTTTCTGTAACACATACCTGGAAAAGAATTTAAAAATTTTAACTTAAAATACTATTAAGATATAATAATATAATAATATCTTAAAAGTATTTTAAATTTGAAGAATCTTTGGAATTTTCAAAGTACTGTAATACTATTTCATATGGCCCTTCTAAGACTGTGAAATAGAAAGTCAGCTCTTTTCCATGCTAATTAGGTGTTTAGAAAAAGTTCTATCCTGGGATGCTGGATTCTCAGCAGAGTACCCTATAATCTATAAGATTATCAAAACGCTAAGAAAGGATTCCAAATAGAGCTTGAGGCCTTCATCCCCTTCTTCTTTATCTCCGTTATGAACAGGATTTTCTTTAGACTCTCTCAGTTTGGTTCTTGCTTAGTGACTTGGTGACCATGGTCAATTTAGAGTCAGCGCATAGTGTTCATGGGGAACATAGTTCTTTTTGCTTTTCCCTGCTTCTTCACAAATGTTAACCCCCTTTTATTTTCAAACTTTGAGGGCTGGATAAATGGTTCCCATGACAACTAAATTTAATTCCAGAGTCCATATAATGCCAGGAGACAACTGACTCCATAAAGTTGTTCTCTGACCTCCACACATGTGCCGTGGCATGTATAATATATGCACAATAATAGTAATGATAATAAATAAAATAAAAAAATTTAAAGTCTTTAAAGTTTCCAATATTCCCTCCCTATACCCAGGGCAGTGACCACTGCTGTAGGCTCTGGTTCCATGTGGCCGGAAAGGGCTGCATCATCAGGAAAGTCACATCTTCCTAGCAGAGGGGCAACTATTTTATTTTTGCACTGAAGTAAAATGCTGAACTAGGTATTTCCTAAGGCCTGCCTTTTTCCAAGTAGTCTTCATTCTCAGGCTCTCCCTTTACTTTTAGCTGGCCTGAAACTCACTACAGAGACCAGGCTGGCATCCATTTCACAGATGTCCACCTGCTTCTGGCTCCCTGTGCTGGGATTAAAGGTATGCACCACTATGTCTGGCTATGATACCTCTTTAAAGTCTGTGGTGTGTTCTTAATTTCATCATCCTTTCTTTAAAATAGAGAAATAATTATGTATGTACATAGAGCATAAAACAAAATCAACTGAATGACATGGAGCATTAAAAGTTTAGAGAGTCAAATTGCTCATCTCTGTCCCTCTGTCTGCAGACTGAGTCATCACAGCTAGCACAGTGAATGGTTTCCTATGTGTCCTTTTCAAGACTGGAAAAGCAAACAGCTAGAAGCAGACTTGTTAGGATGAAGACTATACAAGTGTTAATACTGATAAAATTCTAAAAGTTTGTAATAATTTAATTTCCATCAAAATTCAGTAAATATTTTCAGACAATTATATTTCTGGGTTTTATGAATCACAATCTAGTTAATAGTGGGTATTAAGTCTTTAGATCTATATCAGTCTATTAGATAGAAATGTATTTCATTTTAATATTTAAAATGAAATGAAATATTTAAAATGAGTACCTTATATATGCTAACTATTTTCATTTCTTTTTATAAAGAACTAATTTTGTGTAGCTTGTCTTTTTTGAATAGTCTATTTTTGTCTTTATAGTTTTTGAAAGCTTTTTGTATATTAGAAATCTTGGGATATTGTCTTGATTTTTGTGCATAGTCTAAGATTTCTTTCTCTTCCTTCTTTCCTCCCCTCCCCTCCATTCCCTTCTCCTGTCCTCTAATATACCTTCCCTTCCCTCCCCTCCCTTCTCCTGTCCTCTAATATACCTTCCCTCCCCTCCCCTCCCCTCCCTTCTCCTGTCCTCCAATATACCTCCCCTCCCCTCCCTTCTCCTGCCTTTCTCTCCCCTTCTTTGTACTAGTCCCTCTCCTCCCCTCCCCTCCCCTTCCCTTCCCTCCTCCTCCCCTTTCCTTCCCTCTCCCTCTCCTCCACTTTCTTCTTTACTTCTCCCTTTTCTTTGCTTTTTTTGCTTTTCTTTTTTTTAAATGTCTGGTTTTCCCAGAAAAAAATGTATTAAGAGACTATCATTTTCTTAACAATGTATTTGTTGTCTACAAATATATAATAATATATATATATATATATATATATATATATATATATAGTTGATCACCAATGCATGGGTTTTTCATCTCTATTTGTTCCATGAGCCTATGTCCATTCTATACTACCATGATGTTTTCATTACCATAGTTTTCTAACATGATTTGGTTTTGGGCTTTGTTTTCTTTGCTTTTTTTGAGACAGGGTCTCTTGTAGTTCCAGTTGGCCTGGAACTCACTATGTAGACCAGCCTGGCCTCAATCTTATAGAGATTTGCCTGCCTCTGCTTCCTGAGTACTGAGATTAAGGGCATTGCACTGCCACTCCTAGCTTAATCAGGAAATATGCTACTAGCATTGATATACTTGACGAAGATCAATCATGTAAAATAAAGAACTTGGAGCTGAAGAGATTGCTCAGTGATTAAGACACACATGATGCTCTTCCAGAGGACTTAGGTTGGATTCCAGCACCTACATGGCAACTAACAACTATCCATAGCTCCAGATCCAGGAAACCTGACACCCTCTTCTGGCCTCCATAGGCCTTGCACTTGCATGGATATGCAGGCAAAGCACTCAAATACATAAAATTTTTAAAATGTTAAAATAGATAAGAAATAGAATTCATCCAAACAAGAAATGAAGAAGGTACAAAGTCCTTATTTTCCTGATCTTAAATATAGAAAACTAAAACTTTACTGGAAAATTGTTAGAAAAAATAAAGTCAGGATATAAAAATCAACTTATATAAATTATCAGTGTTTCTATATGTCAATAACAAACTAAGTGAAAAATAAACCAAGATATTAATATAAATTACAATATCAAAAAACCCCTAAAATATGTCAAATAAATTTAATCAAGGAGGCAAAATATCTGCCATCTGAAAACTCTAAAAGACATCAGTGAAAGAAAGTATACATATACTTCTTTTATCTTCTTAATTGTGCTGACTCAGTTGCAAAGACTACGCTGACAGAAATGACTGGAGAAGCATCGATGTTCTTGTCTTGCCTCTGTCTTCAAGGGAAGGCTTTTAGCATTTTACTGTGGAGGATGTTAGCTCTGACCTTGTAGTATAACATCTTTATGGTTGAGGGATATCTAGTTTCTTTTGAATTTTTATTGTGAAGGAATGTTGAATCTTATATCATTCAGTGCACACTGAAATCAATTATACAGTCATTGCACTGTATTATGTTACTGTGATTTATCACATTTATTTATCTATATATGTTGAATCATCTGTGAAATCTATGAATAAACAGTTTATTATGGTATATGATTTCTTTAATTTGCTGTTGAGTTTTGTTTACTAATGTTTTGTTGAGGACATTTATATATACATTTATCAGGATTTGGGTCTCATCCTCTACTCACATGTGCCCTTACCTGGCCTTTTTAAAAGGGGAAAGCTATTTAGAAGAATAAATTTAGGAACAGTCCCTCCTGTTCAAATTTTTAAGAGTTTGAGAAGGTTTGGCAGTAGCTTTTATACACGTGGTAGAATTCAGTCATGAGGCCATCAGCTCCTGAGCTTTTCTTCAATAAGAGAGCATTTATTACCAATTAAATCTTATGTTTGTTATTTGTTGATTCATGTTTTAACCTCTTTATAATTCAGTCTTGGTGGGTTGTATGTTTCTAAAAATAGGCCTACCCTTCTAGGTTATCCAATTTTATTTATTTTTTAATATTTGATTTATTTTTATTTTATACATATGAGTGTATTGCCTGCATGTATGTACAAGGACCTTCCTCATTCAATGTCCTTGGAGGTCAGAAGATGGCATTTGATCCCCTGGTACTGGAGTTATGGATGGTTGTTAGCCACTCTGTGGGTGCTGGGAACCAAACTTAGGTCCTCTGTGAGAGCAGGCGGTAAGCATAACTGCTGAGCCATCTCTCCAGCTCCATTATCCTCTTTTTCATGAATGACTATTCATTGCATTTTCCTTGGATCCTTTGTATCTTTTTTGATGTGAGTTGTAATATCTCTTTCATTTCTGGTTTTGAAAATTTTCTTTTTTCTTAGTCTAGCTTAAGTTTTCTTTTAAGGTTTTTAAATTATATTTAGTTGTTCAGTGGGCCAAGTTTATTTTGATGGCCTTATAATTTTCTATTCCCTTTTCATTATTTTTCTTCTGCTCTTTAAGTCCTCCCTCTTAACTTTTGTTTTTATTTGTTCTTTGTCTAGTTCTTCAAAGTGTGAACAGCCATTTATTTATGGTATTTCTTTTACAATGTATGCCTTCCTGCCAGTAATTTCCCTCTGAGGATTATCTTTCCCATATCCTAGGTTATATATATATAATATATAATGTATATAATATAATTTTATATAAATAAAATTTTATAAAATAAAAATTTTATAAACTATATTTTATATAATATACTTATATATCATATAATTTTAAATTTATGTGGGTGGGTATATGGCCTGCATATGTGTAAATGCACCTGTGTCATGTGATGCCAGTGGAGGTCAGAAGACGGTGTTGGATTCCTGTGGAACTGGAGTATATAGATGGTAGTTAGCCACCATGTGGGAGCTGGGACTCAAACTCTAGTCTTCTGTCAGAGCAGCCAGTGCTCTTAACCACTAAGCCACCTCTCCACTCCTACCCCAGATATTTTAGTAAGTTAACTTTCTACTTCTGTTTAACTCAAGATACTTATAAATTTATTTTTCTATTCTTGTCTTGGATGTGTAAGAGAGTGTTTAATTTTTATTTATATGATTTTTCCAATTTCCTCTGTTATTGATTTGAGTTTTATTTATTTACACTTGGAAAGTAATCTTTGATGTGATGTTAATTTTCAGTTAGTACTTCTTTGTGTTCCAATGTAGTATTTATCTGGAAAACATGTTCATTTGTGCTTGCATTAGTTAAAATACCATGAGAGCCATTTGATGAACGTCTAGCTCAAGTCTAATGTTTCCTATTGCCTTTCTATGTGACATAGCCATGATGGAGGACCTAATAGCAATACTATTATCAAATTGCTGTCTTACCCTGCAGATCTGTTAACAATTGCTTTAGGTATTTATTTAGGTGGCTTTTATGTCAGATGAGCTCACTTTTATCGTTACATGATGACCTTTTGTGTTACAGATTATGAGTTAAAGTCAGTCTTCTCTGGTAAAAATAAAGTTACCTCCACCCCCTTTAATATCCACTTGCACAGATTTTTCTGCCCACCACTTTTGGCCTGTATATACCCATTTAAATGAAATGTTTTTCTTGCTTACAACATATAGTTATATGCTAGAATTGTTAGACATCCATTAGATACTCTGACATACAATTAATCCATATTGAAAGTAATTATTGTAAGGCAGAGATTCAATATTGCTATTTCATTCATTGTTTTGGAGGTTTCTGTAAATCCTTTATGGTTTCTTGTTTCTCATCATCATCCTTATGATTTGCTGGATGTATTTGTAGTTTTACGCTTGCTTCCTTTCCCCCTTGTGTTTTGTGTATAGATTTCTCACTTTGTGATTAATGTGAGAGTTACATAAACATTTCTCATGGTACCTGTACAAATGCTAAACACCACAAAATTATCAAGCTTTATTTATAATATTTTTATTGCTACTTTAATATTTTCATCTATGATTTATTTAAAAAAATTCTAGTTGTTTCCATAGAAGCATTGAAGCTGGGAATTAGATGGGATTCTTTGAACATCACCTCCCTTTGGTAGACATACTTTTGTAGCAATAGCATGCATTTAGTGCCTTTTTCTCACAGAATTGAAATTACTTGTATGGTATAAATCCCTGAATATATTTTGGAACTTTGAAAACAACTTGCTCATAATCTGCTATTATTAAAACATTTTCTTCAGTTTGGAGCATGATATTTGGTATAACCAGAAACCATGTTCCTTCCAGGCATAATCACTTCGAATAAATGATTTCTTATTCTCTTAATCCTGCTCAATTTATCTTTCTGAGTAAGCATTAAACTTTTGAATAGCTTAAGTTTAAAAAAGATATGATTTGGGGATAAAGTTAGTCTAACCTATTCATTTTAAAATGACTTTTTGGTTTGTATCACATTTATCTTAGCTGTGGCCATTGTGTTTTATACTTCTGATGTACCATAGAATTAATATTTTAAATTAAATCCATTGCCTCGGTATTCATATGCAAAACTGGTAGGTAAGAATTTTTTTTTTTTTTAAGTGTGAAGAATTGTATTTGTCAGGTTTTGGTATCAACGTTATGTTACCTTCACAAAATGAATTTCAGTCTTTTCCAAGATAGAAATAATTAGTGCCTACTTTAATGATGATAAAAGTGGAGCAGCAGGGGGTGAGGTAACTTGCCAGAAGATCCACAGCTTGTAAGAATAGAGCTGTGATTTCTGTCCACTTGCAGAAATATTTAGCTTGATTGCTAGGTAGAAGAGGAGCATTTGTTTCAGTATGAGACATGAGGGTGCAGCAACAATCCCTCAGATTTATAAAAAAATATGTTTGATTTTACACATTTTATAAGTATAATAAAGTCATAAAATCACAAATAGTGCTCTAATCTTTTTTTCTTCTCAGTAAATCTTCTAATACAAAGGAAGAAATGAAAACCCAGAAAGATTTTGGAGTTCAGTCAAGGTTATAGAGTAATATAGTGGTTAGATCAGAGTTAAATCTGAGCTTTATGGCCCAAGTGAATCCTTTTACTCTGATATCTTTTCCTATACAACTTCCCTTAAGAGGTCTTTCCTTATTCAGAGGAATATGACAAGTTTTTCCACAAAGACAGTCAACATATTTTGGTTGAAACTTCACCCTGTCAGAGAGGCTGCTTGGTACCATTAGAGCTTTTAAGCAAGGATGAGATAATCACAATAATTATCTTCCATTAGCAAAATGATCTGGCATCAGACTCCTTTTCCGGTTCTCACATCCTCTCTTGTAGGGTAGAGAGTGTTTGAAATGGGCTCCCAGAACGTTGCAATGAAAAATAATCAGAAGTATAAAAGTGAGCCAGAGAAGGGGTGAATTAATCAAAGAACTGTGAGTGGTTAAAGTCTCAAGTTCAGAAATATCTGATAATTTGGGTTAAAATAATTTGGTTTTATTCTTTTCAGTGAAGTCATTGTGGAGCAATATTCCAATTATCATACTTGCATCAATAAGACACAAAATATTCAACTTATCAATTCAGGATTTATTCATCCAATTCATTCTTTATTAAATGAAATAAATAAGGCTTATAAAATACTGATTGCTTTAATTTAAGGTCAATGCAAACCCAGAGAACCTCTATTTTTATGGGAATTAAAAAGAAATCACCAGCTTATTGGTTAGATCTTTTTCCTCTGCTTCCAAGATCCAGTTAGAAACTGAGATTTAAAGATGTTTTCTCTTTGGTGGCTCTGGTCTCTAATCATTACTTTTTCTACCATCATAACCATCATCACTGGCTATTTCATTATTTTCTGCTAAGCATGTGTATTGTCTCTGTTCTTTATGGATCTTGAATAGAAGTCAGTTAAAGCTTGTGCTCATCCTAAAGAGCATTTACAGTGGAAAGGAAGAATGCATTGTCACTGACAAAACTGAGGTGAGTAAATGTTGTCTATGTTAGAATACAAATAAAGGCCCATTAAAAGTCCTTCTGGTTGAGAAAACAGAATCTATGGCCTGGGTGGACAGTGTCAATGACCTGCCAGGAAGGAACCCCTGGTAAAAACCACCCCTGGTACGGCAGGTTAACTTTATGCCAGGCTAAAGAAATATTTAACAGAAAAAAATGTAATTCATGGATTAACATACCATCCAAACATCTGTGTCTAGACCAAAGTAACCTATCATAACAATTAGTACTGTTTAAATACCTATATATCTAATTGCTTGTGCTTCATTAGTAGGATCGAAAGGTCATGCCTGGACAAATTGTCAGTCCATGAAAGGAAACAGCCAGAATTGACCAGAGACCAAGACAACAGCTCCAGAGAAAGTAGACTGTTTTGCTTCTCATCCACTTGTGCCCCTTTTCTAAGCCTAGGGAACAATCTGTGAAAGAGGGGGCACGGTAGAATGTAAGGGCTGCGATTGGGGTGAACGGTGAAACTACAACAATATAGACTGGACACTCATTTGATCAACTTGATTGAATATACAAGCCTCCCCTGCTGGATGGTGGGACCCATGAGCTGTGTGGGTTTGGGCACAACTGCTTGCAAATTGGTTTTACATGAAGGATGCTTGTAATCATAAATTATCACTTATTGTTAAAAAAATGAAAAAAAACAGAGAAAGATGCAGAAAAGTAACGGTAGAATGCATGATCTAGGATGGGCTGGGGTGGGGTGGGGGGAAGGGAAAGGGATATATGTCTGAACTGAATTGGAAAATGATGTATGAAATACACAAAGCATCAATAAAAAATGAAAATTAAAAAAAAGGAAATAGGAAGAATCATTATCCCTTTGATGAGATTCTGTACTTTTCCTTCACAGAATTCCAGGTACCAGTGCAATCCCTAAAAGCAAAACAGCCGTGAGGGTCACGTGGGTCTGCCCACCTTTCTGTCTTCTTTTCTGTCTTTTTCTTTCAGATGCTGGACAGAACCTAAGTGTGCTTTCTCTGGTGCTTTGTGGTTCTTTACATTTTTGTCAACATCATCCCTCCCCATCAAGTAGTTGCCTGCTGGTTATTCCATCACAGTTACTCAGAGAACATGGGGCAGGCCTTTTCTTTTCTTTCTTTCCTTCTTTCTTCTTAAAGCGAATTGCAAGATTTTCCCTGAGCTTCCATTTAAATTCATTCTGAATTTTCTTTATTATTGAGATGAACAATCTCAAGATGACTACCAATTCCCCTTATATCATTTGGGAGCATGAACAAATTTCCCCCAAACTCTGGTAACATCAATACAGTCCCTAACAAGTAATCTAGAGCATTAACACATAACCAGAATGTTATCCAAAGTAATAGTAACAAAGTAAGCCATAGGCTTACTAGAATTAATAGATTGCATCTATCATAGATGGTTCTATTTTCCATATAGAAAAAAGCAGATATTTCTGTTTTATTTCTGTTTTACACACACACACACACACACACACAGCCAAAGATCTTTACTGAAATAAAGTTGAGACTCCAAATTAAGCATAGGGTCAGCTCTAGGAGTTGATCTTAAAAGGCTTCATCTCAGACTTTACTACGTACTTATATATACAGAGATCTTTTAAAAAAGACTGCTCTCTAAGCTGGGCGTGGTGGCCCACGCCTTTAATCCTAGCACTTGGGAGGCAGAGGCAGACGGATCTTTGTGAGTTCAAGGCCAGCCTGGTTTACAGAGTGAGTTCCAAGACAGCTGGGGCTACAGGGAGACCCTGTCTTGAAAAGACCAAAAAAAAAAAAAAAAGACTGCTCTCTGGATACATTTTCCAGGCATTTAGATTTAATTAATATTGGGGATGCCATCTAGGTGATTTTAACATTCACCAACTTTTCACAGCCACCATTTTAATAAAATTAAAAGAAGCTAAACTGTGCACATAAAAGCAGTCCCAGCTTATGAGCTTATTAAGCAATCAATCAAGTTTGAAAACATTTACTTAATACCTGTTAGGTATGAGGCATTCTCCCTGGCTCTGGAGAATATAGATGACATAAGACATAGCTCATGGAGCTTTCTATTGATCTGAGACACTAACGAAATACTAAGAAATGATGCAATTTAAGTAGTTAGGTAACAATAAAATATTGCAGAATAGAATTAGTACATGATACAATGAGATAACAAATGTTGAGGCTTATAGGAAATGTAGGTATTTCCATCTGAAGCTATCAGCATTTCATGGACAAAGGCATTTTAAATTGGGTCTTCCACAAAATATAATGATAATAAAATGCATTTTAGGATAGAAGACAATTCAGAGATACCCCAATAACTTAAATTATCTCAGAATGATGCCAGATAGATAATTCAAGAATGTCAGGTTAAAACTCATTGAAAGGTTTCCAGCGCTTGCCAATGTCAACAATCAACAAAATTAATGTCTCCTATAAGGACATAATATGTCATTGTAATTTTTTTTGACACCCCAGCTCTAAGTTCTTAGTAATATCTTATTAAAGCAGTGAAAATTGGTTCAAAAGTGGAGGGAGAAGGCCATTTCTGGCAGAAGTAAGTAAAAATAAAATGTATCAATGGTTGGGATGAGGTCAAGTGGCATGGAAATAGACCTGGTGTGTGTGAAATGTGTGTGTGGGGGGGCGTTGCCAATGGAGAAAGCTTAACAACTTAGGCACAGTAGTATGCCCTCTGCCTGCCCAGATGGTCATTAGCTGTTAGGACAGTTTTAACCTAAGGGTCAATACGGATTAATTATTGCCTTTGTTAAAGTCTTGATGACTTGTGATTTATTTTTAATAAGCATGTCACTCATTCTGCTTCTGACTTAAATGTCAAGATGGTGAGAAGGGGAGGGGGAGCTTGGCGTATTTCTCTCTCCTGTCATTACTGTCAACCTGACATTATTGGAACACTGTCTCTTGCCCATTGCTTTTGACAGTCTATTCTTGATAAAAGAAAGAAAACACATGTGGAGGTGGGGGAGGAGAACATTAATGCCAATATCTTTTTTAAAAAATGTCTCAATAAAGAACAAGTTGAAAAGAATTAGAAGAATGATGGTAAGGCTATCTGAAGGGTCTGATAATTTCGGCACTTGCCTCTGGGGGCTCTGAATTTATAAATAGATGGGAAGAAAGAGGTGGATTAACTAATTAGTACTAAAAACAATCCATCCTTTCTCTAAAGTCCAGGGAGTCTCTTCAGTAACTCTCGCTAACAGTGGGATCCTATGCCTACCTCTCTCATCTGTTTCACCATTTGTTTTAGACAGTCCTTTAGAGGGAATGTTTTCATATTCATGGTTTCTCATTAGCCTGACAGAATGTGGACTGAGATGGTGCCAAGACAGAGTTCTGGCAGCTCATTCAGGCTTTTGGATGTACTGAGTTAGGTCTCAGGTATTCTAGCACAGCAGGATTGAACTCTAGGCAAAGGACCATAAAGGAAATAATTTCGTTTTTGTGGTCATGTACAGCCAGTGTAATAAAGCCTATTTTATTAGGTGTAGTATCTCTACAAGGGCTATAGCTTTTGCTTTGTTTTCTGTGTGTAGAAAAAAGCATGCTCTGTTTGTAATTCTACAAGTCTGAGATAAGAGCAAGAGAGGAGTTGTTCTCAGGTAGAGTGTCTTTGTTCTGAGCACTGCTCACTCCCCTTCACCCTTGGAGGTAAGGAGAGCTCATTTGGGATTTGTGTTGGAGACACATGTCTCAGATGTTTGTATGACCTATGCTATTTAAGTTTGAAGTTAATTCAATTTACAAGAAAAATAAACAGCTAACTTTCCCTGAATCCTTCCATATCCCTGACCTTGTCTAAATGCTATAAATAACGCTATTCATTTTGCTCCCCTTAAGCTCTAACAAAGAATTTTATTCTCCCAGGTGGCATATGGAAGAACCTGAGGTACCAAGACATTAAATTACTAGCCAAGTTCATGAAGCGAATGGAAAGCAGGACTTAAACTTGCATTTGAATCCATGAAATCTGTCTCTACCTTCCACACTTTCATTGACAATGGCCTTTTATCACATGAACCTTGTGTTTTTTTTTTTAACTTTCTTATGTATGTGCGTGTGTGTGTGTGTGTGTGTGTGTGTGTTTGTGTGTGTATAAACAACTTACAGACTCCATTTGGCCGTGTTAGTGTTTACAAATGTTTAGGGCTAACCACTTAAGAGTTGATTACCTACTAGGGAGTTCATCCCTAGTGAAAACTGATTCTGCCTTTCTCAGAAGCCATTGTCTGTAGCTCTTCAACTCAAAGTGAGGCATGGTAAAATCCCCTCCATCCCTGTTGGCATGTCATTATGCAGGTCTGGGTTAGGCAGCTGTGTAGTTGAGCTTTCATGGGTACAGCTTTCTCGTCATGTCTGGAAGACTCTATCTAGCAGCAGGTTTCCTGGTCTTCCATCTGGCTTTTATACTCTTTCTGCCTCCTTCTTCAATGGTCCCTGAGTCTTAGGTGTAGAGGTTGCATTATGAAGCTACCAATTGGGGTTGGGCACACTGTGTTAACTTCGTCTGTTGCAAAAAATAGTTTCTCTGATGATAACTGCTTTTTTCTGTGAGTTTAAGGATAAGTATTTAGAATAGCTATAAGTTGTATTGATTGAGGGAAATGTCATTAGTAGGCTCTTCTCTAGGGTCTTCTAGCTATGGGATTTTTGACTAAGTTTGAATTTCCAAGCATGAATTCCCTTCTGCTGAATGAGCCTGAAGTCCACTTACACAGTTCGAGTTACCCACAAGGTAAAAGTGCCACTATTGCACTGTTGGGGATATCTTGCTGGCTGGTTATTGTTGTGTTTCATAGGCCTTCCAGTTAGTTGTTTTTCACCCTTGGCAGCTTGCATAGCATGTTATGATACAATGAGAGCTGCTCTAGTGAGGTAACCCAGACCCAAAAGGACAAGAATTGCATCTTCTCTGTAATTTGTGGATCTTAGCTCTCAATCTTTAAAAGTGAGTGTATAACATTCAGTAACCACAGAAGCCAGAAAGTAGAGAGAACCCATGATGGATGGCAGTGAGAAGGAGCTCTAGAGAGGAGGGTAATGGGACACAGTTGTTATGAATCAGGGGATGAGAAATATTGGGGCTAGGCTCTAACTGGGTATGAAAGGATGCTAATATAGCTTGTACTTGCAGTGCTTTGTACAAAAATTTCTTTGCACAGATCAAAGTTCTGAAGAATATTTCCTTTGTACTTTTCTAATATTTTCATGGTTTAAAGCCTTACATGTAAGTCTTTTATTTATTCTAAGTTTATTTTTGGGTAGGGTGATGAATAAATATCTAATTTCTCTCTTTGGAACATAGGTATCGTTTCTCCAACACCATTTACTGAAAAGACAGTTCTTTGTATAATGGATGGTCTTGCTGCCTCTATAAAAATATCAGCTAGTTGTGGCTGTGTCCGTTCGAGTTAGGGTCTGCTATTCTGTTGGGCTCAATGTCTTTTTGCTAGTATGATGCTCTCTTGGTTAATGTCACTTCCTAGTATGTTTTCAGTCAAGTGTGTTCTTTTCTGTTAAGGATTATTTTAGCTATTTGTGGCTTTGAGTTCCAAACACATGTGTAAGTGCATATGTACCGTGCAATGCCCACAGAAATCGGAAGGGAGCATTGAATTCCCCTGGAATGGATGTTATGAGTGGTTGTTAGCTGCCATGTGAGTGCTGGGAATTGAAACTTCATCCTCCACAAGAACAGCCAGTGCTCTTAACCACTGAGCCAACTCTCCAGCCCTGTTCATACTCTTTTAATGAAGAATGATGTTGATATTTTTGTGGGATTTCATTGAATGTGTAGAATACTTTGAGTAGAATGGGAATTTTATTAATATTCCTTCAATTCATGAACATGAGATTTCTTTAGGTTTTTGTATTCATTTCAATATCCTCCATCATTGTTTATAATTGTTGTTGCCGACATCATTTCCTTTGTGAAACTTTCCCTAGACACTTTAATATTTTGTGTAGCTTTTGTGAAGGGGATTGATATTTATTTACTATTAGTATGTGTGCATGTATGTGAGTGTATGATCTGTGTGTGTGTGTGCCATAGTATGTGTGTGAAGTTGGAGGACACTTCCATATTCATCTTTCTCCTTCCACTGTGGCTTCCAGGGATCAAACTCAGGTCATGAGGCTTGTACCACAAATTCTTTTACCTGCCGAGGCATCATTCTAGCCCTCCATTTTTTCTAAAATATTTTATTATTTTTATTTTTACGTGCATGAGTGTATTGCCTGCATGCATTTAAGTGAACTGTGGGATAAATTATTTCATCTTTGAAATGGGCTCGTCACCTGGAGTAGCTGAGTACTTAATGGGAGGAGCTAAATTTGCAGCCCAGCTATGCAGCAGGTTTCCCACGAGCTGGCATTCACAGGGAAGGTGCTTGGGACTTTGGAATTCTGGGATTTGGGGAGGGGCAGAGATGTCTAAAAGGACCACCACATGAGGCTGTGCCCTCTCTCCTCATGTCATCACCAGGGGCAGGGGTGACAGCATCTAAGCAGGGACTTTGGATTTACCTGGGCAGGAGGGAGCTACTACTTGGTATGTAAATTATTTCCATTCTCTTTGAAGGCAAGCCTGAGTAAACTGGTTACACTTCCTTAAACTGGAGTTCAGAGAGCCTCTCTTTCTTTCTTTTTTGCTTCTTCTGTCTTGCTTTTTTTTTTTTTTTTTTTTTCTTTATGTCTTTCTTTAGGTAGTTCTTTATTTCTTTCTTTCTTTTTTTTTTTTGTGTATTTTTTGAGACAGGGTCTTCCTTTAGTCCCAGCTGGCCTGGAGCTTACTCTGTAGACCAGGCTGACCTTGAACTCACAGAGATCCACCTGCCTCTGCCTCCCCAGTGATGGGATTAAAGGCATGTGCCACCATACCCAGCAGCGGAGAGCCTTTCTTCTGGGTCTTGAGAACCAAGGGTTGGGGGGAGGTGAGACACCACATGCATGGACATCTCCCAGGTGGAATCTTAATCATATGAACCCATGCAGGTCCACGGAGGACAGAAGAGGATATCGGATCCCCTGGAACTGAAGTTATGGACGATTGTTAACTGCCATGTGGGTGCTCGGAATTGAACCCAGGTCCTCGGCAAGAGCAGCCAGTGCTCATAATTTCTGAGCCATTTCTCCAGCCCCACAGCCCTCCATTTTTCTATGCTCAGTATAATGTAGGGTATGGCTTTTTATGCATAACCCTAATTGTATTCAAGTATATTCTTTCTGTACCAAATTTCTTGTTTTGGGGGGTTGTAAGCCTTTGCCTTTAATGTCTGTACCAGCCCTCCAGCCCTGGGCCTAATTTCTTAAAAATGAAAGAATGTTGAATATTATGAAATTATTTTTCTCCACCTAGTGAAATGATCATGTGGCTTTTAGCCTTTGTTTTTGCCATTATGGATTATATTTATTGATTTGGATATGTTCTACCATCTTTGCACCCCTTGACATAATACCACTTGAAAATGATATATTAACTTTTTGTGTGGTATTGAATTCAATCTGCTAGTATTTCTTAAGAACATTTACATATATGTATACCAGAGATATTGTTCTATAGTGTTCTTTTCTTATTGTGGTCTTGTCTGGTTTTAGCAATAGGACAATACTAAATTTATAGAATGAGTTCTTTCACTTTCAATAATTTGGAAAAATTTTAGAAGAATTGATGTTTGTTCCTCTTTTAATAAAGTTATCCAGTCCTAAGATTTTCTTTGTTAAAAGGCCTTATTACTAATTTATTCTAACTAGTTATTATTGGTCTATTCAAGTTTACTATTTCCTCATGGCTATCTGTTATGTGTGTAAAAGTTTGCCTATTTCTTATGGCTATGTGTTCAAAAGTTTGTGTAACTTGTACTCAGCATTTCATTTATGCTCTGATCTTTGTTATTTCTTTCCTTTAACTTGATCTGTTCTTTCTCAGTTCCTTGACTTGTGTCATTGAGTTGTTAATTTAAATAATTTTTATATGTAGGTGCTATTGCTATAAACTGTTCTCTTAGCACCACATTCCTATAAACCTTATGGTTCATATTTCACAAAAGTCTTAATTTTCCATTTTCTTTCTTCAGTGCTGAATTATTCAAGAGAATGCAGTTCAATTTTCATGCGTTCGTGTAATTTAGATTCTTATTAATTTCTAGTTTTACTATACTGTGATCAGAGAAGATATTGGGTATGACTTTAACTTTTTGAATTTGTTGAGGCTAGTTGTGTTTTCACATATTTACCATTTTAAAACTATTCTATTTCACAATAAAATCATATGCATTTTCAGGTGTTAGATGATCATGTATGTTATGTCTATTAATATGGAGCATAGATTAACTCTGGAGTTGATTTTCCTTATAACCTTTTAAACTTTATTTATTTACTTGGTCTGTCGATGGATGAAAAATAGGGCATTGAATCACCTGCTCTTATTCATTAGAATCTGTAACATTTTATCAGTCTGATGTTTGCTTTATATAATTGGCTGTACCAACATTGGGTACGACCCTGCCTAGACAGCCACACCCTACAAGGGTTTAGGGTTTAGACCCAAGCACGCAGGCCAACAGCACCTCTACCACAAACCAGCAAATCAATTATCCAGCAACCCAAGAGTCAATCCATTCTAAGTTCTACCTGTCTGGAGAGGCTCTGTGCTCTTACCGGTGCATCAGGTGGTCTTAGCAAGCAAGTCCCGAACCTGAGCACCCCACACACCAACTCACTATGGTGCCAGAGCCAGAGCTGCTGCCGGCTGCCTACATCCTCTTACTTTCATTGTATGTGGGTCTTTCATGGTGAAGTGAATTTTCTAAAGGCAGCATACTATTGAGTATTTAATGAGTGTGGGTATTTAATCCATTCACTCAGCCTATATCTTTTAATTGAGGAATTTAGACAATTTATGTTTTAGATTATTTTCGATAAATAAGGACACGTTGCTACAATTGTGTTATTTTTCTTCTTTTGTATATTCTTTGTTCTTTTTCTCTATTGCATGTTTGTGATTTGGCGATTTTTTAGTATTGGGAGTTTATTCTTTTCTGCAAATCTGCCCCACTGTTGACTTTTGTACTTTTGTACACTTCCATGACTGTGATTCTTATCCATTGCTTCTCATACGGGGCTCACCATTCCTTGCAGGGATGGCTTGCTGGTGATATAGTCTGTTTTTTTGGTATGTTGGAAAACTTTATTTTTCCTTTTCTGAAGTCTGGTTTTTCTGAATAAAGTATTATTGTTTTGGGATTTTTTTTTTCTTCTTCTTCTTCTTTTAGGTCTGGTCTTTAAATATATTATCTCATTCACTCCTAGCCTATAAGGTTTCTCCTGAGAAATATATTGGTAGTTTAATGGAGAGTAACTTTTAAGTGGCTTGCTGATTTTCTCTTGCTATTTTTAGGATTGTTCCTCTTGTAAGAGTTTGACTATTATATTCTTGGAAATGGATGTTGTTGTTGGATCTGTTTGGGGTCTTTTAAGTTTCCTCTTCTGGATACTCATATTTTTTTCCAAAATTTTGAAGAATTTCAGCAATTATTTTCTTCAATAGATTTTCCTTCTTCAGAGATACCGGTAATATGAAAGTCTGATCACTACTGATATATTGTAAGTTTCAAAGTATTTTTGCATTCTTTGATTTTTTTTTCCCTTAAAAATGAAATACATGTGGCTGGAGTGATGGCTCAGTGTTAAAGAGCACTGTGGTTGCTGTTACAGAGGACCCTGGATGTAAATTTCACTACTAACAAGGAGGTTAACACCCATCCGAAATTCCATTTCTAGTGGATCCAACATCCTCTTCATGTCTTCTGTGGACACTGTATGACATGGGTGCACTCACACACATGCAGGCATGGTGCACATACACATAAAAATAAATAAATAAGTAAATTATAAAATATTAAAAATGAGTTATTTCAAATGACTTTTCTTCATGCTCAGAATTTCTTCTCCCTAATTAATTTTGTGGTTTAAGATTTCAAATGTATTTTTTATTTCACTAATTGAGTTCCTTAACTATACAGTTTTGGATTCATTCTTTTTTATGTTCTCTCTTTGCTGAAGTTCTCATTCGTATGAATTATTTTCCTAATTTCAGAGGCTTGACTGTCTGTATTCTCTTATGTCTCATTAAGATTCTTTAAAATAATTCTTTCGAATTTTTTTCAGCCAATTAATCAACTGCCTTTTCTAGGGAGTTATATTGTTTTTAGGAAGCATCATGTTACCTTTTTTTTTTTTTCCAGGTTTCCTTTGTTTCTTGTTGAGTGTTTGTGTATCTGGCTGGGAAGCTGCCTCAGTCCATTTTATGAGTCTCTTTTTTAGTACAGGAATTCTGCGGTTTCTATGAGCTAACTTTGTATGTGGTTCCAGGTGGAAACTTTAGTGTAGCGTCTATGCACTATGTATTGAATGGTGATGTGTAATGATAACATTCCAAACTTATGTGGCTTTCATGCCAGTCAGTATAAATAAGATGCTATTGCAGTAATAACAAATCACCATAAAATCGTAGTAGCCTAACAACTCAATTGAGATTTTTATTCCACGAGTTCTATATTTAAGGTAGTAGAGCATTCTGTTTCACATAATCACAATGAGATATATTTGTTAAGTATTGACCATAACAAGCAAACTCCCCGGTCTCTGCAGCAGGGTAAAGAGTCTCTCACATGACCTTACCAGAAGTGGTCCATGTAACCATATTGCCTGCATCTGGGCACTCTTCCATCCTAACTGGACCAGGGCCAGGAAACATAGAAATGCAGCATGTCTTTTTAAAAAAAGTTATTTAATTTTTAATTATACATATGTGGGTGTACCAGTGTGTGAGCATGTGCATGTTTGTGGATACATACAGAGGCCAAAAAAGAGCATGGAATCCCCTGGAGCCAGAGCTATATAGATCAGTGCAATGTTTTGAATGAAAATGTACTCCATAGGCTCATTTGAACACGTGGCCATTTGGCAACGCCATTTGGGGAATTTTAGGAGGTTAGGCCTCACTGGAGGAAGCACGTGACTGGGGGTAGCCCGTGACTGGGGCAGCATGCCACTGGGTCAGGCTTTGCGAGCTTATAGCCTTGCCCATTAATAATTTATCTCTCTGATTCCTGTGCGTCCTTGAAGATGTGAACTCTCAGCTTTTTGCTCTGGCAGCCCCCTGCCATGACTCTCCCACATCTCCCACGATGGACTCTGGAACTACAAGCCCGATAACAATAAGCTCAACTTCCTTCTATAAGTTGCCTTGTCATGATTTTTTTTTTTTAATCACAGCAACAAAATGTAATACAGCCAGTGTGCAGAGCCTGAAGTGGGTTCTGGGAACTTAACTCTGGTCCTCTGCAAGGGTAGCAAGTGCTCTTAACTGCTGAGCTATCTTTCCAGCTCTATAAAATATGTTTTTAATGTGTGTAAAGTTTCTATGCTACTGTATTTCAAAACTTTCAATGCCTTTTCATACACAATAGTTTATTTGACCTTTATTTAACCCTTTCAAGAAGACAAAATATGTATTCTTATCTCTACTTTACAGATGCATAAGCTAAAGTTACAAGAGAATTCAATGATTCATTTAAAAATAATGGAAAGGACAAAATTTTGCTCTTGAAAACATTTGTTTTGTTTAAAACTGGTTGGTTTATGTTCCCAGTTTATGCAAATTATTTAACCATTTTGGTTCCTACTTCACTAATCTCTGTAGTGTGAAAACTTAGCTAATGTTTATATTTATCCAAAAGACTAAATAAAAGGTATCTAAAGCACTCTCCATTATGCCTGAACTGTGCTATAGGGTTCATTGAATAATAGTCCAATTAAACATTTTTCTCACGTTTTCCCAGTTTGGGGTCACAGATTTGAGGCAGGCATTGTAGTCTCTGGGTCTAGTGAGCAACTACTTTGTGTATATGCTACTTGTTGAAAACCATCCAAATGAAACACAAGAATATGTCTGTAAGGCAGAGATAAGGTTCACATACATGAAATAATGAGGGGATAGTATGAAGTTTCTCTTTGTAAAATCAGGCAATGCTAGTGACCACTCTAGCAATGTAGAAAGTGTTCTATGTGGCTTGAGACAATTAAGAATTGCAAAGGACTTCAGCTATGATAGCTTCTGTTTTCTTTAAAGCAAGGTTCTATCCAGAGCCTCATTCTTCATCCTTAGATCTCCCTTCTGCAATATAATCCCTGGTTCATATACCCAGGATCTTATATCTATTATTTGCTTCATAATGTTTCCACAAGACTTTTCCCCTCTGATATCTTGGCTTTTTGTCACTGTGACAGAATGCCTGATGGAAACAGTATAAGAGAAGAAAGGTTTATTTTGCTCACAGTTTCAGAGGTTTCACCATGGCAGGGAAGGCATCATCAAGCAAAGGAACTGATGCCATGGTGGATGGGCCAGGCTGACAGTGCAAAGTGATAGATTTTTGGACAGAAAACAATCTTTTCTCCTCTAATGCCAACAATCTGCCTATTCTACATTCAAAATATGTGGTTTGTTTTAGATGAGGTCTGTCTAGAAGAATTCTGGTGCTAAAACAATAATAACAGTTTCTTTATCTAAGTCTTCTAACCCTTAGCTAGTAGCTTATACTTGCTGTTTGGTATATTCACAGAACCACTCTGAAGAGGGGAACAGGCAGCTGACTCATAAAATGGGGTTGTGGTTCCTGCTGCTGCCAAGACCAAAGACGAGGTGACCCAGCATCACTAATGGTCCATCTGTTTAGTGATGTCAATGCCTATTAGGTCTTTTTAAACAGGCTGATATAATTGGACAATTGTGGCAATTATTTGAGGTACTAGGTGAAAAACAATGTCTCTGTTTAAAATTTCTGGTCCTTTCAGGTAAAAAAAAATCTTGAGTATTTTTGAGTTGATAAAGCCAGGGGACTGGCAAATTTTACCCACCAGTTGAAGAATTGATTGAGTTTATTCTGAGCCATTGTATCCTTTCATTTTAGGATAATCTCCATAATTCATGTCTACATCAACCAGGTACCTCAAGCCTGTGGATGTGTGGAGGACTTCCCATTACTGGAATCCCAGTTTCAAAGAGGAGTTTTATAGGAGGAATATGGGAGGGTTGTATGGACAGAGACCTTCTTGGAGTCGCATGTACAGGGATCCTAGGCACTTATAGACATGTGGTATATATTGAAAAGCAGAACGTTAGGATTTTGGAGTGCCAAATCACTATTTGATTGTGTGATCTTATAATGTCATGTAGTCAATTTGGGAATTTATTCCCATATCTGTCAAAGAAGATTCCTGGATTCAGTGGTCTGGAATGAAGGCTTTAATCTCTAAATATAAACATTTAACCTTTGTCGAGATAATAATCCTATTCCCTAAACACACACCAACATGCTTATCTTTGTACACTGACTTTGATGATAAATCTGTTTCTGTAATAAAACATGAGTTGGGTTTTGGTGGAAAGAAGGGAAGATAAAGTTGTGGATATTATTTTTCTCAGATCAGAATCCTCAAATAGGCTATGTGGAATGAAAGAGTAAAGAATGAATTGGTTGTTATTTTTTATGGACTGAGTCATGGTCTCCCTCTTTACAAATTTTATGTCAGAGTCCTAATTCCTAGTACCTCAGAATGTGATCATATTACAAGCTAACCTCCTTAATGAGGAGATTAAGTTAAAATGAGAGCACTCAGATGGGGTCTAAATCCAGTGTAACTGGCACCCTTACAAGAATGAGGGATAACAGAGGTGTGTGTACGTGGAGCAATGGCCATGTGAAAATATAGCAAGAGGGTAACCATCTGCAGGACACGAGAGCCCTGGGGAACACCCTGCTTCTTGACACCTTGATCCTGGATTTCCAAATTCCGGAACTGTGAGCAAAAAAATTTTGTTGTTTCAACCATCCTGTCTCTGTTATTCTCTTTGGGTATCTTCAACAGACCAACACACTATTGTTCAGGAGGACTGCTGTGATCAGCATGGCTTAGTAAAATGGGTATAAAATGGGCAAAAGATTGGGAGGCAGCTCATCCCTGTCTTCCACAGTGCTCAGATCTTTCCATTTAGAGCTCCATTAGAAGGCAATGGCTTTATGGCCTTCTTCAGGAAAGCATTGCTTACCTGAACATTTATATTATTTCTTTATTGGCCATTGGATATAACTTGTTATCTCAAGGAGCTCAACAGGAAGCAGATGCCATGGACAAGTGGGAGCCACATATGGAGGGGTAGTGAGGTAAAAGAGTGGAAAAGAGACACACACTGTGGGAACTTCCAAATTTGTATGGGAACCTTTAATGGGATGGATGCTCTGCTCTCATTAGGATGCTAGCTGTTCAGCCAATAGGATTTGGCTTACAAATATTACAAAGCACCCACATGATATCATTTCTTTAATATGTTTCATGGTCATACAAGCCTGTATTTGGAAATGTTTGTAGTCGCTTATAATGTGTCATTTTTCCTTTTGGTTCCTAAGGTTTTCCAAATATAACATTTCCAAATGAGTGATCTTCAAACTATCATAATCTCTTCACATAGTATAATTGTTCTGCACTTAGACCAAATCTCCTATGCTTTAATGATTAGATCTTTTCACCTCCTTTAATTTATAAGCAAAATTGATTCTTTGGATCAATATTCCCAGGGGCATCACAACTTGGGCTGCTGGTGGAGTCTGAGGGGGCCTGTCTGAATGTTAATTGTTGCTTCTGTGTCTCCTGGAGCAGGGATGTTGCTCTCCAGTTCAGAGTCAAATTCTGGCTACACGTCAAAATCTATAGCAACACAACAGAGTCATTTTTCTCGAGACCCCAAATAAAAGGAGATTAATCACATTTGTCTCCCTCACTACCATTTCAAGAGAGTGTTTTTCTGTTTTAAAAAGCTGCTTGTTGACTTCAGCTTTGAAGGCCACAGACTGTGATAAAGGATGATGGAAGGGTTTGAAAACACGTGTGAAATGCTCCGTGCTTACACTTCTGTCTGTGCAATACTAGTCATTCCCCTACTTAGTGCTTCTTCAGCAAAGCAAATTGGGAAATAGAGGCAGTCTTTGACATCAGCAGCATTTTCTCAGAGTAGGTCCCATAAATCAGAGTAGCACCTGAGGGCTTGGAATTTCATGGCCTTAGTCTCCATCCTAGACTCTTTGTTCTGAAATTTGGGGAACAGCTAGGTCAGCTGTTTTGCCAAGCCCCTGGTTAGTACTGATTTATTTTCAGAACTGTTGTTTTAACAATCCCAGTGGGGAAATTTTCTTGAAATTTCTGAGAAGTAATTACCATCATGGTCCTTTCTTCCTCTTTCTTACATTTTCTTAACACTCAAAAGATTCAGATCTTTATACACTACCTTATCTTTACAGAATGTCAGTAATATTTGTTGCCATGGACTTTTAAAACTTATGTTACTGCTGTTTTTCATTTACTTCCTTTGTTCTTAATGTGCAAAAGAACTCAGAATCTGTACTAGTAAAGGGCAGCAGTTAAGGCTCTGACTCTCATGTGTATGAGATTTAGTCTCTAATAGTTTCCAGTGAGATTGAGTTTTCAGTAGCCCACCAATGACATTGAACACATAGGACTCTCCATATAAATAGCTTTAGTTATCTGGGGTTCTTGTATGTGCCAGACACTAACCTAACACTTAACATTGTTCACTTAGAGCTGAAAATGGCTTGCTACATTGATGAAGAAAATAAGTTATACAGAAGTTAAGTAACATTGACATGTTCATACAGAGACAGGGTCATACCACTGACAAAATCCCCATTAAGCACTAGTAATTGGATAATGGATAATGGATAAATGCTTGTTAAATGAGTTACAAGGAACTGTCAACTTGGATAATCTGATTAATCTACTTTCCTACCTTGTAAGTATAAACAGATATAACTGAGGGTAGAAACTTGATGTCTTTGGCATACCATAGTTAACAATTTTCACCTGACTCAGTCTGGCATATTCCATTCTTTCCCCTAAGCAAGGTCCTGGACTGGCAATAAGAGATCTATGGTGTTTTATCTGATAATTTTGGTAAATTGAGAACACAACCAGATAACCAAAGTTAAAAGTTTAATTTCCTGTAGGAAAAAAACCACCCTTAATCTGGCACTTGTACTGTTACCGACCAGTGGTCAGGGTTCTTTAGCTGTATCTAGATGCAAGTCATGAACAGGCAAAGGGAGCTTCCTTGTTGGTGGTGGGTCTAGGTTCTTCAAAGAAAGGGTCTGCCGGTTGAACTAACAAAGGAAGTAATTTACTGACTCTGGGTCTTGCCAATCAGAGGTTTAGCCTGAGGTCCAGAGGCTGGGTACTTAGCTCTAGGTTCTCAGATCAGAAGCCTACCATGCTGGGCCCTGACTATTCATAGTCCTGAAAAGGGAACTTAGAAGCTCCTCACTTGAGTCCATAAGGTAGCTAAAAGCAAGATGAGAGCCTCACATCTCTGCCTTCATTCTGTGTTGCCTCCTCTACTTTGGTTGAAGGCACAGAGGTATGTCATTGTTCTTGCTCTTTCCTCTTGAGCCACCTTGAGTTCCCAGAATAGCAGAACATATTAGGACAGACTACCATGGAGATGAAGGCAATTATCCACGGGGTGCACCCCAGAACAGAAGTTATCTTGCAGGAACCAGATCTCCTTCAACAACAGAAAAGACAGCAAATTACTGTAGACCATGTTTCATGACCTGTGCTGAGGCAATGACCAGTAGAGCTCAGCTGGAGTATTTTAACTATGCATGCCTCTCACTTCTTTCCAAAATTCTTCCTCTATTTAAACCTAAAGCTCGTGTCCATACCCAATAGATGGACATGGGTCTCCCTGGACCCATTTATCTGTTCTTTCCAACAGGGGTAATTGAATACTTCTCCTTTCTTTACTTTTCACCATTACTTGTTTCTTTAACTGGCGTTTAGGGAATGGGTGACCAAGCTCGGTTTGTTAGGGCTGTGGGAGTCCAGCCAGGCTTTAACAAATTAAAATTACAGCACTGCACTTTGAAACCCCTGATCCCTGGCTCACAGCAACAGCTGGCACTGGCATTTATAGACAGTAGCCAGGATCATGGAACTCAAGCTCCAGCTGCCGGGACCCTCAGATCTTAACAGTGGTTAGTGTTGCAGAACCACAACATTTTGTATTCAGCCTCTTGGACTTTAGGACTTTGTGGCTCCCCAGAATCGTTCCAGTGATCAAGGCTGGTGGTCTATTGTCTTCAACTAACCTCATCCTTTTGTCTTTCATATTCTTGATTTTTCCAACATGTTTCACGTCTTCGTCTTCAGCCTCCTCTGTTTCCACAGTTTCTGCATCCAGTCACTCGCTAGAACACGAGTCAGAGTCATTTTCTGATTGCTATTTCTGCTTACCCTTCAGTCAGCCTGCTGCTTCAGTGTGTGAGCTCCAAGCTGCAGAAACTTGGAAAGGAGGAGGGTCCCAGGAGACCAGGAGGCTGAAGAGATTGAGAGGAGCCACAGTTAGCCAAGGAATATTTTATTCACCAGTTGGCAGACTTCTCATCAGAAGCTACCAGGAGGCATCAGGTCCATGCTAGCACACACAGGCTGTACACAAGCAGGCACTGGCACACATACAGATCAGCACACATGCTAATTGAAGGTAGGCAGACAGGCATACAGACAGGCACATGCAGGTAGGGCTGAGAAGGCAAACGTTCAGGCCTCTGACCATGTGGCCATATGCATATAGAATCACATAAAAGTGCCATTATGCTAAAATTAGACATATAACAGATTACATCACTTTGGGGGCCCCTGAACCTCTGGTGGCAGCCATTCGTACTGACTTGTGGCTCTCTGGATGTCCAGCATTACCCATCTTGGCCTAGGCCAGATAACCGTGTCAGTGCCATGTTGTCTAAGCATAAACTGATCCTTCCGGTCTTCTGTTCCCAACACCATGTCTTCATATTCCTAGAGCAGCCTGTTCTCCCCATGATGAAGACAAGGAGGGGAGAAAAGACCATTGGGGCAAAGCCTTTTACTGGACTTAATGTTTAACTCAGGAATGCCTCCAGACTGTATCTTTGGCTGATTCTAAAGTGAATCTGGTTATTTAGTCAGACAAAGGGCATGACATAGGTGTGACATCCAAATGTGCATTAAAATTTGGACCAATCACAGCATAGATTCCAATTCCAGCACTCACAGACCTTGCATTATATCAATCGCAAGCCTTCGCTAACTGTAGGGAAAGTACTCCCTGATGAAGAGTTGCAGGATGAGCAAGGTCAATGAGAGTTCAAAGACTTTTGGCATGGAATGTAATCTTTAGAGGCAGGTGCAGATTACTTAGGCTGTGTCCAGAGCAAGACTTTCTGAAGTAGGCAATGTGGTTGTAATGGCCATGTACCTACCACAGTGTTCTCAGAGTAATTGAAGGAATTCTAAGGGGGGGGCTGGAGAGATGGCCTAGCGGTTAAGAGCGCCGACCGCTCTTACAGAGGACCCGGGTTCGATCCCCAGCACCCACATGGCGGCCGAGAACCGTCTGAAACTCCAATTCCAGGAGAACTCCAGTTCCAGGGGAATCTGAGACCCTCTTCTGACCTCCGCGGCATTGCACGACACGGGTGCACAGACCTGCATGCAGACAGTACATTCATACACATACGGAAATAAATAAAATTAATAATAATAATAAAAAAAGAATTCTAAGTGGCTGTGCAGGCATGAGGACAGTTGGCTGGCTTCCAAAGGCAACCAAGCATACAGGACAGGTCTTAGCTGTCTTTTAATCTACTGAACTGCTCATTCCTAACAATCTCATTCATTCACAGAAAAGAAGCAAGAAGGATGATTATAATAAATATTTAACAAAAGCGCAATAGCAAACATACTCTGACCAGTGTTGAACACTAAGACCAAGACCCTTAGGAAGAATTGGGTCCTCATCTATTTCAACATGGTTTCAATTGCTGAAAGGGCTCTATTAGTAATATTTATCATATAAGCTATGTCTCATATCAAATTGGTCTGTTCTTCTATAACACGTGGAATGACTTTCAGCTATCTTGATTTTAGTTTCTCGTTACTTCTGTAGGAATGATAAACAATGCTTGGATGGGTTTTATGAATTGGACATGGATATTTACTGGATATATATATATGCAAAATTATAGGCCATAACTTGTGTACATCATTGGACATAATTACCCTGTCATCTACTGGGTGCAAAATTCTTACTTGTGTGACATAATTCTCTTTTCTCACCTTCTTCGTCTAGGAGACAAGACATTTCTGCTTCACTGATTTCCATTGCTTCTCTTCATAGTATGTTTATGAAAGGATTATTCCAGAACCTGGTGGCCTGACAGAATAACAAGGACAAGGCTGAGAGTTGGAGGACCCTTGAAAGGAGCATAGCTACTAGCTCCACCTCTGAGCTGTTGAGTTCTGTAATAGGAAAAATGCTTTGAACCTCCTTCAACCTTAATATCCTAATCTATCATGTGAGAACAGTAAAAGATATAGTGTCTAGATAGAGCTGGTTATCTATTTTGAGGTATAGACCCAATTCTTGAGAATGACATTGGAAAAAGCCAGTCAACGTCTCCAATGTCACTATCAAGAGTGTTCCTGACAAAACAGATTCTTGTCTGATCTGAGGTAACCTTTCTCATCATTTAAGTAGAGACATTCTTTGTGTTCCTAGGTTTATTTACAAGGCCTTAGTGGGGCACAGTAGCAGAAAGCTTCCTTATTTTTATTTGTAGTTATTTAAATATCATTTTCAGTTTACTTTTTATCACATATGTAATTTTGCTTGTTTGCACAAATAATCATATTCATGTTTTACTGCTGTTTCTTCTTTCTAATTTTGTTCATTTGATTTCTTTTCCCCAATAATCACATGAACACAAGCATCCTCTTTTTTTTCTGGTATCCCACAAAATAATTAGATATGTGTTCTCTCATGCGTTCCTTTTCTTTCTATAAAGAACTTCTATAAACACATGTAAAACAACAAAAAAATACATTCAAGGGGTTTTCTCCCTATTTTTGAGTCCACAGATTTAAACATTACAAGCACTGTTTTCCTCCAACATCTTCCTCAACAGTGTTCTTGTAGATCTCACATTTGAGAGCTTTAAGTTCTTGTGGTGGTTTGAATGAGAATGTCCCCCATGGGCTTTAAGTGTTCAGATATTTTGTCCCCAGTGGGTGGCACTGTTCTCGGAGGTCTTAGAAGGTGTGGCTATGCTAGAGGAAGTATGTCATTGGGGGGCAGGCTTAGTGAGTTTAACAAGCTTTGCGGTCTCCAGTCTCTCTCTCTCTCTCTCTCTCTCTCTCTCTCTCTCTCTCTCTCTTTCGACTTCCTGTGCTCATTGCGAGATGTGACCCTCGGCTGCTGCTCCAGCCCCAGCCACCACGCCTCCTGCCACAATGGACTCTGTTTCCCTGGAACTGTCAATAGTAAGCTCAAATAAACTCTTCTTTTTATAAGTTCCCTTGCTCATGGTGGTTTATCACAGCAACAGGAATGTGACTAATACAGTTCTTCTTTTAAATGACTATACAGACTCCCATAGTGAATTGGGAGCATACGTTCTTAGGCATTTTCTATGACCAAGTAACCAATTTATTTCTATTTTCTAACAATTGTTCAGGGTTAAGAAGAATTTGGGCTGGGCGTGGTGGTGCACGCCTTTAATACTAGCACTTGGGAGGCAGAGACAGGTGGATCTTTGTGAGTTCAAGGCCAGCCTGGTCTACAAGGTGAGTTCCAGGACAGCTGGGGCTATAGGGAGACCCTGTCCCCAAAGACCAAAAAAAAAAAAAAAAAAAAAAAAAAAAAGAAGAAGAAGAATTTGGAAGTCCTAGGCTAAAAACCATTATATTTAAACTTGTTATTTAGATTTTTCCAAAATCATAACTGTAAAGTCATATATGAATTTTGGAAATGTGTTTGTTTTTGCCATATCTTGAAGGTTCTATATCATTTTTAATCTTTTCAGTTTGTATAAAATGGTAATTTACTGTTCATTTTACATTCATTTAAGCTTTCATCTACATGAGCATTTATTCTTTGAAAAATTTTTTTAGGTTGGACCATTGATTGATGTTCTACCTTAGCAGCACAAGGTCCTCCAGAACTGTGAGAGCTAGCCTTCTGGGAAGAGAGTTCCAGGTCAGTTCCAGCTCCATTTCTCCAAGTCCTATGTCCAAAATATGTCCTGTCTTCAGCAATAGGGTCTTACCTTCAAGTTCTGAGAAGCAATCAAGGGCTGTGGCAACAGCCAGTGTAATATTGGAGTCTCTTGAATTATCCCTGACTAACAACTCATAGGAAAGTTTCTCCTATCAAGAACTGTTTCTTATTATATAGCTTTCAGCTATAAACCTGGACTCATGTACAGAAGATATTGTATTGTAATTTTTTAGTAGAGTATTGAACTATTACATTGCCCTTGGTTTTTCACACTGGGCAAACAATATTTATCTCTCCTTTCTCTTCCCCTGTCTAGCCTTCCTTCCTCCCTCCTCAGTTACTGTGTCTCCATTTTCCCATTTCACCTTCAATAATACCTGTCTTCTATGATACCCATCTCTTGAGTTTCATCTTCCCTTTTAGCCCCATGGTTCCTTGTGTAACCCTTCTTCTTCCCCTCCTGGTTAAATACACCCATTTTATCCATTTCCCCCTCATAACCCCGCCTCCTACTACTCCTCTGACCAGGCTTCTTTTGTCCCTTTTCACTCCATGGTTTCTTTCCATTTCCCTGGCTCCTGCAGTCACATCAGGATACATACTCACATAGAAGGATTTGGTGCTAAAATTCACAAATGAGAGAGAACATATGTCGTTTGTTTTTTTGAGTCTGTGTTACTTGGCTTAATTTGACTGTTTCTAGTTCTATTCATTTATCTGCAAATTTCATGATTTCCTCTTTCTGTACCACTGTGTAAATGTACCACATTTTCATTATCTACTTGGGGTGAAGAACACGTAGGTGGCTTCCATTTCTTAGCTATTGTGAAAAGAGCAGCAACAAACATGGATGTACAAAGTATCTCTGCAATAGGATGAGTCTTTGGGGTATATGCCAAGGAGTGGAATAACAGGATTATATGATATATTCATTTGTATTAGGCCTCAGTAGATGAGCTTGTACTGAGGGACATCTGGGTGTGGTAACTTGACTCAATAGGCTTTAACATATATGATAGAGCACATGGAATCAAGTGAGGAAGATATGGGAGGGTGCAGCTAGAGGAGGAATTATAAAGATGATTAAGAAATTTTGTATGAAATTAGCAAAAATTCCATAAAAATATACACTAAAACCCAAAAAAATTTTTAAAAATTATTTTATGTACATCATGTTTTGCCTACATGTATGTAAATGCACCTGTATTGTGCAAAGCCCACAGAGGCCAGACAATGATCTCGGATCCCCTGGAAGTGGAATTAGAGAAAGTTGTTAGCTGCCCTGTGGGTGCTTGGAATCAAACCTGGGTCTTCTGCCAAAGCAGAGAGTGCTTTAACTGTTGAGCCATCACTCCAGCCCCGTACATGAGCATTTTTTCATTCATGTTTTTGGATATTTAATTTTTTTCAGACACTATCCATTTATATCCTTTTCTCATATATTTTTTTCTGGATATCTGTAACCATTCCTGAAACATTAAGATAACCATCTCTCTGGGGACTACTGGGATATCTAGCTTGTGGACTGAGCAGCTACTGGGACTTCAGCCACTTCAGAGTGTAGACTGCCGTTGTTGGAGTACCCAGGCTGTATCATGGAGGCCAGTGCAGGAAGATCAAGACAGGACACACGCTTCTGGACCTCATTTGGGTGACCATGGAGGGGAGGGTCCCCAGCGTGGAGCACAGGGGCAGGATTGATGGTTGTCTGGGTTTGCCAAGGAGGAAACTTCAAGCACTTCCTTGGGGAAAACATGACATCTTTTGGTAAAAAAAAAAAAAAGAAAAAAGAAAAAGAAAGAAAGAAAATCCTCCAACTAAGGTGATATGTGTATGTATGTTTGTATATATAATGTATAATTGATGTTTTTATATATATATATATATATATATTATATATATATATAATTAGAAGCAATACAAGTTAGAGAAAAAAATGAAATTTCCATGTTAAAGCATCACTGTATTTTAATGCTTTTTTTGGTATCACAAGTTTAACTTATGTTACTTTGATGCTACATGTACTCTAAAGTTCAACTTAAAATAAAATTTAAAAAAAGATAACCATCTCTCTTTTATACAGATTATATTTCTCCCTAAATATTTAGGAAAGGATGATGAAATAATTGATATCTATATATGAAATTTCTCTTATTTATATTGATGTGCATTTTGCAGAGTTTAATCAATAAATTACTCTCTATATACTATTTTTCTTGATACATTTTTAGCTTTAATTTTAAATATTTCAGTGTTATAAGGATATGATCTTGTGTCTTATTCCCCTTTTTATTGGACAGACAATCCTTTTTCTATTTCTTCATAGCAAATTTTATCACTTTATTTTATGGATGCTTCCTCTAAATAGGCTTTAGCTAGTATCTGCTTTTTATACACTCTGACAGTTTCTGTCTTTTAGTAGGGTGATTGAATACATTTCCAGTTAACCTTGTTGCTTAATATTTTTTTTAGAACAGAAGTTTTCATCTGGGCACTGTTGGTAAATTTGGTCATGTACCTCTCTATTGTGAGGCTTTCCTGTGCAATATAGGATGTTCAGAAATATCACTGGCCTCTATCTATAGAATAGGAAGATGCCATTCCCCACTTTTCTTTCTGTAACATCTGAAAACTTCTCCAGCTGTTGCCCAGCATTTCCTGTTAGGAGAAAAATCTACATTTTCATCTGTCCCTCACTTTCAGTTGAAATCTGCTTCTTCAGACCTTCTAACACCTCAGGTGTTTCCCTCCAGTGCTGAAAGTTCTCTATAAACAAGTTATTCTGGATAGTTGTTTGAGACAAGTTCATATGGGGCAGATGTGTCTAGAGTGGGCAGCTACCTGATTTGTTCTTACTGAATGGATTCCTCTGACATGAGTGTCCTCATTAGCTTTCTATTGCTGTGACAGAACACTCTGACCAAAGCCAACTTGGGGAGGAAAGGGTTTACTTCCTCTTACTCTTCCAATGGATAGTCTATCACTGAGGGAAGCCAAGGCAGGGCAAGAATCTAAGGCTGGAACTGAAGCACAGGACATGGAGAAATGCTGCTTATGGCCTCACTCCACATCTCTCTCTCCCTTTTTTATACAATCCAGGCCCACCTGCCCAGGGGATACAATATCCACAGTGGGCAGGGACCTCCTACATCAACCAGCAATAAAGAAAATACCCCACACACAGGGCCACAGGCCAATCTGATGGCGGCCATTTCTCAAAGTTTCCTTTTCCCAGCTGTATAAGCTGTAAACTGAAGTGAACTAGGAAAATGAGAGTCTTGGTGCTGAAGCCTGGAAAGTGTTCAGAAAATGAAGATGAGCTAATCAACCTGGATTCACCCCTTAGCTCCTGTTATAGAAAGTAGAGACAAGAGCCGGGTGTGGTGGCCCATGCCTTTAATCCTAGCACTTGGGAGGCAGAGGCAGGCGGATCTTTGTGAGTTCAAGGCCAGCCTGGTCTACAGAGTGAGTTCCAGGACAAGCTGGGGATACAAGGAGACCCTGTCTCCGAAAAAACCCAAACAAAAAAAAAGAAAGTAGAGACAAAGAGAAAAATGTGGTGAGGTCTACTTAGCCTCCACCAGAGTTCTCATTTTTCATGCTGTTTCTCCAGAGCTGTGTCCTTATCTGAGCACATTCTGGACTCAGTGGCAACATCATATTACAAATATTTAGGAAAGAATATCTGAGTCATAGTAACTCACTCCCACATGACTTTGTAGTCTTCCTATTGCCTTTAGATGTAATTGTATGTCTATAATAAAATATTTATTGTCTGCCATGGTTTCCTCTATTCCTAATTTTGAAACCCCATTGTGGATCATTTGTTATTAGTCTTTATTTTTCTCTCCAAGTATTTTCTTCCGTGATATACATGGATAAGTTATATTCAGTTCTTCCTTACATTTGAATAAATTTATTTTATATCAAAGGGTGAATGGCAACACATATGTAGAGAATTCTTGACATTTATTTCTTCACTCTCCTCAGTACCTTTCCTCACATGGTCTTCCCACTTCTGCAAAACAAAAGGTAACTAATTTTGATTTTGTTTCTTAAATATTAATAGCATATATAATAATTATACAATATATATATTATTAATATATATATAATTTGTCCTTTATCTTTTAAACATAAGCACATATCCTTCTACCTTTGTTATTCTTTTGCCTCTACATCCAAGTAATCCTTTGGTGGTAGGAAGATGGGGTGTTGTGGGATGAAGAGGAATTGCCACTCCTTTGCCATCATTTCCCTTGACTAGGATGAGAACTCCCAAGATGAGCACTGAAGAGAACCCTAGTGAGCTAGTCAGGATCTGCCCAGTCTTCTACATTCTGCTCTTGGACTAGGAAAGGAACATGCTGCCCTGTGTTCCAGAACACCCTTCTTAGCTAGTCAGAACCTGCTAAGTTTTTCAACACATGCAAACTTACAGTCTTAGCTCTGATTCCCCATATGGCTCTCTGGGTCAACTAGAATCACCCTGTCCCACCAGTAAAAAAAAAAATCAAAAGGGAGAGCCAGGTGTGGTGGCGCACACCTTTAATCCTAACACTTGGGAGGCAGAGGCAGGTGGGTCTCTGTGAGTTCAAGGCCAGCCTGGTCTACAGAGTGAGTTCCAGGACAGCTGGAGCTACAGGGAGACCCTGTCTCAAAAAAAAGACCCCCCAAAATGAAATCAAAAGGGAGAATGTGAAGTACAGATCAAGAAACTGTTAATATCTGATCAGAAACCAACTAAGCCATGACAACAATAAAAATAAAACTAACCTTCTACTCAACAAAGGCAGGGAAGAATTTCACATTAGACAAAAAAAAAAAGTCCATACACCCCTTACAAAAACACAAATAATATGAAAATCTAAAATAATTTTTCTCGCCAAAACCACCAGTCCAATAGTTGAATGACTACTAGTGAGAGGAACTCCAGGACACAGTCCATAGAGGAACAATCATAAACACAATCAAAAATTTCAAGGACTTTACAGACACACAAACAACTTAAAGCACTCAAAGATGATAGGAATAAACTGCTGTCTGAATCTCCAGAAAATACAAATACACAGCTGAATGAAATGATAAAGACAATTCAGGATTTGAAAAGTGAATTCATGAAAAAGAAATATTGAGGGAAAACTCAAGCTAAGATGAAGATGGAATTGAAAATAGCAATCAGTTAGAAAAGATAGGAGAGAGTCCTAATGGCAGAATGAATTAAATGCAAAGTAGAATATCAAGACTTGAAGAGAAAGTAGGATAAATGCCTGTTCAAGCAAAGAATATTAAAAAAAATGATTAAAAAGCCCCACAGGAATGGAATATGCAAGAAATGTGGGATACCATGAAAAGACCAAATCAACACAAATCAATGGCTCTCACCAGATCTTCAACAGTATTATAGAAGAAAACTTTGCTAAATTAAGGAAAGACATACGAATATGGATACAAGAAGTACACAGAACACCAATTAGACAGGACCAGAACAGAAACTCCCATGGCATAGCATATGGGAAAAAGTAAATGCATCTAACAAAGAGAGATATTGAAAGCTGCAAGAGAAAAACAACATATTACATATAGAGGAAAACCCACCAGAATTACTATTTACTTTTCAATACAAACTTTAAAAGCCAGAAGATCCTAGAACAAAGTATTCCAAGTTGTAAATGACCACAAATGTAAAACCAGATGTTATGCAGTCAGTTTATCTATCAAAGGCGAAAGAAACAAGTAGCATTTTCTATGACATAAATTGATTGCAATAATTAATGTCCACTAAATCAGCCGTACAGAGGCTACTGGAGGGACTGAAGAAAAGGAATAACTATTCAAGAAGCCACGGAAAGAAAACAAAGTTATAATTATGGAAAAACAAAATAGAGGGGTGCAGATGGTGAAAGGGGTCTAAATATGGATTATGTTTTAAATGAAAACGCAACAAACTTTCAATAAAAATATACATCAAAAAGAAAAATAGCCAGAAGGTCAAGACGCCTGCTGCTAGTCAATGCATTCTAGCCATGAAAGGGAAGCCGCATCAGTCTAAGGAGACCTGCATAATGACAAAACCAGTTCACATACCAAGGTGGACAGGGAAAGTGTATGGGGGACAGAAAGACACCACTGTCGCGGATGATGAAACTACAGCAGTAAATGATGTTTCGAGGGAGGGTAATCAGTTTTTCCTTTCCCCAATGAGTAAGCTCCTTGAGAGGTTATCTAATCCCAAATTGGCAGCCTTAAAACACAGGTGTGATAATGACTTATTAATGGACATAATCTGGAGTAATGACTTTAAATTAACCCCAGCAAAAACCATCTGCTTTTTTGTTCAATGATGGTGCATCTCCTTGGCAACCTCAGCTTGGTACTCCAACCCAAAAGATAATGAATGTGGATATGCTTGAGATCAATCTATCAAAGTGCTGAACGGTGACTGCACTTCCATTGAACATTGTGGAGGTTGGGAAGTATGCATGACCTTGGGTGAATTTAGTCTGCGGATCAAAAAAAACTGATTGGTTTATGACGATTAAGGCTAGAGCTGAACTTGAACTTTTACTTTCCCCAATGAAGCTGCAAAAACCATTTTGAATAAATTATGGGTGTGGTTGGGGCAGGGAGATAGCAGAAGAAATAGGGATCCAGAGTCAGTTCCATTGGCATGGTTCTGGGAGCCAGATGGTTCTAACAGACAGCTAGGGGAATTAGTGCCTCCAAGTTCAGGTCCACTCTTAAAAACTTACGAGTCAGTCTAGTCAAGGTGATTATGATATTGGCACAATAATAAAATGCCTCACGTGGGTATATGAGAGCATCACTTAATGGATTTGGTGCATCATAAAGGACAAGAAATCGAGATGGAGTAGGGGACATGGGGGGAGATGGCGGGGGCTGGGAGGGGTGGAAATAATGCAAATATAACACGTGTATGAAATTTTCTCAAAAATTAAAAAAAAATTAAAAAGAAGAAAAAAATTAAAAAGGGGAAAAAAGAATTGAATCGCCTCGTATATACATAAGTCTTTCTGCATATTGCTTCTACCGAGTCCAATGTTGAGGATCTGTTTTTCAGTATGTATTAGTCCTGGTTTTCAGGGGTTCTATATTCATTTACAAAGTCCATTTAGATTTTTGAGAGCTCCAGACTCTGTTCTATTTCAGCTGCTCTGGCCCTCCCCAGATGAGGTAGGTGTGAGTAGGGCGGGATGCAGGTGCAGTGGGGGTCCTTGATGTCTTCCTGCCACCGGAACTTCATTCTGAGTGTTAAGGGGAGGAGGTCTGCTTGCATCTCTGGGCTGCTTCACATAATGGATTCTATCTTTACTGGGTTTTGGTGTGAATGTGACACCTGGAAGAATTATTCAAGAGGTTTTTCTGGTATAGCATCTGGGCCTTTATGCCATACTACTAAACACAGAAAAGGTTTCATCTCCGTTTCCCTTCCCGCCTTCCTTCCCTTCTTCCCTTCCCTTCCCTTCCTTCTCCTTCCCTGGTCCCTTCCCGTTCCCTTCCCTTCCCGTTTCCCTTCCCTTCCAGTACTTCCCTTCCCGTCCTCCCTCCTCCCGCTCCCTCCCCTCCCCTCCCCTCCCCCTCCCCATCCCCCTCCCCTCCCCCCCTTCCCTTCCCTTCCTTCCCGCCCCTCTTCCTTCCTCCCTACAAGCATTTTTTTAAAAGCACGTTTTATTTAAAAAGCCCCCATCTTTAGAGATTCTGATTAAGTATAAGAAAGCATAATCTTAGTACACTCTATAACCTCATGCAGGAAATGGAAAGGAAACAAGTTAATTACTATCGTAAAGAATATAAGGAATTATCATGAATGGAAAGAGAGCTTTCATTTAATTTCCCAGAACCTACTGCTTTTGGTTGATTGGCTGGGAAAGTACTATTTACCCTGAAGGATTCATTCCCATGTTCCCTTCACCAAGAAGCTCCTTGGCAGGAAGTAGTTTCTTTCTGCTCAAAAACCCTAGGAAGATGCTGTCACTCATGGTGGTTTTGTCTGGCATGTGGAGAATATTTTTACGTTCATTCGCGTTTCTGCTGTGGCTGGAGGGGTTCCTGGGACAGGGGTGGGCGGGTTAGGTCTATGGTTCTACGATTCTCCTGGGGAGATTGTAGCGTGGGCTGTCTGGAATGCAAAGTGAGTGTGTTCATGACCGACAAAGTGCGTCGGTCTGGTGGTTGAAGAAATAGGACGGAATGGGCGGGAGGGGATGGGGTAGGGCTCTGGAGTCAATGGTGCAATAGGGGACAAAAGTGATGGTTGGAGCGAAGAATGCATGGGGGCTTAGAAGCCAATGTTAAGCAGAACAAACAAACCAAAAAAAGAATGAGCCTTGAATCTTCCTATCTGATTTTTATTTTCCTTGGGATCTACTTTTCATCCATTTAGCAAATGTTAGCTTTGGGTCTCTATTCCATTTCTTTGCTATGTGCCTTCAAGCCATCTATAGGATTTTTTTTTCTCTTCTACTAATGTTATCCGTGTTGCGCACTAATTTAAATATCGAAAGATCTGTGTAATTAATTAAGTCTCTCCAGATGTCAAAACATCAGGTAGCTATAAAGTACCGTTTAGCCATTACTTTGCACTCTTGAGGCGTCCATTTCCTATTTCTTCTTTTCTTCTTTCTCCTTTCTGTCGCTCTCGCCTCTTGACTGGCTCCTCACGTCCTGTGTACCATGGACCGAAGTATTCACTAGACCCTTGCTTTCAGTTTATCGAGAAATACTAACATTAGGACTTTTCTTAAGGTTTCCCCTTTGTTTTTTTTTTTTTTTTTTTGTGGTCTTTTTTTGAGATAAGGGTTCACTCGGTAAGCCCCAGCTGTCCTGATTACTCACCTGATAGAACCAGGCTGCCTTGAAACTCAAAGGATCCACCGGCTTCTGAGTGCTGGGATTAAAGGCATGCACCACCAAACTGGCTTAGGTTTGCTTTTCTTAACATTAAAGATATTATTCCCCGGTATGAAAAATATCCTAATAGGATATGGATTTTTATGTGGACATACATACTAAGAGACAACTGGGTTTTTTAAGTTTCCACAACATCACAGGGCTGTGACTACACAGCTGTGCAATACAACAGAAAACACTGACTGTTGTATTTAGTCTTTGGCTTCTTATTTTCAAAGTATTTCCAAAATATTTTTCCAATCTACATTTAAAAGGAAACAAAACACGTTTTAAGTTCTAATGATTTCCATCATGAATATTCCCTTTGCCGCAGAACTTGGTTTCTAAGCTTACATTATGAGAGGATTTGTACGGTAACTGGGGGTTCTCCACCAACCCTCAGAAAAATGCAAATGCATGGGTAATTGAAGGAGTTACTGGTCTCTGTTCAACAGGGCTACTGATTTTAGAGATAATTATATTTCGTTGCTCGGTTGCTTGTACAACTCTTTTGGGTGCAAGAAAGAGAAAGTATAAAGGAAAGCGAAGGACAGGATGGATCAGAGAGCAAGGCCGTTGCCTCCAGGATGGATCAGAGAGCAAGGACCCACCCCAGGATGGATCAGAGAGTAAGGACCCGCCTCGCAGGATGAATCAGAGAGCAAAGGACACACCTCCAGGAGATTCAGAGAGCAAAGAGCCGCTCCGTCCAGGATGGATCAGAGAGTAAAGGACCTCCTCCAGGATGGAATCAGAGAGTAAAGGACCTGCCCACCAGGATGGATCAGAGATAGCAAAGGACCGCCCTCCAGGAGGATCAGACAGGTCAAAGGACCCCCTCCAGGATGGATCAAGAGCAAAGGACCCTCACCGGATGGATCGAGAGTAAGGACCTTTTCCTCCAGGATGGATCAGAATTGCAATGAGACCTCCTCCATGGATGGATCAGAGAGAATAAAGACTTTCCCTCCAGGATGGATCAGAGGCAAAGAGACACTCCGCCAGGATGGATCAGAGAGCAAAGAGACCTTGCCTCCAGGATGGATCAGAGAACGAAAAGAACCACTTCTACCAGGATGGATCAGACAGTCAACGGACCCTCCTCCAGATGGATCAGATAAGAAACTCCACTCCAGGAGGTCAGGACGTGACCTCCTCCGAGGATGTAACCAGAGAGCAACATACTGCGCCCTGCCTCCTGGATGGATCAGAGACAGCTAAGGAACCGGATCCTCCTAGGATGGATTCAAAGAGTAAGGACGCGCTGCTCCGAGGATGATCTGAGAGTGAGATCCTCTCCGATAGGTGCAAGATGTAGGATGACCACCTCCAGGTGAGATAAGAGAGTAAAGGACCCTCTCCAGTATGATCAGAGAGTAAAGGACCTCCCATGCAGCAAGGACCCATCTCCAGGATGGGTTCAGAGAGTAAAGGAAGCCTCTGCCCCCAGGATGGATCAGAGAGTCAAAGGACCCCCTCCAGGATGGATCAGAGACAAAGGACTACCTCCAACGGGCAGGATGGATCAGAGAGTAAAGAACCCCCTCCAGGATGGGGATCGAGAGTAAAGAGGAAAGACCCCCATCCTACGGATGGATCATGAGAAAGTGACCCTCTCCCAGGATGGATAAGAGAGCAAAGGACCAAAGCCCGCCAGATGGATAGAGAGCAAAGGACCCTCTCCAATGATAGAGAAGGCCATCACCCGAGAAGGTTAAGAGGAAGGACCCCTCCACGAATCAGGCAAGGACTTCATATGGATAGATCGGGAAACATGCAGGATGGACAAAGAAGGACCCTCCTCCAGGATGGATCAGAGAGTGAAGGACCCTGCTCCAGGATTAGTAGGACAGAGAGCAAAGGACCCTCCTCAGGATGGATCCAAGAGTGAAGAGACCTCCTCCAGAGAGGATCAGAGAGGCAAAGGATCTCCTCCAGGATGGATCAGAGAGTAAAGGACCCACCTCAAGGATGGATCGGAGAGCAAAGGACCGTCCTCCTCAGATTGGATCAGAAGAGTAAGGACCCTCCTTCCAGGATGGATCAGAGATAGAAGGACCCAACCTCCAGGAGTGTATCATGAGAGATAAAGGACGGCTCCAGGATGTGACCAGAGAAGCAAAGAACCCGCCCTCCAGGAGGACATCAGAGAAGCAAAGGACCCTCCCAGGATGGATCAAGAGCAAAAGGACCTGCCTCCAGGATGAGATCGGAAGAAGACCGTCGAGCAAGACAGGAACGTTCCCTCCAGGATGGATCAGAGAGCAAGGGACCCTCCTCCAGGATGGAGCAGAGAGCAAAGGACCGTCCTCCAGCATTGATCAGAGAGCAAAGGACCCACCTCCTAGGATGATTCAGAAGAGTAAAGGACTCCCTCCAGGATGGATCAGGACAAGGACCTCGCTCCAGGATGGATAGAGTAAGCCAGAATGGATCAAGAGCAAAGACCCCTCCCCAGGGATGGGCTCAGAGAGAAAGGACCCCCTCCAGGTGGTATCAGAGAGCAAAGGACCCTCCTCCAGGAATGATCAGAGAAGGCAGATGACCCAACTCCAGAATGGATCAGAGAGTAAAGGACCTGCTCCAGATGGATCAGAGAGTAAAGAGGACCCTCCCCAGGGATTGGATCAGAGAGCAAAGACCCTCCTCCCAGAGACAGATTAAAGAACTCGGATGTCAAAGGACACCCCTCCCAGGATGGATCAAAGAGAACAGGACCCGTCCTCCAGGACTGATACAGAGAGCAAAGGACCCTCCTCCAGGTGGATCAGAGAGCAAGGACCACTCCTCCAGGATGGTAACTAAGGAAGACACCTCTCGGATGTAAGGAGCAAAGGAACTCACCTCCAGGATGGTTGGAGAGTAAAGGACCCACCTACAGGATGATCAGAGAGTAAAGGAACCGTCCCCAGGATGGATCAAGAGTAAAGGAAACCCCGCCTCCAGGAATGGATCAGAGAGTAAAGGACCCTCCTCCAGGAAATGGATCAGAGAGTAAGGAACCCTCCTCCAGGTGGATCAGAGAGCAAGGAACCAGCTCCAGGATGTATCAGAGAGTACAGGACCCTCCTCCCAGATGGATCAGATACAAGGACCCCTCTTCCAGGGATGGATCAGAGAGTAAAGACCCTCCTCTCTCCAGGATGGATCAGAGAGCAACGGACTCTCCTCTCCTCCAGGGGATGGATCAGAGAGCAAAGTACCGTCACCCAGGATGGATCAGAGAGCAAAGGACCGCCTCCAGGATGGATCAAGAGCAAAGGAACGCCGGCCTCCAGGATGTATGAGAGAGTAAAGGACCCTACTCCAGATGGATCAGAGAGCAACGGCCCCTCCCGCCTCCAGATGGACAGAGAGCAAAGGACCCCTCCTCCAGGGAGGGATCAGAGAGCAAAGGACCCTCCTCCATGATGGATCAGAGAGTAAAAGACACACAGCCTCAGGATGTATCAGAGAGCAAGGACTCACCTCCAGGATGGATTAGAAAGCAAAGGACCCCCTGCCTCCAGAATGTATCAGAGAGTAAAGGACCCTCCTCTAGGATGGATCAAGAGAAAGGACCCTCCTCCAGGAATGGATCAGAGAGTGAAGGACCCCTCCTCCCTCCAGATGGAAGCACAGAGAACAAAAGGAAAAAGGACCCCTCCTCCACCAGGAATGGGATCAAGAGAGCAAAGGACCCCTCCACTCCTCCAGGATGGCGCAGAGAGCAAAGGACCCTCCTCCCAGGATGGATCAGAGAGGCAAAGGACCCCCCCTCCAGGATGGATCAAGAGTAAGGGACCCATCTCCAGGATGGATCAGAGAGTTAAAGGATCTCCGCCAATGGATCAGAGAGTAAAGGGAACAACCAACCAGGTGGATCAGAGAGTAAAGGACCGACGTCAGGGTGGATCAGAGAGTAAGGACCCGGCTCCTGGATGGATTAGAGAGTAAAGGGCCCAGCTCCAGGATTGGTCAGAGAGTAAAGGACCTTTCTCCATGATGGATCAGAGAGTAAAGGACCCTCCTCCAGGATGGATCAGAGAACAAAGGACCCTCCTCCAGGATGGAATTAGAGAGCAAGGGACCCTCCTCCAGGATGGATCAAGAGCAAAAGGACCCGTCCCAGGATGGTCAGAGAGTAAAGGACATGTCCCCAGGATGGATCAGAGAGCAAAGGGACCACCTCCAGGATGGACCAGAGAGCAAAGGAAGGAACGCCCCTCCGAAAAAGAGAGAAGGAAAAGAGGAGAAAAAGAAAAAANCCTGAAATAAGCAGCCAGTAGTTAGTTCCCTTCCATCTGCAGCCCATTGTAAACCATGGCCTCTCTCAGGCTGGGTTCTCTGCACACACTCAGTATCTTTGGAGTTCTGACTGCACTGATGCTGAGTCTCTCACCCTCACACGGTCAGGACCAGAAGTCACTTGTTTCTGGTCAAAAAAGCCTGGAGTCTACCACCATGGACTGTCTCACCCAGATTCTCCAACTTCCCAAATGAATGCATTATGCCAGATTGTTGCATCTGGGCTTCTGTGTAGAGCTTGCACCCCTCACCCACCTCAAGTTTCTCCATTCCCAGGATGGACACAAGCACTCTGTTGAGTTCCCAGTTAAAATGCAAAATTCTCAGGGTGTGGTGGCACATGCCTATAATCCGGGGAGGCAGAGGCCGGCAGATAAGCTGTGAATTCTAGGCCAAACAGTGCTAGTGAGACCCTGTCTCAGAAAAAGAAAAGAATAAATGGATTTTCCAATTCTTCCCCTAGATTCCCCAAAGGCACATGTGACCCATCACCCCAGACCTGAAGGGGACGTCACCCTGAGGTGCTGGGCCCTGGGCTTCTACCCTTCTGCAATCACCTTGACCTGGCAGAGGGATGGCGAGGACCTGACCCAGGACATGGAGCTTGTGGAGACCAGGCCTGCAGGGGATGGAACCTTTCAGAAGTGGGCAGCTGTGGTGGTGCCTTCTGGAGGAGAGCAGAGATACACATGCCATGTGCATCATGAGGGGCTGCCTGAGCCCCTCACCCTGAGATGGGGTAAGGAGGGGTGTGGGCACAGAGCCTGTTGTCAGGGAAAGCAGAGACTGGGCAGGGTCAGGGCTGAGAGCTGGGTCACCACCCTGACCTTTCCTCTCTTTCACAGAGAGCACGTCCCAGTCCTCCATCCTCACTGCAGTAGGGGTTGCTGGCCTGGTTCTTCTGGGAGCTGTGGTTGCTGCTGCTGTGATCTGGTGGAAGAGGCGCTCAGGTAGGGAAAAGGCATCTGAGTTTTCTTTGTGACTCACTTGATGTTCTAGTTTCTTCAACTGCTGTGACAAAACAATCTGATCAATATGAACTCAAGGAGGAAAGGGTTTATTTATTTTATATCTCTGGGTCACAATTCATTACTTGGGGAACCCAAGGTAGGCATTCAGGGCAGGAAACTGAGTCAAGAGGTGAACCACAGGCATGGAGGAACCCTGCTTACTGCCTTGTGCCCCTTCCCAAGCTCAGTCTGCTTTCTTATACAATACACAACAGCCTGCCCAGGGCTGGCACCACCTACAGTGGGCTGGGTCCCCATGTCATTCAAAAATCAAGAAAATACCCACAGACCTCCCCACAGGCCAGCACAATGGAGGAAATTCCCCAACTGAGGCTCCTTCCACTTAGGTGTGTCAAGTTGACACTAGAGCTATCCAGCACACCTGAGGATTCTAGAACTTTCCGTGATAGCTCTCAAGGAAATAATTTAACCAACTATCTCAAAAGACACAATCCTTTATTTCATTTTATTATTTCTGAGGGTGTGTATATGTTTGGGCTGAATGTATGTGTTGGGTCCATACATGTACAGGTGTGGGGGGTGTGGGTTTGTGAAGGGCAAAGGCCCACATTGACTGCCTCCTTCTTGCTCTCCACCTTACTCTCTTAAAACACTGTCTTTCATTGAGCCCAGAGCTCACTGATTTTGCTAGATGATGTGACCAGTGATCCCCAGGAATTGTGCTGTGTCTGCCACTCCTGTACTAGGATTACTGATGTGTACTTTCACATGAGACCCCAAAAAACACAATTCTGAGTGTTGTAATCCCAAATCTTTAAACATCACAAGATCGAAAATCTAAAACTTACAACTGTGGAAAATAATTTTTAACTTAATTTAATAGCATTTACATTTTAAGAGGTATTTACTTGAAGTTCATTAAAATATTGCAGACAGAACAGAGGCAATAGTATACATGTCTCCATGGGTAAGCACTCAGATATACTAATCATACAGATCCAGAAGTGTGAGCAGATAAATTGTATTCATAAAGACATATGTGAATAAGCAAAATGTCTGAATGCATGGCTAGAAATTATGTGCCAGAGCCTTAGACCTGCACGTGTCTGAGATAGGACTATGACTTTTAGACTTTAGATTATTGTGATGTTTCAGGATTTCAGTATTAGAGTGTTTAGTGTTCAGAACTATCAGCAGCAGAGACTGGGCAGTCCCATCACACAGGTGTCAAAACTCACTCTAGTATACAACATATGGGAATTAAAGGACATATTAATCAGCTGATGATGAAGGTGATGGAGACCTTACTCCCAGCAGTCAGAGGGGAGAGGGGAAGGTCCCTGCTCAAGACAGATCTCCAGGGACATTTGTTAGTCTTCTTGCATAGCTTCCCTGTTTCTTCATCCTTTTGTGTATCTGCTATTACAGATTTGGAAACTTCCTGGGGTCAAGACTAGGAGTTCTAGGTCCTCCTGGCCCTGCTGCACCCCCACCGGACCTCCCTCACCCATCATTTCCTTCCCACAGGTGGAAGAAGCAGCAGTTACACTCAGGCTTCCAGTGAGTATGATGGGAGGTGATCCATGAGCCCCATGAGGTGGTATAGGCAGGAGCCTATGGAGGAGGCACCTAGCCCATAATTCCTCCTTCAGCCAAAGCTCCTGTGGATTCTGACCAAATTCTATTCTTCCCCAGACAGAGTCAATGCCTAAGGCTTGGATGTATCTCCCACAGCTTCAAAAGGTAAGAATCTGCAGCGCCTGAGTATGACAAGAGCTAGAACAGAGGGCAGACTCCTGGGTTATAGGGACTCTTGGGATTAGGACATTTTGAGTGGGACTGTTCAGTGTCACCACTCAGGGGCTGGTCTGAATTTTTTCCTGTTTTCTTCCATCATTTGAGACCATTGCCTTGCATAGTACTGAGCTTCACAAGACATGTTCCAGCGTCCCCCTTCACACTATGACTTCAAGAGCACCTCAGCTCTCTTCCTGCCATTGGTATCTCACTCTGTCTCCTGTCAGCATAATAGGAAGTGAGGAGACCAGCCCAGCCCTAAGCACTGAGCCCCCTCCCCACATTGGCCTGTGTCACCTTCCCAGGCTCTCCCATTCCCCATAGCAGGGCTGGGATGACTCCACTCCTGAATGAACCTTATCTTTTACCGAGCTACAGCTTCTTATTTCCCTGTTGTAAATGAAGATGTAGGTAACTGTTTTTGTTGTTTTGGATATAAGGTATCATTTATGGGTACTTTAAGAGGAAGGCTTACAAATTAGACAGGAAATAACACCTGAAAACTTCTAGGACCCATATGTTTGATGAGACTGTTACAAGTGGGGCAGGAGAAGGCTGGGTGGCCCGAGTGTGGCTGGGCCATGTCAGGCTCTGTTTACATGGACTTGGATATACAGTCATCCTTTTAACTAGCTCATCTCCAAGCCCCTGTCCTTGACCCTCAGTAGAATGTTGTTCCACCAAGACCTGTTAACACAGGAACTCAGACATCCCAGGCTACTACTCTCTCCAGCACCAGGAAAAGGGCTCAGCCTCTGCTCAGACATGAGTTTAGTTAGCCCTTAGCCTTTACCTTTGTGCTTTGACTATTTTTAAAGAAGATGACTCCTGTTCTGGCTATTTAGTGGACGTTTGTTAAATATTTATTTTACTTTATTAATTACATGTAGGCATGTATGTGGAGGTGTTTGGGTACAGAGAAGCACAGGATCCTGTGGAATCCAGAAGAGCCCATGGGATCTCATGGCACTGGAGCAGGTTGTAATCATTTCTCTGATGTGGGTGCAGGGGACCAAACAAGTCCTCTATGAGAGCCCTGTGTACCCTTGACTCCTGTGTCATCTCTCCAGCCCATCTTTATTATGAGTTTTGAACTCCTTTTCCTCTGATTATCCTCATTTCTGAAAGAAATGGAATGTGCTTTTCTGTCGTTGTCTTCACAAGCCCAGGGCAGGGGACAAATCTCCATCTCTTCCCTTCCTTGAGGGCTATTTCCATGGTTGAAGGATGGTCTTTAACATTACAATCCAGCTCTGTTCCATCTTCTGCCTGTTTGTCCCTTCTCCCTGATCTTAACTCTAGTTAGCTTGGTTCTTGTTGGATCCCAAACTCTTGATTTATAAAATAGGTCTTACTTTATGTTTTTATGTGGGAGGAAAATCATGAATATAATTCAGGTTTCCTCCTTTTCATCCACAGTCCTCTGCCCATCACCTGGCCCTTACAAATCAGCCAGACCCTAAACTCGCAATCCTCCAGCCTCCGCCTCCTAAGTGTTGAGGCCGATTATTAGCTTGGAAGATAGGAATATATTCATGCTGTGAAGTTCTGGGGCCTGGCTTAGAGAAAGGAAATAGGAGGGAGGCCCACACTGTGAGGAAAGCATGGGTGACTGAGTTCAGTGTGACCTGAAGGTGACACAGCCCAGCACTGCTCTGAGGCTCTATTCATGAAGATACTGCCTATAAGAGAGGGAATGACTCTGTAGTGGTCCTGGACTCTAACATTGAGCTTTGTCTTCATGGTGTGAAATGTTGGCATATATGCTACACAAGAGGACAAAAACCAGCACCTATATCAAGACTCACAAAGTGAAGACCAGAGACTAGATAAATATTGTTTCATGCATCGACCCTACAATCAGGTA
>VZQC01010452.1:2692-15191 GCA_009823505.1 Rhizomys pruinosus
TTGTTCCTTTGATAAAAATGTAATGGCCTTCTTTGTCTCTTCTGATTTCTTTTACTTTGAAGTCTATTTTGTCTGATATTAAAATAGCAACACCTGCTTTCTTTTTGGTACCATTTGCTTGGAATATTTTTTCCATCCTTTCACTTTTTTTTAATTTTATTTATTTATTTATTTATTTATTTATTTATTTATTTGAATGTACTGTCTGCATGTAGGTCTGTGCACCCGTGTCATGAAATGCCACGGAGGTCAGAAGAGGGTGTCAGATTTCCCCGGAACTGGAGTTCTCCTGGAATTGGAGTTACAGACAGTTCTCAGACGCCATGTGGGTGCTGGGGATTGAACCCGGGTCCTCTGCAAGAGTGTTGGCACTCCCAACCACTAGGCCATCTCTCCAGCACCAGGGGAGGCTTTTAAGAATCCGGCCAGCATATGGACATAGGCTCTGAGCATCGCATAGGATTAAAATATTGGGAGAGCTAGCTGAGGCCAGATGCTACTGGGTTCAAGTGACACTGGTTGAAAACAACCATCCAAACATTGTCATCACTGAGGACAAGAGACAGATAAAGTATGAAGCTCAGACAAGAAGTTCTGCACAACAGGGTGAGAGCTGTCATGAAGGTGTCCTGGGCCACCCAGCTATCCAATCAGGAAAACATTACTGGGAGGTGGACGTGTCTGGAAAACGTGCCTGGATCCTGGGATTAAGTGATGGAAGCTACTTCTTCAATCCCATATTTCAGCGTAGACACCTTTCTATTTTTGGCATTAAACAAAATTTCAATTATCAACCTAAATATGGGTTCTGGGTTATAGGGATGCGCAGAAGGTTGATCTTGTTCACATACAATGCCTTTGAGGAATGCCCTCTCACCTGCCAGCCCAGAGTCTTGACCTTGTCTCTGACTGATCATCCCAGTCGTGTTGGAGTTTTTCTAGACTATGAGGCTCTCACCCTCTCATTTTATGATGTTTCCAACCATGGGGTTCTCATCCATAGATTCTCTGTAAATTCCTTTCCTGATAAAGTTTTTCCATCCTTTCACTTTAAGGTGGTGCCTGTCCTTGAAGGTAAGATGTGTTTCTTATAGAGAGCATATCGACGGGTTCTATTTCCTAATCCGATCTCCCAGTCTATGTCTTTTGATTGGGAATTTAGTTCATTAATATTTAAGGTTATGACTGATAGGTTTGTGTCATTTCCTTTTGCCTTATTATCCATTTGCAGTTTGGGTTTAGGTTTCTACTTCTGTAGTTATGCTTTTATTATTTCTCTTTCTAGTATTCTCTGAAGGGTTGGTTTTCCAGACATGTATTCTTTCATCTTGTTTATGTCATGGAAGGTTTTTCTCTCTCCTTCAACTATAATCGATATTTTTTGCTGGGTGTAGTAACCTGGGTTGGCATCTATTGTCCTTTAACACTGGGAATGTTTTGCTCCACGTTCTTCTTGCTTTCATAGTTTGCACTGAGAAGTCAGTTGTAATTCTGATAGGTTTCCCCTTATAGGTCACTTGTTGTTTTTTCTCTTGTGGCTTTAAGAATTTTGTCTTTGTTTTGGGCGTCTAGCATTTTAACTATGATATGGCATGGAGAGTTTCTTTTTTGATCTTGTCTGTTTGGAGTTCTATGTGCTTCTTGTATTTGTATTGGTTTGTTTTTTTTTAGTTTGGGGAAATTTTCATCTATTATTCTGTTGAAGATCTGATCAGTACCATTATCTTAGCATTCTTCTCCTTCCTCTATCCCTATGATGCTACTTTTTCTAGGATTGAACCCAGTGCCCCACTCAGGCTCATCAAGTACTTTACCTCAGTGCTGCACCCAGGTCATCAAGACACTCAGTTGTCAGTGTCTAGCAGCCTGTCTGTAAGAGCCCAGGCTACAGCTTCAGGTTTGCAGATGGCTGCTGTCATAGCAACAATAATGGCGTTTATTTCCTTTGAGTTACAGAATTCTGCATTGGCTGTGCTCATTTGTCAATTCTGTGGAATTTAATATTTCCACCTCAGAAATGTCTCATGGGATGTGTCTTTGTAACCATGTTTTTTATTCTGTTCTCATCAACCACTATCCCTATTAATTTGGGGTTGCATTAGGGGATTCCTGGATCTTTAGGAGAGGAGGGCAATAGAAACAGCTAACATTGTACAAAAACTGTGGGGATGGCTTGTAAATATTTTTCTACTCCTTATTTTTTTGTTTGGCAGCACAATTTTGAGGCTGTGAAAGACAACTTCATTTTAATCTCAGCCAAGCAAAAGGTATGAGCCACAACCTTACATCAAATAATCAGGTATCTGGGTGTGCCTGAGTATGGATTGCTGTTCGAGTTACTACTTTACAGCTCATACACCCCTGGATATTTGAAGATCTGTGCTCACCCTGTGATCATGATGGGAAAATGTCATTTGCATTTTCCACCACTTTCTGTGACTCCACTCCATTTTCTGCTCTAAGAAACAGAAGGAAGGCACCGTGGATAGTGAACAGACCTCACGTGATACCAAATCCACCTTGTTCCTGAGCTTCTTCATATCTAGAACTATATGCAATAAGTTTCTATTGATTAAAATCACCTAAAAGGCATTTTATAATAGCAGCAGGAATAATCTTTGTAATATGAGCAGAAAGATTCCCCAGTCTCTTCTTCAGTTCTCTGGGACAACTCACTTGTAACTGAGGAATTTTGGAGAAGACATAGAAGAAAAGTGTGTTTCTGAATTCAGACACACATAACTAAATTCCTCAAATTCAAATTTTCTATGGAATTTCATTAGCCCCAGGAATAAGTATCTGATACTTCTCTTAGGAGAAGAGAAATTTATTGAATATATTGCCAAGATATTATGAACCTATCAAGGGATTAATCCATTGATTATGTCAGAGCCCTCAGGATATAACTTACTATATAAATGTCTTGCTGGGGTCCTGGAGAGATGGCTCACTAGCTGTTGTTGCAGAGGACCTGGGTCCACTTCCCAGCTAATGGCAGCTTGTAACTGTCCAAAATTCCAGTTTCAAGGGATCCAATGCCTTATTCTGACCTCTGGGGCACTGCACGACATGGGTACACTTGCATGTGTGCAGGCAATTCACTCATATGATAAAATAAAAATAACAATAAAATTAGTGCTTTTTCTGAACTGTTCCTCAGGCTTTAAAGTCTCCCAGAAGCTCTTTACTACAGAAATTGGCTTTTTATCATGTTTTTCTTTATGAACAAGGGAGTGCTTGACACAAAGTTGTTTTAGTCTTTACAGACGTACTTTACATGCTGGTCTAAGTCACTTAGGTCTGACAAAGCCTCTCCTGCTTTATAATTATTCTGTCCCATCAAGGGGCTCAGCTCAGCCATTAAAGCTCCATACCAATCTCCAGGTCCTGTTCAATCAAGTGTTTCCTTAAATCTCTGAGAAACACAGTGCTTTCTGGTCCAGTGAAAAGGGCACTATATATTTCTTATTTCTAATGCAGTTCTCTCAGTAGCGTATGCCCCTTTACTACAATCCTCCACCCCCTGGGGTTCATGGGAAGCTCCATTAGGGATGACCAAGTATCTCTAGGCGTCATAAAACCCAATCCATCAGACCGATTTCTCCTGTGATGCCTCATGTTATACAGCCAATGTCTCAAGTAGGGATGGGTGTTCAACTTTTCTGCTTCCATGGCACTTAAAATAATTCCATCTGTGGTCATGTTCCACAGCTTCACAAGCTAGGAGGCCAGGGGTTCCTTTATTGCTTGATTGAAAGTCTTCTCCAGTTCCAACAACTCCAGTGCTGAGTATTTTCTGACTGCCTTAGCTTCCCACACTGGGCCATTGCTACATCCACCATCAGCGTGGTGAAACATGAATTTTTCCTTTCTCTGTATTAAAGGCGGAAGCAGAGTGGCATCTTTCCATTTTCTTTCTTTTCCTTATGCCATATTCTTTTATTTTCTTTTTCTTTTTACATTTACTTTCATTTATTTCTTTTTTTAACAATAAGTAATAAGTTTTTAGTACAAGCATCCTTCATGTAAAACCAATTTGCAAGCAGTTGTGCCCAAACCCACACAGCCCAAGGCTCCCACCATCCAGCTGGAGGGGCTCGTATGTACAATCAAGTTGATCAAATAAGCGTCCAGTCTATATTGCTGTAGTTTCACCATTCACCCCAGTCGCAGCCCTTACATTCTACCATGCCCCCTCTTCCACAAATTGTTTCCTAGGCTTAGAAAAGGGGCACAGGTTGATGAGAAGAAAAACAGTCTGCTTTCTCTGGAGATGTTGTTTTGGACTCTGACCAGTTCTGGCTGTTTCTTTTCATGGGCTGACAGTTTGTTCAGGAATAGCCTTTTCAATCCTACTAATGAAGCACAGGCAATTAGATATATAGATATTTAAACAGTACTAATTATTATGGTAGGTTACTTTGGTATAGACACAGATGTTTGGATGGTATGCTAATCCATGAATTATGGTCTTTTTTTCTGTAAAAGATGACAAGGTCTTACTGTGGCTTATAACATCTCCTAACCACTAGAGAATATAAGCTTATGGCATCATCTGTGTGTTATTCCTCCAAGGAGAGAGCTAATAGCCAATTAGATTTGGAATATACAGACATATGGCTGCCACTGCTGCATGGTATTTGCAGGCAGGTGAGGTGTAGCTGATGCTGACAGAGGATACTTGCTTGACTCAATGAGATCAATATTTGCTTTATTGGTTTAGTGGCCTTTGGTAGCACTCTCTGGTATTCCAGAGACCAACTGTACACTTGCAAGTGTGGTCTCAATACATCTTTCCCATGCTTACATCAGGTCTTTGACAGCAGGGCCTTACTGCCTCTCTTCTTGCAGGTATCCCAGTTTATAGACAAGAAGCCTTTACCTCTTTTGTGGGGGTCTTGGATCCCCTGGCCAATATCTCCTTGGTAGAATAATCCATTGCTGATATCAGAGCTCTCCTGTATTAATAGATTTTGCTTAAATGCACAGCTTAAGGACTCTAGTATTATATTTGGTTCTGAATAGAGAATAATCCTTTTCACAGTTCCCATGTCTATTAGTCAATTAAAGAAAGCAGTTTTTACCGGGTTTATAAGAGATAACCTCTATAACAGTCAGCTTTAATATACAGTTAGAGATTGACTTCATTACCATCATATTTTTCTTTGTTCTATGAAAAGGAGGTAAGAAAAAAGTCTCTCATATTAAAACTTTGTGGCACCTAGAAGGTAAGTTTCATTAGGACTCTTTATAAACAGTTGTTACAAATAGGGCATCTTTCCATTTTCCTAGGCCCTTTCTATCTCATCACAATGTGCTTTCTCCCATGGGACCACTAGCTGTAAGAAGTGACACATTAGCACTTCTACCTCTTTTTCTCTTTTATGGAATTTACTGGCAAGATCAGAGGCCAATACTGAGAAAGTCAGCCACTTATTCTTTTGCTCTAATTTCTCCCTCAAATTCTCAATCTAATGCTGGGCTGCCTCTTCTATCTGGGATAAATCTTTAATAAGATAAAGTAAGGTCCAAGCTACTTTAGGCACAGTTTATAATTTTTTTTTCCCTTTGGTCTTTTCAAGACAGGGTCTTCCTGTAGACCCAGCTGTCCTGAAACTCACTCTGTAAACCAGGCTGGCCTTGAACTCTCAAAGATCCACCTGCCTCTGTCTTCTGAGTGCTAGGATTAAAGGCTTGTGCCACCATGCCCAGCACGGCTGGAGAGATGGCTCAATGGTAAAGAGCACTGAGGCTTGTTATTTTTGCCCTTGGTTTGCTACTCCCAGGGCTCTCAAAGTATGCTCTAGACTTTTCTGCTGTTTTCAGAACATCTCCATATTCACGTGGGGGACCCAATTGTTCATTTATGCATGTCACTTTATGCCATCTAGAAGTGGATGGCCAGAGATTTCTCCTGTTGACCTGATCTGCCTCTGCGGGTTCACTTTAGTCCTGCAACGTAAAGTCCACTGCACGATCCATACTGCAGCCGCTACACCTGCCAAGCCTATGCAGACAGTCCACCATCACAAAATTTCCTCTGCATCCTCATCCAGTTTCCCTCCAGTTAGCCGTTTCTTCCCCCATAACAGAGAGAAACCCATCGTTATTCCCAAACTCCTCCCCACTTTCCCAAATGCTTCCTGGGCTCTGTATACCCTGCTAGACTACACCAAATTCTCACAGAAAAATTTCCTTCCAGGGAGACCGGCTGGTGTCCATCTTGATGCCCTGCCTCCTTAGGCACCCCAGAGACTCCAGAGACGGACCAAGGAACAGAGTCTCTAAAAACTTCAGTTAGGGGATTGACAGTGAGTTTAATGCAGTTTTTCTACAGAGCAAATGGGCAAAACGTCACTTAAAAGGCCCATTTGGTGCTCTCTTAAAATCCGTACTGGGCCAGTCCCCCCCCCCCTAGGATGTTCTGTACACCATGGTGCAGGCAGGATCCCAGAGCATCACATGCCAGTGCTCCAGGCTTTTGAGTACCTCCCCCTGTGTGAGCTGGTTGGGAGGGGTCCCTGCATCCATAGCTCCACCTCTCCTTCTGTAGTGCCCTCTTTAGTGGCATGTGAAGTTCAGGAACAGTCCATTGGAAAGAAAGTCTAAATTACCCCACAGAATCGCAGAGCTTGACCTGTGTCTGCCTATCAGTCTCAGGTCTGAGGCAGATTACTCCACTGTCATCCCCCAAAACCATAGCTTTATGCACTTATCCCAATGAAATTATGGCCAGAATCCACCAGAATCTGTTTATTTTCCTTGCTTCTCAGCTGCAAACCCAGGGGACAGAACTCAATAGAATTAAATAACTTATTCAAGGCAGGTATGGAGGAAAATAAAGGAAAATGCTTTCCTCAAATCAACATGTTTGAAGGGATTAGAAGTTGTATTAGCCACTTTTCTGTTGCTGTGAAAAAGACCACCATGACCAAGGGAACCTCTTCTGACCTCCACGGCATTGCACGACATGGGCGCACAGACCTGCATGCAGACAGCACATTCATACACATACAGAAATAAATAAAATTTTTAAAAAAGAAGAGTTTATTTGAGCTTATGATTTACAGTTCCAGGGAATTAGAGTCCATCACAGCAGGGAGACATGGTGGCAGGATCTGGAGCAGAAAACAGAAGTTTACATCTTCCAGTGAATATGAGAGAGAGAGAGAGAGAGAGAGAGAGAGAGAGAGAGAGAGAGAGAGAGAGAGAAGAGAGAGAGCAACTGGAGACTGGCAAGGCTTGTTGAACTCTCTAAGCCCATCCCCAGTGACATGCTTCCTCCAGGATGGCCATACCTTCTAAGACGTCCCAACACAGAGCCACCAACTGGGGACAAAATGCCTGAATACTTGAAGCTTATGGGGGACATTCTCATTCAAACCACCACAGAAGTGTTACAGAGTTTAATAGGACACAACAGGTTAAAGCGAGAGACAGGAGAGAAAACTTCACAATGACCCAAGTCTTTTCTTCCACAGCATTTATCTCCTTGTTTTTACAGAGGCTTACCTGGACCCAAGATCTGGAACCTCAGATGCCCAGAGAAACACCTGCATTTTCTTTTCAGACAACCACATTTCTGAGAAATACAAATAGGGTGTCTGAACATCACTATATGTGTATACATAGTGGCTGTATGACAAGGAGCACAGAACCAGACAAGAAAGACCTCCCTTTGAGTGATCAGTCAGAGCAGACCAAGAGACTCAACATAACACAAGCTATTGCTATATCCCTTGGTTATCTCCCATAACTTGAAGGTACAACCCTACTGCCTAAGACAGGTTGCATTTTGGACACAGGACTTGGAATAATGGAGCAGGGGCTGGACTGAAAGCCTCTCCCTGAAACTATGCAAGCTGCAAAGGGAGAAAAATCAATTAATTGTCCAACCCAGCCCTAAAGCCCAATAACCATAACAACTGGCAAGAGTAGCACTGTTATCTGGGGACTGTAATCAACAGCTATTTAACTGGACATAAAGCCCTCTAAATGGTAGTGAACTCATGGGTGGTACTGTAATTATACTCAAATATAAATGGCTGGAGATATCATAGATCCTAGAGAAAGCCCTATCTCTGTCATATCTCTAGACAAATGAAATTATCATATGCTAATTACAGACCCTTATATTTACAGACAAGTAAATATGGTAAATAAGGACCCTTATATTTACAGACATACACCACTCTTCAGAGTTTATTTTTCCAGGAGATGGAGGCTACTACAGAGTTGCTCAACTGATCACACATAATATATGTCTGAAAAATGGCCAGCTCTAGGTGACATAACTTCAGTGGAACCTCCACAACTAAAGCTCATGGAACATAGTGGAACAGGAGGTGGAGAGAATACTAGTGCACCCCTCAACTTTCAACAGCAAGTTTCATCATACAACAGAGTGCTATGCACACAGAATGCCAAAACAGGCTAAGTTATAGAGAATAAGAGACTGCATAGTGTGTTCTCAGGATAGGACTCTTACATTAAACCTGACCCACCAGGGACCATTGCAGAAGATGGGGCGGGAAGATTGTAAGAGCCAGGGTTGGTCAATGAACACAGAGAACAGAGGCTTTTAGGCCACTGGACCTTGGCTCATGTGAACTTTCAGCAAAGGTGGCGTGGAACACAAGTCCCATGTGAACCCAATAGACAAGAGTCCAGAGTGGAGTGAGAGAAGTGGGTGGCAGGCAGGCCCTAGCCTGAGAACTGCTGGATTACTGAAGTGTTGATAATGGCTGGGTGGGGGAAGAGTAGACCTTCCTTAAGGTCTCTAGACAGATACTAGACTCCAATGGATGAAGTTGCAAAGAGGTCCATCTGGATAGAAGTGCTTGACTTAATACGACTTAACATGTGTGCAAGAATATATGAGGTCCACTGTGGGGCAGTGTGGCCATATATATGGCTGAGGGGATCTAAATTTGATTAATAACTGTACAAAATGAAATGTACAAAGGCTCAATAAAAAGCTGACTTTATAAAAAGACAGCTAAGATTTGAGAACAATAGGGAATTCCATGATCCGGTTGATAGAATTACATTAAGAAGAATCCAGCCAGGTGTGGTGGTATACACAGTTAATCCTAGCACTCGAGAGGCAGAGACAGATGTATCTCTGTGAATTCAAGGCCACCATGGTCTACAAAGTGAGTTCCAGGCCAGTGGGGGCTTGTTCTAGTTTGTCTTCCATTGCTGTGACAAAACACTCTGACTGACACCAACTTGGGGAGGAAAGTGTCTATTCAGCTTACATCTCCTGGGCCACAGCTCATCACTCAGGGAGCCCAAGACAGGAACCCAGGGCAGGAACCTGGAGGCAGGAGCCGAAGCACAGGCCATGGAGGAATGCTGTTCACTGGCTTGCTCCCCTGGCTCATGCCCAGCCTGCCTTTTTTTTCTGTCTTTTCGAGATAGGGTCTTCCTGTAGCCCCAGCTATCCTGGAACTCACTCTGTAGACCAGGCTGGCCTTGAACTCACAAAGATCTGCCTGCCTCTGCCTCCCAAGTGCTAGGATTAAAGGCATGCAACACCACGCCCAGCTTAGCCTGCTTTCTTATAGGGTACACAAAAACCTGCCCAGGGTGGCACGACTCATTGTGGGCTGGGCCCTCCCACACTGCTCAACAATCAAGACAATACTCCACAGATGTGGCCACAGGCCAATCCAATGGAGCCAATTCCCCAGTTGAGGCTCCCTCAACACAGGTGTGTCAAGTTGACACTAAAGCTATCCAGCACAGGGCTACAGGGAGACCCTGTCTCAAAAAGACAAAAAAAAAAAAGGAAGAATCCAACATTTGGCAATGCAAGTAACATCCAGGCATTTGTTAATTCACACATAATGTGAAAAAGAGAACACAATAAGCCCCGCACAAAACTGCAACTTGGATCCTGTATTAGTTTACAGGGATTATCATAATAAGGTATCATAGACTGGCTGAAATGGCCAATAGAAACTCATTTCTTCAAAACTGTGGAGCCTGAATTTAAGACAGGTGATGGATAGAGTTGGTTTCCTTTAAAGTCTTTCTTCTTGGCTATGCATGTTTGCTTTCTATGTATCTTTACACAGTTTTCTCTGAATATATGTCTTAATCTCTTTTTACAAAGGCACCAGTCAGATTCAGTTAGGGTCTACTCCTATCACCTTGAATAACTTATTTACGTATTTAAGGTACTAAAGCTTAGGACTTCCCTATACATTTGAGGAGGAAGGCACAACTTAGCCTACAAAAGATTGAAGAAGAACCACACAGATTCATGCAGTGCTACAGTTTGGATACAATTTGAGAGTGTCCCCAGTGATTCCCCAATTTCATGCTTTTTCTTTTGTATTTTTGAGACAGCGTCTCCCTTTAGTCCCAGCTGACCTAGAACTCACTCTGTAGACCAAGCTGGGCTTGAACTCACTGAGATCCACCTGCCTCTGCCTCCCAAGTGCTGGGATTAAAGGCATGTGCCACCATGTCTGGCCCAATTTCATGCTTTAAAGCATGTGTAGGATCTTTCATAGGTGTGGTCTAGTGCTGGGTGTTTAGGCCACTGTGGGGCTCTGCTGTTGGAAGGGATTAAGGTGGTTCTCTTGAGAGCCTGTGTTTGTTTCATGATGATGAACTGTAAGAGTGAATCTAGTAGCTCCTTTCCATCATTGAGCTTGTCTGTGATCTCACTCTTTCCTAAAAGCTTCTATCGTGATGCCATCTGCCATGATACTAAGCTCCAGAGAGGACCTCCTCAGAGCTGGCACCATGCTTTTTGGACTTTCAGGGTCAAAAATTGTAAATTGGATAAAGATTTTCATTTACCAATTTAAAGAAAAGGGAAATCCCAGCTCAACCTAAGGAACATTTGACAACTGATGACTGCTGGGAAGGGGAAAAGAGTGTCTTCCAAGGATGGAATTCTTGGTGCCCCATTGAATGTATGCACCCTGAAGGACAAATGGAGACACAAAACATATTGTCTGGGGAGTTGGTGGATTCCTTTAATCCCAGGATTCATGAAGTAGAAGCTTGTGCAAGGTTCCAGTGGCCAGAAAGCCTCTGCTTTGCTATGCTCATGAGCCAGCCCTGGCTCTTACAATCTTTCCACCTCCTCTTCAGCAATAGTCCCTGACCTACAGGGGATGTGGTTTAATATAGGATTCCTATCCAGGGCCATACACTCTGCAGTCTCTTATTCATTAAAACCTGGCCAGCTGTGGGCTTCTGTGTGGCTCACACTCTCTTGTATAAGGAAGCTCCACTGGTGAGAAGTATGGGATGCACTAGTTTTCTCTCTACTCCTTGTTCTGCTATGTTCCATGAGTCCTAGGTGTAGAGTTTCAACTTTGGATGTGTCACCTTGGACAGGGCATCTCTCAGATGAATATTCTCCTTGTCTGATTAGTTGTGGGATTCTGTAGTAGCCTGCATCTATTGCAAAAGGAAGCTTCTTTGATGAGTTATGGAGGCTTGTCCTAAAATGTAAAGATTCAAATTTAGCATAATGGAAGAATTTTCATTTCACATGTGTATTATGGATTAGAGTATTCAGGATGTGGGATTTGGATCCAATTTTCCTTTACCGTTCAAATGTTACAATATACAATTCACTTTCACTATGGTTTCTTTTTTGTAAATTCTTGGTTTTTTTACTTCCTAACATCCTATTCCAAAACTATTGAAGGAAAAAAATCTCCTTTGAAATTGTGATATCTAGCCTTGGTTATTAACTTAACTGGTTCTAGAACCAAATAAAACATAAGCAAACTTGAATGTCTACAACACTCTTTCTCTTTTTAATTTTGTTTCTTTTGTCATTTCTGTTTGTTTTTGGTTTTTTTTCTTTATATGTTTATTTTTAAAGGATTCTACAATATAAGAGCACAGTTGTTTTCAGATTACATTGACGTTGCTCAGTTTGTTTTTTTTCCTTCTATCACTTATTTTTTTTTCATTTTTAACAATAAGTAATAATTTATGATTACAAGCATCCTTCATGTAAAACCAATTTGCGAGCAGTTGTGCCCAAACACACACAGCCCAAGGGTCCCACCATCCAGCTGGGGGGGCTTGTACGTATAATCAAGTTGATCAAATAAGTGTCCAGTCTATATTGCTGTAGTTTCACCATTCACCCTAATAACAGCCCTTACATTCTACTACACTCCCCCTTCTGTAGATTGTTCCCTAAGCTTAGAAAGGGGCACAGGTCGATGAGAAGCAAAACAGTCTACTTTCTCTGGAGATGTCGTTTTGGACTCTGGTCAATTCTGGCTGTTTCCTTTCATGGGCTGACAGTTTGTCCAGGAATAACCTTTCAATCCTACTAATGAAGCACAAGCAATTAGATACAAAGGTATTTAAACAGGACTAATTGTTATGGTAGGTTACTTTTGGTATAGTCACAGATGTTTAGATGGTATGTTAATCCATGAATTACGTTTTTTTCTGTAAAATATAAGAGGGTCTTACTGTGGCTTATAACATCTCCTAACCACTAGAGGAT
>VZQC01010452.1:22959-60736 GCA_009823505.1 Rhizomys pruinosus
CATGACTTGTAGTATATCATTTTTATTCCTTTGAATAGAGAAGTACTTAACCTTCACTATATATTAAGCATTCAATCCTATGGAACATGTATGAAGCCAGTAGCATACAGTTTTGTATTTTCATTATAATGTAATCTTTTATTTTTATTTTTTTCATAGTGTAATCTTTTTAAATATTAGTTAGCAATGCCCTTTGTCATCAGAAATTAAGTGCCTTAAATCCTCCATTTGACCCAAAATTTAGAAAACTATCATCCAATAAACTGTTTGTGACAGGACTGGTCCTGAAAGATCCCTTCACCCAAAGTGGGGCCCTCTGAATGTGTAGGGCTTCTGGGGAAGGACTCTGAAGCACACATACTGTTAAAGAAACCATAGGCTTCAAGACCCCCAGTGAAAATATGTATTTTCTTAGAGAATTTTTAAAATGTATATGGTAACACAAAGGATAACAGCAGTTCCTAACCAACTTTATTTTTATGGCATCATGTAAACATTGTCACTCTGAAGTCTAGAGAGTTTTATCACTGGTTTTCTTACAAGACAAAAGGAGGATGTTTTCATATTATTACACATATAACCTCTATTCACTTTTTTCTTGATCCATATTTACTAAGAATTAAGAAACATTCTGCTAACATGTTGAACATTGAGAAGGTAGTCTTGATGAGGTGTTACCAGGACTTTCCTTAGCATTAGTTTGCCTCAGTAATTGATAAGAGAATGAATATTCAGTGTAGTATGTATAAAATCTACAGTTTCTTTTGTCTTTTTGAGACAGGGTCTCCCTTTAGTCCTAGCTGGCCTGGAGCTCACTCTGTAAACCAGGCTGGCCTTGAACTCATGGAGATGTGCCTGCCTCTCCTCCCCAGTGCTGGGATTAAAGGCGTACACCACCACGCCTGGCCAAATCTAGATGTTTAATGAAAGTTGTCAACGCAGAGACCATCTCATCTGCCTTCACTAGAATGTGCTTTGTTCCTCTGGATGTGAATAAACTGGATTAATTGCCTTATTCAAAACTGGCGCCAGGGAGACAACAAGGATAAGGTTGGCATTGCTTTGCTGGTGTGAAAAACATAATGAGGTTGGTTCATTCTACAGCTGATGAGGAGGAGGATGTCTATTTTCAGTGTTTTAAATGGTCAACATTGATCTATTACTGAGAAATGCAGTATTAACAGTCACTTTAAAACAATCATAATGGAGACGTATTGAGGTTTGTTGCATTCTGAACCTATTTTGTATTTGTGAAAAACAAAAACGTAATGGGAAACACTTTTAAATAGCCCGTCTTTTAACTTTTCATAAAGTTGGGGACTTCAAATACTAACAATATTGGAAGTTTGTTATTTTACTTTAGTCAGATTATTATATATGCTCTGATTTGTCAAATATTTAAAAAATAGATTGAGGCCAGGCATGGTGGAACATGCCTTTAAAACCAGCACTTTAGGAGGCGGAGGCAGGCGGATCTTTGTGGGTTCAAGGCCAGCCTGGTCTATATAGTTCAGGCCACCTGGGATGCTACAGGGAGACCTGTTTCAAAAGGATGTGCCCCCCCCAAAAAAGTAAAAATGACTGGGTGTGAGGGTGCACATCTTTAATTCCAGAAATTAGGAGGAGGAGGCAGGCAGATCTTTGAGATCAAGGCCAGCCTGGTCTACATATTGACCTCCAGGCCAGCTAAGACTACAGGGAGACCCTGTCTCAAAAAAAAAAGTAAAAATGTAATTCAGAAATATGATTCAACAATGAAGTTTTGTCTTCTGGAAGTGATAGTTTTATTGTGTGAAATTTATGTAGTACCTTCTAATGGCAAATGTTCTAAAAATAAATTTAAACTATTTCAGTTCCCATGCCTCCTCTCCTTTCCCCCAGGACATGAAAAAATGGTTCTTATATTAACATTATGTAACTTTTGTGAATTTTGCAGTAAATATAGTGCTTTATTTTATTAAATTGTTTTATTGAAATCCAATTCTGTATTTTGGAAAAGTAACACATTTTATTCTAATCAAGAATTTACTTAAAAAAAATCTTTATAAGGCCTGTATTTGGTCTATCATTGTTCAGCTGCTTGTTGAAATTATTCAATACACAATTCCACAAAATAACAAAAGTTAATCACTATAAAAAGGATAGTGGAGTTAGATCATGTGAAAGAAGATTAAATAATGAGAAGTTTGCCAGTTAAGTTAATTGTTGGCAGTAGGGCTATGGTAGCTAGATTTCCTAATATTCATCACATTCCTGTAAGGGGAAGAATGGTTTGTAGGCCCAAGGCTAAAATGAGAGTGCAGCTGTGAATTCACTCATAGTTTGTGTTAGCTAAACAAAATAGGAGGGATGAAGTTAACCCGTGGGCTATTATAAGTGCTGTAGCTTCTATATAACTTCAGGGTGATTGGATTTTGATTGTAATAATAACTAAGGCTATGTTTTAGTTTTTCATAGTCTTCACCAAAGGTAATCATTCCTCTTCATGCCAGGAGAGCCTTCAGTACTCTAGGCTTCATTGTGTTGGAAAGCTGTCTCCAGAAGGCCTAAATAGCACTAACTCACTAAGAAATTATCCTTCAATTCCTGTTTTCTCCTGAACCTCCCCTGGTACCACTCCTGCTATTAGATCAGGGTTCTGCTACCCTTAAGTAAACCAGAAGTAGAACAGGACGAATATATAACGTATTGACTAATAGTATCAATTTATTGGATTTGTCTTCCAGTGGAAGAGTCTCAAGGAGTCCAACAGTCAGCTGCACCACATTATGGAATGCCGCGTACGAGACATCAGGGAACTGCCTTCCCAGTCCACCTAAGACTGGAATGGTCCTCTAGTAAGTGCCCCCAATTCTCAACGTGTCTGAAAGGGACGGATTAGTGATGTGGATTCCCCAGAGAATTCATGATGGTCGTATATGCGTGATGACAAGGGGCTGTCTACCATAGGAGCACACGACCATTCCACACAGATTTTTGGAGAAGAAAGGCAAGCTGCAGGACACAAGGGACCAGAAGCTCCTCCTGTCAGTGGCCTTTTTAAATTCTGTCCGGTGATAGCAGAAGTACTACTAACTTTATTTGTGGGGTGTCGCAAGATTCCGGCGGTGGTTTTGTAAGCTCGGATTCCAATGAGGAATTCAGGGAAGACCCTTTATTTGTCTGTATTTTTGTCCTTAGAGTTTCCAGTCTAGTGATGCCCATGCGTTTATCTCCCCAGAAGTAACCACAATATAGCTCAAGACTGAGAAAGCACTGGGGTAATTATGACCCTCCTTTCAGATGATTCATCAAGCCTGGCCACGGGACTGACCCCGAAACACACTACTACTCTATAACGGTCCACATTTATCCAGTATTAATAATGGACATCTCACAAAATTTATGGATCCCGTGCTTTATAGAGTAATTTAATAATTTCAACCTCTTCTGGATGTTCAATTTAACAACTTCCTAGCTCTATAAAGATATTATTTAACTTCTTGAAAAGAACAAAGTAACCTTCTCTAAAAATCCCTTTCACCTTGGAATATCATAGAAAATCCCGAATCATCTGAGCCACTTTCAAATATAAAATCCAACAACCCGTCGCTGTCACTTACATATTACCTCTCTAAAAAAGAACTGTTTATTTACATATTTACACAATCACTAATCAGACACAGGGTTGTCATGAGGCAACTCTGACGACTCCTTTTAAGAACCAATTCCTGAGATTGGAAATTTTCTCCAGGCTCAACAAAAATCTTTTATATAGCAAACTAAGGATTTCCACTCCATTATATGACACTTTATCAATGTAAATTATTCGAAGGGTTTGATAATTTTTTTTAAAACCTGTCTTTTACCTGTCTTATTAACTTTCTTTAACACACTTTTCTTTTAACCCCTGTCTCTTCCCAGACAACCGTGAAAATTTACAGTTTTTTTACTGTTCAAATCGACCATTTTTGGCTTCTCCGCACCAGCATATATATATATTGAATTTTCATGTTAATATAGTAATATTATATTTATCCATTATTATATATATACAACTCATATGATAGTCTTATACTATTACAGTAATACTTAGTATTCCCTGGTTCCAACTCAGGTAAAGTTCTAATGAACACACAGATGCTTTATTGTTGCTAGAACTTTGACTAACACAAATCCAAATCAAATATATCTACCTTTATTTTAATAATTGCAGCCTTTAGACTCCCCCAATTAAACTTATATACAGAAAAAGTCAGCCCCTACCAATGTGGCTTTGATCCACTGGGATCTGCTCGTCTACCATTTTCATTGAAGTTTTTCCTAGTAGCCATCAGATATATTATTATATATATAGAAGAGAACACAAACTAGAATTGCAGCCCCTACTTTCCCATCCACCCAGAGCCCTACACGTCAAATAGTCTCCCTCTACCATATTGCTATCAACATCTACTTCCTGATTATCCATCGTTAACTCTAGATAATTAAATGACTTAAACCAAACGCGTCTAGCAATGAGCCATAAAGATTTGGTATAGATATATAATAAAAAAAAACACAATATTAGAGATATATAATTAAATCATAGTTTCAATCCATGAAAACCATTTCCCAGCTTTTTTTTTTTAATTTTTTTACTTTATTTTTTTTCTTTTCTTTTTATAATATATATAAGATACTTTCATACATCAAATAATAATATCAATTTTAGTTCAGGCATATATCCCTTCCTTTAACCTCTTCGCCCACACAAAACTCCACAACCCCTACCATATGCAAACCAGATCTTGCATATAGAGATAATTGCTGCATCTTCTGTAATGTTTTTTTCGTTTTTTTAACAATAAGTGATACATTTGTTGAGTACTAAAGCAATCAGAGATATACATCGATAAAGCAATTCTGCGCAGTTTGTGCCCGAAACCCACACTCAGACTCAATCGGGTCCATTAAGAGTCCAATCTAACAACAAGGGGGGAGCCCTTGTTTGTTTCAATCAAGTTGATCAAAATGAGTGTCCAGACTACAAAATTGTAGTTTCATTACTTACATCACACCCAATTCACGCTACCATCCGCAGCCCTTACATCCTCCACGCCCCCTCTTCCTGACAGATTGCTTTTTCCTAAGAAATTAAAAGCAAGAGGATGAGAGCAACAGATGCTATAACTTTTCTCTGGGAGCCTGTTGGTCTAGATATATATAGTGACAATATCGAGATATATATATATATATATATATAATGGGCTGCCAGCGTTGTCCAAGGCCATGAACCTTTCAATCCTACTAAGGAAGCAATTGTGGCAAATGTAATAAATTTAGGTATTTAAAACATCATAAATATATGTTAAGGCTTACTTAGCTATAAGCACAGGATGTTATGATGGTATCGGTAATACCATAATTACATATTATCTTCTGTTAAGTATGACAGGAGTCTTTCGTGTGGTTTAAAAAACATCTCCTAACCATTAGCACAGCTGTGGCTCAGCTCATAATTATTCTCGAAGGAGAGAGCTGATAAACCAATTAAAAATTTGGAATAATACACGACAGTATGGCTGCCTCTGCTGCACAGATTTCCAGGCAGGTGAAGTGTAGCTGGGTGTACTGATGGAGGAGTCTTGCTTGACTAAAGACATATATTTGCTAAATTGGTTTAGTGGCCTTTGGTAAAATCTCTGGCATTTCCAGAAGACCTTTGTCCGTGCAGTGCTTAGACAATGACCGGTCAACATAACATCTTTTTCCTCAATCTAGGCTTGTCTCCCTTTCTCTTTTTAGAGACACAGCTTAATTTTCTGCTCATATATATCAAACACTATTGTGGTTGGAAAGGCATAATAATCACCTTCATCTCCTTTTATAAACTCTCAATCTCTCTAAACTCCAATTTATAATAAAACTTCCAATATTTGTTCCCTTCATTATCTGTATTGTTGCAAGCTTTAAAATCGACATAACCTTTTGTCTTTAAGAATTAATAATTATCCAAATAATATTCCTGCGAGAGATAATAGTCCAACACCTTCGACAAATTTCTTCATGCTAAACAAATTATTAATAAACCTTCACCTCAAATATGTTACTCTACCTTCACTCATGTTACTTCGTTTAACTTGATTTTCAAAAAAACACAACTTTATCAGCATACATAACACTTTATTAGTCCTTATAGATTCATTGACAACTTTTACTTCTCTCTTCTTATCCAATAAACCTCTCGGCGACTCTCTCAGTGTATCTCTATATAATTATATTTTCAGGGTCTTCTTTTTTTTTTGGTCTTTCTTTATTCCCAGATAAGGGTCTCCCTGTAAGCCCAAAGGCTGTCCTTGGGCACACTCACTATCTCTCTGTCGCCCAGGACTAGCCATTTCGACCCACACACTAAGATCATGTCACCTCTGCTTCGTCCCAAGGTCTGCTAGGATTAAAAGCACATTCCATCCACAAGCAACAAATTCCATAGGTCGTGGAGACCTAACCTTTTAATTAATTTGTGGATACCTTACTACACGCCGTGTTTTATTTTTATTTATTTTTTTTATTATTTTTTTTATTTATTTCTGTATGTGTATGAATGTACTGGCCGTCTGTACTTGTCCTGTCAAGTCACCTGGCACACAGCACATTATCATCAAAGACTGACGTGCATGCCCGGCCAGGCGGCAGGAAGAGGGGGCGTCTCAGATTCTCACACTGGAGCTGGAGTCCTCCTCCTGGAGATTTGGGAGTTTTCAGCGGGATGTACTGTAGCGTTACTGCCAATGTTGATGTGGTGCTGTGGAGATGACCATACCGCAGTCCTCTGTAGGAGGCATCGTGGCTCTTACCGCTAGGCATCTCTTCCGCCTACCTACCCCTTTTTTTTTTCCCAACGCCTGAACGCCCACTGATCCTCCCCTTACCTACAGTAGCCAGATCACTAATAATCGCACCCACCAAACGCATAACACGATAACTCTTAGTACGATTTTTCATTCGTAGTTAATAATGATATAGCTTGTGAGGTGAATAGTGTGTAGACTTCTCTTTAAATTATTCCAAAGAGTAAATGTAAGCATTACAATATTCTATACACTACTCCGAAAGTACATATTATCTTTTTCATTATTAAAAGAATCTAATAGCAAATCACTTATAGAGAGTAAGCAACGTACATCATAGTACTGCCACCTAACTTCTTATTTACCTTGTTACGTGATAGAGGGTTGGAACACTATATCACAGTATTAATGTCTGATTACGCTGGCGTGAGTTCTTCTGGAGACTTATCTTCTTTTGTTCTCATATATGCAGGGCATGTGAGATTCTATGGATTGAGTTAAGAATTTAACACCAGGGGGGAGGATAGGGACTGTGCAGATTATGAATGTGCCTATGCACTTGATTTTAAGATCACTATCAAACGCCCCTATTCTCACCGGAGACACAGGACTTGTTCACTACGAAGAACTCCTTGAATTCGATCCCTTGGCCTTAGAGCCCTGCTCAGAGGCACCAGGTCCCTGCACACACTTGTCATTCCACGTGCATGACATTCAAAACTCAACCTCACATCTGGTGACGAACACCGATCTTTCTTATATCTTGCACCCGGCGGATTTGCACGTCAGCGTGTGGCTATGTTCGTCATGACTATTGTCAACAAAGAATACTCCATTTACTCTAATAACCAAGAAATTCAGACGAAATCTACTAGATTCAATAAAAATTACTCAAAAAAAATAATCACAAAGTCCAATACGAATTAGAGCACTGAGGTGTGCTGGGGATAATCACAGATTATTCCTAAACCCGAAAGAATTTGTATTGCATTATGGAGATAAGAGTGTAGGGGGAGTGATGGTATGGCCATGCTTAGTCATAATTCCTATAGCTATCACTTGTGATGCACGCAGGTCAGACAATTATATATGATAAAGACGCTTAAAGCATAGCGTCGTGTCTATCATCAAGAGTGTCGCTAGTTTCTAATTGGACAGTTCTGGTCACCTCACGGCGTGAAGATGAATAAATCTCATGGAACCGAGAGCACTATCTATAATGCCTATACACTCAGAGTGAATCGCACCATCCAAGAGATATTTCCACATATGCCGAACACTTTTCTTAGTATAAAGAGTTATACTGGAGAAGTGCCATGGAGTTAGGGTAATAAGAAGAGATTAAAATCGATCGCACATAAGTCCTCAATTGGAAGTGTATTGAATAGTGTTCATCTATTACAGATACATTCTGAGAAATTCCAATCACTTCTTTTGCAAACATGAATCAGTGTTAATAACGTAAGGTAAAAAGCACTACAAGTCCAATTGATTTATACCCAGCGGTTATCACAATATTCCCATGCATATTGTATTGTTATGAGTTACATACAATGTTAGTGAGCGAATATATCAACTCTAGTGTCTCCAGAAGACTACTGTTGGAAATTATAACTAAAAGAGCAAGTATGATTGCAGATTTTAAAGCTGCAAATACAAGAATAATGATAGGAACAATAAAGGAAAGTATAAATTGAGAGTTTAGAGAGATTAGAGAAGTTATAAAGAATAAGGAGAGTATTATGCCTTCCAAACACAAAAGTGTTGATATTATGTGTGAGCAGAAAATTAAGGTCTCTAAAAGAGAAAGGGAGACAGCTAGGATGAGGAAAGATGTATGGAGACCGCACTTGCAAGCATACGGATGGTCTCTGGAATGCCAGAGAGGTGTTACCAAGGACGCAACTAATATCCATAAGCAAAGTAAAGGTTCCCTTGAGTCATAGCACAGACTCCTCCATCCAGCACAGACTACAACACCTCACCTGACCTGGAAATACTGTCACGCAGTGGCAGCCAAATATGTCCTGTATCCCCAAATTTAATTGCTATCAGCTCTCTCCTGGAGGAAAAATAAAACCCATGGCTGCATCCCACAAGCTTACATACCCTAATGGTTAGGAGATGTTATTAACCACACGAAGACCCTGTCAGACTTAACAGAAGAAAATGTAATTCATAGGTACCATACCCATCAACACTTAGTGCTTACTAGTAACTACCACATACAATATGATGTTTAAATACTATATATCTATTTGCACATGCATTCACTAGTAGGATTGGAAGGTTATGCCTGGACAACTGGCAGCCCATGAAAGAAAAAATCCAGAATTGACCAGAGACCCAAGAACACAGCTCCAAGAGAAGTAGACTGTCTTTGCTTTTCATTCCAACCTGTGCCCTTCTACTTCTAACCTAATGGAAGCAATCTGAGGGAAAGAGGGGCGTGGCATGATGTAACCGGCTGCGATTGGGCGTGATATGGTGAAACTACAATAAGACTAGACACTCATTTGATAAACTTGATTGAACATACAAGCCCCCTGCTTGTGGATGGTGGGACCCATGACTTGTGGGTTTGGGCACACAACTGCTCACAAATTGGCTTTACATTAAGGATGTTTGTACTCACAATTTATCCTTCATTGGTTTATAAAAACGAAAACAACAAACAGAAAGATGCAGGAAAAAGTTTCGACGGCAGAATGCAAGATCTGGGCNTGAATTACTGAAAAAGAAGAAACTCGGACAATATCAGATAATTCGCATCCGAGGTCCAGTTGGCATGCCAAGCAAATAGAGCTGGTTATTAGTATCGCTAGCAAGAATCCAGAAAAATAAAGGGATAAGCATGTTTTAGTCAACGCGTCAAGTAGTATTGAATATGTGATCATGGCCAACTATCCCTACATTTTAGGCCATCTAGCATATCAATACCCAGCCCTTACACTAGAGCGCTTCACCAGCGCCTGCGCGTTCACGTCAGAGGCTCACTGAACATTCTTAAAGTAACTACCTAAGTTCTTTTCACTAAAAATGCCACATATGTAAATGTATGTCAGAGAAGGTTATTTGATATGATGGTGGAAATTGGGATCGTGTAAGCCAGTTTAAGGGAATATAAACTTGAACACGGTCCCCCTAAAACGGTGTAATTAACAGTAAATGAAGAGCAAATTAGAGAAGAGCGGAATAGATCCTGATATATGATGGTAAGGAAATAGGGTAGTGTGTCTGACACTATGCATCTCAGAACTCTATCCTCATCCCGACAGCCATATCCATTCAGCGTTTAGACATTTCTATTGGTTCCTCATCAGGTAAATAATGATTAGCTGACCATCTTCGCGAAATTGTAAGGTGCTTCAAAAAGAGAATCTAAAAACAAATTATATTGATGCCAAACGGCTGTTGAAAATGTTATAATTAAAAAAATTCAATCTAGAATAATAAGAACAGAAAGTATGATTTTGATCACGTCTAGATGTCATGGTTGATCATTAAGTGATCTGACGCTAAATCGCTGTAGTGTGAAGGAGGGAGGACTCAGGTGGTAAGAATTAATAACAGGGCAAGGATACGACCTCACACTGTGACGAGTGTGAATATAGAGGCATGCCATCGAGAGATCGGTGCCCTGCCTACTCCTGCCAACATCGTTAAGTACACCGAAGTTCTATCCCTGCTCTTGCAGAGGAACCGGGTCGAATCCCCAGCACCCACTCACATGTGCGCATGACTCGCCTATCGAAGAACGATCCACCGACAACTCCATCGAAAATCTCTCCAGATAACACATCGACCATCATCGCCGCCACCATCACATCCATCAACTGACATCAAAATTGAAGAACATCTCACCTCACTCCAGGGAACATCCGACAACCCTCTTCGACCCATCTCCAATCAGTGCAGCTGATATGCACGATCATCTATCACCGTCATCACTTACATTATCACCGTCCTCCTCGTCCACATCGTGCTCATAACCATCATGACTTCATCACCAATCATGACTGACCATCAGTCACCTGTGCAGACCTGCTGCAGACAGTACATTCATACACATACCAGAAATAAATTAAAAAATAATAAAAAAAATAAATATAAAAATAAATCACGGCGGTGATGGTAAGGATCCACAAATATAAGGTTAGGTAGGTGTGTGTAGGATGCTTAATCCTTAGCACGAACAGAGCAGAACAGATCTTTGTGGTTCAGGCTAGGCCTGGCACAGAGTGAAATCCTACACTGACATAGTTCCGATCACGCACCATTAGCCATCACCTGGCATACAGAGACCCTACTGGGAATACATCACCAAGACCAATCAAAAAAAAACCTGAACAAAAGATCGACCAATCCCCATCAACAATATGACAATATTATTTCTTCAAACCGTTTCATCACTACCTATCATTCGAGAATCAATATCATCACTGAATCATCACTGTCATCTGAATCTCCATCACAGGCTGATGCCGCATCAATTATTCCATCAATCATGGACAAAGCATAAACCAGGTTATGTATATCAAGAATTGACTGACATCATCATCATCAATGACATCATCACCATCATTGATGACATTACCACCATCATCAATGACATCATCACCATCATCTTTTTCATCATCATCATCATCCAACATCATCATCCATCATCATCGAGAGAAAGCTAACGTAGGAAGTTTGTATGACTGGATCCGACCAACATAAAGTTGTTTTATTCTACTGAACAAGTCAAATTCCACACGAGTAAAGAGAAGTAACGATGAGTCGATCACTCTGACATCTGTATCACATCGGTGAAGGTCTAGTATAAACTAAGATTTGTGCTATGCGATAGTCACCACCTGGAGTGCAAGAAGTTTGTAATGACGATCGCCAATTAGTCATACCTGAACCCATCTCGACATCTCCATCCTTTCCTTTTAGCTATCACCACATCTCTATCACGTACGTCATCCAATCATACATCTTGAGCTATATCTATTGCCTCATGGGGTATCTCTGGAAGATCATACAGCCCTCATAGTGCTTAATACCCTAGAAGCATCATTACGCATCACTGCTGATGTACCAATCATCACAGTCAGCGTGTGCGCAAAAGTATCAGCTACCATATTCTATCCGCTGAATCATCTGCTACAATAGATCTGAATCAACAAGCCACCCTAGCCAGCTGACGAATCATCATCTCAAGTCATGGCGACATCATCACCAAGTAATCTAATCCAGTACATCGTTACCATTCGGATAACTGACATGCGGACATCATCCTCTCATCATCACCACATCACTGGACAACGATACCCAACTTCCGCTATCCTACAATCACCACACAATCTCATCACTGACATAATCATCACCATTCGGACACTATCAATAGACCAACATATAAACTACATCTACACAAGAACCGGTACAACTTCAGCACATCACATCAAGATACACATACCGAGCACCGAACTTAATCAAAACGTCAATACTGACATCATCACGCGATCATCACTACAATAAAAGCTTCATCACTGACATCATATCACCATCATCGCTGTACGTAACATCACCATCATCACTGTAAAAATCACCGTCCTCCTTTTCCAAATCGTTAACACCATCATCACAGACATAACCAACATCACTGACATCATATCCATCATCGCTGACATCATGTAACATACAGAGTGAAGTAATCACTGGAATACCTATCATACAGATGACATCAATCACCACTCATCAGCGACGAATCATCACCAACCGTTCTTCTTCCACATCGTCCATCAAAAATCATAAACACTGACATCTTCACTGGTCACATCTGAAGTCATCCACCATCATTATTATGCCACTTACACTAACACCATCATCACTGGCCCATCATATCTCACATCATTGACCACAATCCCCAAAAGTAATGATCATTCATCTATAATGGCAGTCAATCTCCATCAATTCTATGCTGTGACATTGATGAACCACACGTTAGTGGCAGCATCGACCATCATTACGACATCATCATTCAGATCACTACATCAATCTACCCATAATTGATACATTTCAATCGACCGATCATCAGTGACAAGAAGAACATCACCATATCATCAAGATTAAATACAATAATCAATCGACACTGCATCAACGACTCCAAACTCTAATCGAGTGACATACATCATGACCAGTCATCACCTTGAATGCAATCCGCCTCTATCAACTGCATCATCCCATCTATTCGATGACCATCAATAGTCATCGACTCCGTTCACTGACCTAATGTGATACACCGATTCCACTTGGCTGGTCTACGATCATCACACCACATCACTGACTATCAGAGCACCTCATCCACTGACATCATCACATCGATACTGAACCGGAAAAACCATCGATTCACATCATCATCATTGCTGATATATATATCACCATCATCATCATTCTTGATATAATTATCACAATCAACACTGACATAACTATCGCACCATCCTTCCAATCTTCCACACTCTCTATCACCCATCATGACTGACAATTCATCGTCAGCCATCATCTACTGAACTGACCGATCATCCCATCAATGCCATCTACATCGATTCACCAACACTGACATCATCACAAACCTCTACTTCCACATCAACATCAAAATCGTCACTGACAACATCACGATCATCACTGACAATTATCTAATCATACGGCATAGACATAAATAATTAAAACTATTAAAAAAAAGAAACCCTGGGTGAGTGACAAACATCGAGTGAGGCTTGAGGATGAAGCTCAGTGGTAGCGTGCTTGCAGTGTTCTAACTAAAGCACTAAGACACTCATTCCCAACTGGACAGCAGGGTGCACTCACACCCACAGACACAGCACAGACACAAAATTCAAACTAGTTGATGTCTAATATCGCTGACATCATCATTACGACCATCATCACTGACATTATCACCCGAATACCTCCACTTCAACATCACTCCCACCATCATGACTGAATACGTAAATTACGAGCCATCCCACTAACTACATCATCAACATCAGCACTACATCATCACAAAACCTCCGCTTATGTACACATCAACATCAAACATTGCTCACTACTGATCATCAACGGTTCGTACGACTAGACCGAGAATCAACCATCACCGTTTCTGACAACACACCATCATCTCATAGTGACATCGTTATCAGCATCATCGCTGACAACATGATCATCATCTCTGGCATCATCTCCATCATCGCTGACATTATCACTGACATCGTCAACATGCTACTCTTCATTTTCTTCATCACCATCATCATTGGCAACATCACCATCCTTTTTTTTCCACATCGTTATCACCAGTCATCACTGACATCACCACATCATTATCACTGATCACGTCAACCATCAACACCACATCATCACTGACTTCTACATCATTCACCCGTCGCATGTCACTGACATCCTGGAAATGGCCCAAATCATCACACTGCATTTATCAACATCATTGATGCTATCTATCAGTCACGCAACGCACCACTGACATTTTCTCCATCCTCCTGTTCCACATCATAGTCACCATCACCCCATTCTCACTGACATTTCATCTACCCTTTCTACACTGACAATCATCACCATCATCACCGCCATCAACACATCATCGATCATCATGCCTCCTCCCCAAATATATAAATGTATCACCGGGATCGATCATCATTGCTTGACATCATCTTACACCTATACATCACTGACCCCTAATCACCAATCCTCTCTTCCACATCCTCCATATCTCATCCATGTATCTACGATCATCACATTCATCGACTTGACATCAGGATCAGAACCACATCTGAACTACATTCACACCAATCACCAACCACCGCTGACATCATCACAAAACTCTGCTTCCACATCAAAATCACAAATTCAGTCGACTACATCATGCCATAAATCTATGCAGCGACATCTCCGCAAACAAATCTCATCATGAGCGCATACAGAGAATAAATAAAATTAATTAAAATTAAAAAATATAAACTGGGATGGGTAGGGGTGGGGTGGGGGGAAGGGAAGGGGATATATGCCTGAACTGAATTGGAAAATGATGTATGAAATACACAAAGCATCAATAAAAAGAAAGAAAAAAATAAAAATAAATAAAAATAAAAAAAAAAGCTGGGGACACATGGTATTCATGGATTAAACCATGATTTAATGAGTCAAAATCATTTGTTTTTTTTTTTAACTAACTACCAAACTAATGGGCTCATTCTAGACCTTTGTTAAGTCATTCATAGAGCAGGCCTAGAGTTAAGATGATAATCAGAAGTAATGTGATGCTAATGGTAGAGGTGAGACTATTTGACTGTAGGGCTCTGGGGATGGGAAGTAGGGGTGCAATTTCTAGGTCAAAAAGAAGGAAGGTGATGGCTACTAGGAAAAACTTCAATGAAAATGGTAGACGAGCAGATCCCAGTGGATCAAAGCCACATTGGTAGGGGCTGACTTTTTCTGTATATAAGTTTAATTGGGGGAGTCTAAAGGCTGCAATTATTAAAATAAAGGATAGAAGGAGATTTGTAGTTAGAGCAACAATAAAGTTCATTATCCTTTCCTAGGGTTTTCTAGAACTACCTGATTGGAAGTCAGGAATACTAAGTATACTGAAGTATAAGAACCTCATCAATAGTTGGAGACATAAAGGAAAAGTCAGACTACATGAACAAAATGTCAATATCAGGCTGTGGCTTGAAAGCCAAAATGGTGATTTGAAGTAAATTGGAATTTTAGTTGTTGGAAGAGACAGGTTAAAAGAAAGGTTAAAAGAAAGGTTAAAAGACAGGTTAAAAGACAGGTTTAAAAAAATTATCCAACCAATAATTACGTGAAGTCTGTGAAATCCTGTTGCTATAAAAAATGTTGAGCCATAAATTCCATCAGAAATTGTAAAAGGAGTTTCGTAGTGCACTGACACTTGGAGAATGGTAAAATAAAGTCTTAGGAGAATAGTAAGAAAGAGGGTGTGATTTATATTTGAGTGGTGGCAGATAATTCGGGGATTCATGAAATAGGTGAAAGAATTTAGAGAAGTTTACTTTAGTTCTTTCTAAGGTTAATAAGCAGGAAGTAAATGAAATCAAAGGTGAAATTTAAATTTTCTATAAACAGGGACCATAAATTTAGGGTCCATATAATACTGATAGGAAGTATGAGTTAGGGTGGGGTGTGGGGGGTCAGTCCTGCAGTTGAACAGTCTGAAGAGGGTACTCATCTGTGATGGTTAATCCTGGGCATCAACTTGACTGGACTAAGGAACAAATAAGAGAAAAAGGGTCTTCTGATTGGACCGCCTCAACCCGGATGGCCCACCCCAAATGTGGGTGTTACCTTCTGCTGGCAGGCAGTATAAAAGGCCACGACAGAAGGAGCTGGTCCCTTGTGTCCTGCAGCTTGCCTCTCTCATCTGGTGAGTTTGTCTTGCTGCTGTGATCAACCTTTTGGATCCCAGCATATACTGAGACCGGCAGATCTCCTGGAATCCATCCGGCCCTTCAGCACTAGATTGGGACTACTGAGACATCCAGTCTTGTGGACTGAGCAGTTCCCTGGATTCTCTCGGCCTTTCCAATGTGGTGCAGCTACTGTTGGACTCCTTGAACTCTGTCACGTGAGCAAATCAATAAATTGTATATAGCTATATATATTCGTCCTGTTACTTCTGTTTCTTTAGAGAACCCTGACTAATACAGAGTTTGGTACCAGGAGTGGTTCTAGAGAAACAGAATTGAAAGGATGAATTTCTTTAGTGGNTTGTTTTAGGGATTCTACAATCACCAAAAAATGACACAGTAGTGTTGTGGGGAGCAAAAGACAATCAAAGCATGGAATGCGTCACGCATTATGTCATAGCAATCCGGTAATGGGTGTGCACTTTGCAGAGTATCCATGTGTCCAAATAAAATTTGAACCACCCCGGAGATTTCCGCATTAAGACCCATTTTGTCGAAGCTTTTCTGCACGGGAACATGCGAGTCAATCAGGAGTCCAGACAAGATAAATTCCTGGAGTCGGCACAGTATCAAACCCTATATCTCGTCACAAAGCCCTTACAATCTACCTTGCCTCCTCTTCCGCAGTTTTGTTCCCTGGGCTTTGGGAAGGGGCACAAGTGAGTGAGAAAAAAAACAGTCTTAATTTACTTTGGAGTTGTCATTTTGGACTCCATTCTGTTCAGTTGTTTTCCGTTCATGGGATGACAGTTTGTACAGGAATAAACTTTCAATCCAACTAATGAACCACAAGCAATCAGATATATAAGTATTTAAACAATACTAATTATTATGCCAAGCTAAGTTTGAGCATAGACACAGATGCTTAGGATTGGCATGCTAATCCACAAACTGTGGTTTCTCTTAAAGGGTGAAGAAACAGTTCTGACATGTGGCTCACAACATCGCCCGACCACCAGAGGACACAAGCTGGTGGCATCAGCTGTGGGTTATAGGGTTCCTCCAGGAGAGAGCTAATAGCCAATTAGAGGTGGGATATACAGACACTGGGGGCTGCCACTGTTGGCATGGTACGCCAGGCTGTGGGTTGTAGCTGATAGTGGAGGAGGAGTCTTGCTTGTCGCGGGAGACCAATATTTTGCGGTATTTGGCATTGTGATGGACGATTTGGGTAAGAGGCTCTCGTAGCGCTGTTTAGAGCCAGTTGGTGGTAGGGCGCGTAGCCAAGTGACGTCGCATAACATGTGTTTATGCGAGTCACGAAAAAGGGGAAAGAAAGGGGGTAAAGGAGCCGGGTCTTCGACAACAGGGACTTACTGCCTTGTCTCCTTGCATATATCCCGGACTGTATAGGCAGAAACTCCCTTGTATAAATGGGGGGGGAGGCAGGGTGTTTTTTGAATCACATAGCCAACATCTCCTAGGAATAATAATTCATTGCTGATGTCCGAGCTTTCCTGTAGTAATATATTTTGAATAATTACACAACTTATAAGAACACTTTATTATTGAATTTGGCTCTAGTTAGGGAAATATCCGTTCACAGTTCCTATGACTATCAACACTTAATACGTTGTGCGTGTTTTATAGGAAATTACCACTTAACAATTGGCTCTAGTTTACAGTTATGGAATGGTGGCATTGACCATCAGGTTTTTCTGTTTCCAAAAAAAGGGGAGAGGGGTAGGAAGGTTTCTCAGCACCTGGAAGGTAAAATTCGTTTAGGGAGGGTCCATTATAATCAGTCAACCCCAATATTATTGCATATGGAGAGATGGCTCAGTTTCCGTGACTCAGGCAGTCTGAGGTTCCTCATTCCTTAATGTCAGATGGGTCAACCTTTCATTCTGGCCATTCCCGCCAGTTCCAGCCTGCAGGCAAGCCTAAGTCGTAGGATTTTTAAGAATTCAGGCGGATTTAGGGATTGGTTATTTTAAAACAATAGGTGGGAGACAAATACAAAGAGCTCCTCCCAATTGTTAGTTTTCACAGTTCGAAAAATTGAAATATTATCAATAAAGGATTGGTGAACACAGGAGTTTGGTGCCAGTTTGTAAATCCCAGAAAGGATGAGTACCCCACCTCCCTCGTTGCGAGTGGTTTTTTTTTCGGTTTTATATGTTATTTGACACTAAAATAGATGACTAATTTGTATTACACATACCCATAAAAAGGGGCCAAGGCGTAAGGCGTTCTTAAATTTACCCAAACTGTGTCTCATTGACTGTATCTACTTATAATTTGGGAGGAAATTGAAGGTAATTAGTTCATTTAAATTGTCCTACAGGTAAAAGAAAGTGTTAATAGTGATGTTGTGTATTGCAGAAAAAAAATAATATAGGCCATTTTGGTGATACCTTAACCCAGGGTACAAATTATAAACAAATAGGAAACCGGAGTTAACATGTTGGTTAGTATTCGGCCCCTTAGTTCAGTTGTAGTAACATTTCCACCAAAACCTACACATAATTTAGCTAATCTAAACAATTCAATAAGCCATTTTAAAATAATCCTATGGCTTTGTAATGAGTAAAGCAGTGGGCCAGGGGAGTTTGCGTGAGCCTGCGTGAAGATAAGTTTGTAGCGCCATAAAACACGTTAAGCTCGTTTAACGCTATAAATGACTGTGGACGTAGACGTCTACTTATTTGGGGAAGGGTTAAGAGTTGATCAGGCTTAGTTCGCGTTTTAAATGTCCTACAAAAAGTAAAATAAAGATGATTACAGGCTGTAGGTTTTTGTGTAGGGGTTTCAGAAAAAATATAGAGACCAACCCAATACAAACTATAAATAAATAAAACAACTAGCATTTTTTATTCCCAGTTAGTTCAAATTCAGTATCTAGCTCCCTTTTTTTTTTGCACAAGATCCTCATATAAAACCAATTTATTCAAGCAGTTGTGCCCCAGCCCACACATCCCAAGGCTCCCACATCCAGCTGGAGGGGCTTAAATGTTCAATCAAGTTGATCAAAAAGTGTCCAGACTATAATTGTCATGGGATTTTAACCAATTCACCCCTATTGCAGCCCCTATAATATACCACTCACCCTCTTCCACAGTTTTTTCCTTAGGCTTAGAGATGGGGAACAGGTGGACAAGAAGCAACACAGACTACTTTCTCTGGAGATTTCGTATTTATTACCGTCTAATCAGTTCGTTCTGTTTCCGTTGTCATGAGCTGGAACCGGTGTCCAGGGACAGGCTGTTCAGTCCTGCTAATGAAAGCATAAGCTACATTAGATTTAATGTAGGTGTTCACACAGTTAGCTATTAGACCATGGTATGGTGGGTTGCTTTGGTATAGACACTTATTGTTGGATGGTGTGTTAATCCCTGGATTACTTTTTTATTCCCTGAGAGAGATGACAGGGCCTTAATGTGGCATATAAATCTCGGGACAGTAATCGCTAGAAGGTATCAGCTTGTGGCAACAGCCACGAGTTATTCCTCCAATGAGAAAGCTATAAGAAGAGATAAAGGGTTGGAGGAAGGTGGATAAAGAGGCATATGGCTGCCTCTACTCCACAGTATATCTAAGCAATTGGGTGAGCTGATGTTGGTGAGAGTGTGGTTTGCTTGAACCAAAGGAACCAACAAGGTTTGTTTACATGGTTTAGTTGTCTTTGGTAACACTCTCTGTATTCCAGAGACCAACTGAAACTTGCAAGTGCGGTCTGCGAGTACAGCTCCCAGGGGTTAGCATCAGGATCATGTCAAAGCAGGGGGTGAACCTTACCACCTCGTTTCTTGCAGATAGGGGGATGCGCCAGTTTAACAAGGGAATAAGCCGAAATACCCTATTATTTGGGGAGGTGGGTCGCACAGCTGAGCTGAAACAGATCATCCTGTGGGACAGTAGGATAAAGATCCTGGATGCCTGCGAATCAGTCTCTCTTGTAATGTTAAGTATATGAACTACGTAAGAGACTTTATGTGGAGATTATATTTGTGTGGGTCGTGGGAGAGGTAGGGAGCAATAGGATCGGGCTTTTTTGTACATGTGCCTAGTGAGATTAGTCATTAAAGAAAGCAGTTTTTCCAGTTGTAGTAGAATTACTTCTATAACAGTCAGCTCTAATTTTACCGTTAAAGAATGACTTCATTACCAACCTGTTTTCGCTTTGGTCTAAACAATATAAAAAGGAGAGGTAAAGGGGAGGAAATCGCAAAGTCGTATTTGGGACTGTGCTTCATCTAGACATGTAAATATATCATTAGGACTCACTGTAAACAGAGGTTACACCTATGGTCCTCAGAGAGAAAGGGGGTTTGAGTGCCATGTAGCAGTCTGAGGCTTTTATGCCTTTTAGTGTTAAGATTGGTGAACTTCTCTGCTGGTATTTTCTTGTGTACAACCTCATTAACGGAAGGCTGAGGTCCATTTCTTTCTCAAGCCTTAGTGAGATTGGGGACGTGTTGACCTGTGGGAACATACAAACTTTTCCCATAGTTAGTCTTAAGATTAAATTGAAAGTTTTTGACAAAAGGAAAATGTTTAATTGGGAATATCTGTAGCTCCCCTTTGTAAATGTGATTTTATTTTTTGACCGATGAGGGGTCCCGTCAGAAAGGCAGTTGTAGTATACATAGGCCGGGTATAGCAGGGATCAAGGGTGTGAGGAATTTGTCATCGAGAATTTGTCCCATGTGAAATAATTTTGGGTTGGTTTTTGAGGGGGTGACTGCATGTGGTTAATTTAGGAAGCAAACTTAAATCCTTCAGTTAAATTATCCTACAGGTAAAAGAGGAGGTTTACAAAATACCTTGGCATAAAAAACCCCAAAATTTAGACAACATTTGTTTATTAATGGATAAGCCCCAAGTTATTGTTGATACATAAATTAAGTGGGGGAAAAATATGGGGGCTGTGTGGAAAGGATGACCAAAAGGATACGTGTTTAAATTAAATAATCAGGTTAATAGGAATACACATAGACGCCATGATCCACGTACAAAAAAAAAAAGGAAAAAAAAGGGGAAGGAGGGGGGGGTGGGGGGGTTGGAAGAGGGGGGGGGGGGTAACACCAGAAGAAAAAAAAAAAAAAAAGGGGGGGAGGGGAGAAGAAAAGGAAGAGAGAAGGGGAAACGGAACCAGCCAAAATCCCACCCGGGTCCCAGAATTCAGCCACCTTGCAGCAGAAAGGGGAAAGAAAAAGAGAAAGAAGGAAGGAAGGAAGAAGAGAAAAAAAAAAAGGAAAGAAGAAGGGAGGAAGAGAAGGAGGAAGGGGGAAGAGAGAGAGGGGAAAAGGAAGGAGAAGGGAGAAGAGAGAGGGGGGAGAGGGGAAGGGAGGGGAAAGGGAAGAGAAAAAGAAAAGAGGGAAGGGGGTGCCGTTTTGGGGTGTATGTCTTGCCGTTTGCTTTCATTATATAAATGATTACTTTATCCGTGCTTGCAGCAATACCATCTTGCTAGCACCAGGCCCGAATCTGTACATCACCTTGTGGTTTTCTTAAATGGCTGGATCTCTCCTACCACCCGTGCTTCAATTCTGCCCAGTACATTTGTGTGAAGTTTGATATCTGTTCTTGTGTGTGATTGACCTGGGTCCATATACAAGTACATGAAGGGTCCTCGCGAACTCACAATCCATTTAGCCTGCAAGAGTTCAGACAGTCATAACGCTCGCTTGATTGCTGCATAGAAGCTCATGTGGTTTGTACATAGTTATCCACAGTTTTCTATGCACTTACATCAGGTTGAGGGGCAGTTAAGGTGTGTAGTTCCAGCGTATATTTGAGAGAGAAGGAAGCATTTGTGGACAGAGCTGCAAGAGAATAGGTAGGCTGTGCTGTAAATTTCATGATACAAATGATGTCTAATAGTAGGTAATAGATAGCCGTAGGAGTATAGGGTATGACCGGGGCAAAATGGGCAGGGAGCTCAGTGAATTTGACAGTCATATGGGGAGGGGGAAGGGGGAATCGGCAAGGGGGATAAAGAGTCTGGCAGCAACACATGCTGGTGGTGCCACAATGGGGATGGTACAAGAGTTGTACCATAACACCAACCAGAAGGGAGGTTTCCTCTATCACCCACAACGCGGGCTCACAGCACGGTTGGAAATATAACAGTTGTTTTCTTGATCCTGTGGCTCAGTCTTATCAGAGTGAGTTAATATCTTAGAGTGGTCTTAATTTGACTTTCCCTAATTATTAGTTACGTTGAACAGTTTTTAAGATGTTTGTCGGCCATCTCTGAGGTCCTCCTCTTGAAGAGACTCGATCAGCTCTTTGCTCCAATCTTTTGAGTGATGCCATTGGATTTTCTTTTTCTATTGATTTTTTGAGTACTTTGTATACTCTGGAAATTAATGCGTTGAAGTCATATGTATCTGACAGTAAATTTTCTTCCGCGGATCAGGTGGGTGTTCTGCTTGTGACGGGGATCCTTAGTGTTTCTTATGATGATACAACAGAAGCGTATTATGAGTTTAATTAGTGAGTATAAACGATTGATGTCATTGTCGGATCTATAAAAGTCATGTTAGACAGTACTGCGGTTGCTTAGGAGTCTTTTCCTAGCACCTATGTCTGTATCTTGCGGCCAAGTTTGGTAATATCGATTACCTCCAGATTTTTGGGTTTCACACGGTAAGGGTCTTTATGAATCCATCGGTAAGTGACTATTGTGGGCAAGAGGTAGGGTTTAATGTCATTCTTCTACAAGTGGTTGAGCCATTTTTCCAGCACCAACTTAGTCGAAGATGCTGTCTTCCTACATTGTGTCTTCTTGACCCTTTAGTCAAAATATGAGGTGGCTGAAGTTGTATGAACTCAAGTTTGGACCTATCAGTTGTTTCATTTGTCAACTGGTCTGTTTGTGTGACAATACCAAAGGCGTAAGTTATTTTATGACAGTAGCCATGTAGGTAAGAGAGTGTTTAAATCTGAGAATAGAGATCCACCCTGTACATGCTCTTTTAGACGGTCAGGGGGTTGGGGCTCTGGCTATTTGGTGGGTGTCAATTTGTAATTTATTCCAAATGAAATTGAGGAAATATATTGGGTGTTTTTCCGAAAACCTGGGGGATGGAAGTAGCCTTGGGGATATTTGATTGTTGAATTGCGAAAAGTTAAATCTTTATATGAGTTTGAGAGAGAGGGGAAGTTAGAATGGACATTTGTACTATATTTATTTTTGCATAATCCATGAGCAGGAGGTTGTGCACAAAGTCTATCTGATGATGCCATTCTTCAGATGTTCACGTCTTCAGAGTTTTAAAATTTTTTTATTGTAGAGATCCTTGGTGTCCGTGGTTAGGTTTGTATTGGCTAGGGGGTAAAATTATTATTGTTAATTGTGAGGCTATGTATAAGTGGAAAAAGGTCTCCTATGTAGTCGTTCATATCGAGGTTGACAATGGTAGTGTGTTGGTGTGAAAATGAAGAGGGCGAAAGGTTAGAATGATGTATAATCTAGGTTATATTATGTAAGAGAATTAGCCTGGCCACTTGTGAAACAAAAATGAAGGTGTTCTTGAATGGTGGAGTGACGTAAAAAGGAGTTGTAGCTGTAGGAAAGGGGGTTCTGCGAACATCCCGTTATAAGGTAGACAAGGTACAATATCATCAGCAAAAAAGGGAAAGCTTGACTTCCACTTTTCTGAATTATGAACATCGGGACGCTATGAGAAGATTTCCTGTTTGGAGGCTTGCCTTAAATAAGGTACGCCTAGTCAAGGTGGGATGGGTCAAGCAGAGTAGTGATTGGTAAGGAGTAAGGTTTTGGGGACGCGGGGTGGGACCAGCCGAGGTGAGATGCTAGTAATCACGTACGACGCTTAAAGTGGAAGCCAGTGCTGAGTCAACGGGTTTGACACGACGGCAATTAAGTCATAGAATGGAAATAATTGGTACTGTGGTGGGTGGGGGCCGGTAAACATGACAAAATGGCTTTGATTACATGAAGGAATGAGTACACACACAAAACATACACAACATAAAGAAAAAACCACACAAGTACAATTGAAACAGTGATAAGGGTTGAATTATAGGATGACATTTTGTATCAACGAGGGTTGTGTGCTCCGCCGCATGGCAGCATGGAGGCAGAGACATGGTGATGGGGGTGTGGTGTGGGGTATAGTTGGGTGGGGGTGCTTTGCGAAGGGTCCAGAATAGGTGGTAGGTAGACTTGTGAATGGTGGACAGGGGGCGGGTGACAAGGATGGGCTTTTCACGTATAAAATTTACAGCCGATGGCGAGTAGTAGACAATCTCTAGGTAAATAGAGAGGGGAAGTACCAACTGTGAGTCATGATAGGCATAGAGTCTAGACAGAAGTGTATCATGAGTGGTTGTCGTAGGTAGAAAGACGGAGGCGGGTTACAAGTCCAGTGGATCCTGTATTAGAAATGGTGGTGCAATCTGGTGGATACGAAGGTTGGTAGAATGAGTGAGTACATAAAGGACGAATAGGGATACGAATCCGTGTGATTTGGGGTTTACGAATCGAAATAATAGGTCCATGGGTGAAATTTAGTTTGAAATATAAAAAAGAATGAGGTGATGGCGTGCTATACAGTGGACAAGTAAGACAAGCTTGTGTGTGTGGAACGCAAAGAACTAACCCTGAGAACACAATTGAGATAGGCGCTACGATAAACGAGCGTTGGGGACCGAAGTAGTAATGTTTAGGGAAGAGGAAAAGGTACAATATATAAAAGTGGTAATAGGGAGAAGAAAAAAAGAGGAATGAAGTTATGTATGGTCAGTCATAACGATTGAAACCATCGATGTGGCCTAGGAGCAAAAATTGATTGGGGGTGGAAGGGGAAGGACAATAGGCATAAAGAGGGAAGAGATTAAAGACATGAGGGTGAGATTATAAGAAGGGGGGACTAAAGGGGGAGAGATAAGCTGGATCGGTCAATCATTCTTGAGAATCAATACTTAGCGGTAGTGGATCAGAGTAAATGCCGCAGGATTTTGCGCGGCATAAACCATCCATTTACAGCGAGGTGTTCAAAGTATAGTACGAAGGATAGGTTGGGAAAGTAATCCCCTTAGGCGACTACGTGGGGTCTGGTACACAGATCTATTGTCGCACATATTACTGGACGGCACGGATCTTACATCCACCAAGGGTACAGAAAAGAAAAGAATCACTGAAGGATACGAGAGGTAGAATTAAATAAAAGGAGTGTGAGGTGATCGGGTATGGTGGTGTTAAACGGGTTTAAGGGGGAAAAGTTAACATGAGGACGAAGAGAGATAAGCCTGGATAACTAAATCAGAGGGAATGGGGTAGGCTCTCGGAGAAGAACGCACCTGTGTAGGAGTTGATTGATATAATGTTTTTGTATGGGAGTGAGAAGTTCAAAAAAAACGGGGGGAGGAGGGAAAAAAGGAGGGAAAAAGGAAAAAGGAGGAAAAAAAAAAAGGGGGGGGAGGAAAGGGGAAAAAGGGGGGGAGGGGGAAAAAGGAAAAAAGAAAAGAAAAAGGGAAAAAAGGGGGAGGGGGGGGGGAGGGGGGGGGGAGGGGGGGGGGGGAAGGGAAAAAGAGAAAAAGAAAGAAAGAAAAAAAGGAAACGGAGAGAGGAAAAGGCAAGAAAAGGAGGAAAAGAAAGAGAAAAGAGGGAAAGGAGGAAAGGGAAAAAAAAGCACCACAAAAAAAGGGAAGAGGGGGAGGGGGAGAAAAGGAGGGAAGGAGGAAAAGAGGAGAAAGGGGGGGAGGAGAGAAAAAAGCGACGAGAAGAGGGGGGGCGAACGAGAAAGGGGAAGGGAAACTGAGGGGGATGAAAACACAGGGGGGGGAAGAAAAAAGAGAAAGAGAAAGAGGAGAAGGAGAAGAAAAGGAGAAAAGTGAATCAATCAAACAAACAATTAATGCATATGAAGGAGGCAAGCAGAGCAGGCCTTTAACACAGTGAAAAGGCATTTTGGGATTCGCCTTGGAATGCAGGCAAAGAAAAACCAACATGCCAGGCAGGGAATGAGCTACGGGGAAAAACAAGCAAGCACAACCCGAGGTGTAATGTGCTGAGGGACATGGAGGGCACATGGGTCCTTTAAAAGTCGAGACCGTCCGGAGCGAGAAGGGCGACTAGCGGTGAAGAGCCCCCGCGGCATCTTACAAAGGACGGGTGCCCGGTCACCCAAGCCACCCACAGGCCCGCCGGAACAGCTGAAACGCCTTCAGACTCCAACGTCCGAGGTCCATCCGCCCCCCCTGTACTGACCCCACGACATTGCACACAATCGGTGCAAACAACTTTACCTGCCTACCGGTCAACCCTGTTACCATCACCATACCTCAATCACATACCCTTACACTGCTTTTCGTTTGTCTGCACGCCTTACTTAATCCTAGCCACTTGGGGCACTTACCGATCCACAGGCCCGTATCTCTTTTCATGTTTGCGGCCAATCAATGGTCTACCAAGTGAGTTCCAGGACCGCTAAGGCTACAGGGAGACGCCTGTCTCAAAAGAACAAACAAAAAGCCCCACAAAAAAAACTGACCTTCCCATAAGGCCTGGTCATAGAAGTGTAAACAATGTAAATGAGTCCATCAATACCAGTTGTCATGGATCATGTCTACGTTACTTGCGCTTTCTGGGGTCATATACATACCTACCGATATACCTGGGAAGGGTTGCTATATCACAGTTACAACGGCAGGCAGGACCAATGAAGAGTCATTTGGAATGAGTTGTACATCCTATTTAGAAGGAAACACTAGTACTCTCTTAAATAACAGGTTACGGTGAGTAGATGCTGCCTCCAAGTTACCCTTTTCACTTTGGTTCATTTTCAGTTCTGTGACTTTACATACTTGTTTGATTCATCTACTTACAGAACAGTCCTGCCAGAAAGTATTAAAGCATGAATACCAATATTCCTTCAACATGTGCATTATTCAAGTTTTAGACTCTACTATATCCACAGTATGTCAGCAGTCCTTGAATATTAAGCAGAAACAAATGGGGCAAAACTCTTCTAAAAATGCAGGAGTAATTACAATGGAATTAGATGGAGACAAGAAGGGAATAAGCAATGTTCATGCGCAGGGAATATGGTTCAAGTCTTTGGATTAAAAACAAGTTCCCATGGTGGCGCACACCTTTGATCCCAGACTTTGGGAGGAGAACAGGCGGATCTTGTGATTTAAAGGACCAGCCTGGTCTACCGAAGTAACAGTTCCCGGACAAGCTGGAGCTCCATGAGCCACCTGTCGCTAACGCAGCCGCAAAAAATACATAACCATATACGATAAATAATCAACAAGTTCCTGGGGCTGAGAGGTGGGCTAGTGGGGGTAGAATGCTACCTGCTCTTGCAGAGGACCCTGGTTATATCCCTAGTTAACCACATGGCAAGCTGTTGAGAACCACTTTAACGCCAGTTCCAGGGGAACCCCGACGCCTCTTCTGACCTCTGTTGGCATTGCACGACATGGAATGGCACAAACCTACATGTTTGAAAGTACCTCATAACATAACTAAACCAAACGAACAAAAAAAAAACGACACAGTTTCAACCAAGAAGCATGGCTGATGTGGAAATTTTCAGAAACTTCAAGTTAAGTCAAAAAAATGGTTCGAGGACTGCAAAGCAAAAATGTTTGAAAACGAGGTATGAGACCTATAGAGTTAGATCAGAATTGGAGAGAAAAAGAGATGAACTCAGGCTTCTACCGACTACAGTATTGTAGCATATCCTCTTTAGCATTCGTGCGACAATGTAAAAAATGACTGAAGTCCAGACGATGCTGTAAAGCATAAACGGTAAAAAAAAGGGCCATAGGATCGGATCTCGAATGAACATAAAAGATTCATGGCTAGGAAAATGTCGTAACAAGTAAATGGACGACAGTCTAGATCGCTTCCTTATGCAGCAGAATGGTAAGAATAAAGGAGGCGAAAGAAAAAGAGGAAGAAGAACAGAAAAGAGTACAAAGCAAGGGACCACAAAAACAAAGGCAGAAACAAGAGGAGTTCAAAAGAGGTCCAGAAGGATAAGAAAATCGGTAGTGTGTAATAGCAAATGCAATACACGTGTCTAGGCTTATATAAAGAACATTCTCCCATAGACCCAGCATGTTAGTCCTTGTACTCCTATTCCCACTCCTGGAGATTCCTGACACATCACCTTTAGCATTCGTAAGTGGGCTTGCTAAGTGCTTGCTACCTGGAGAATCTTGTTCACAGGTTGATTATTGATGTCGAGTAACTTGGCAAGCTGCATCGCCGCAGTGCATTAACGTGGTGTCTGAACACTTGTTTAGGATAGTTTTTCGCTATGCGGGTCTGATTACTCGTGTTCTAGCAAGCGCTCTGATTTATACTAATTCCATACGAGCAAGTGTGGATTTCTTAGAAACGGACTGATTCTTGCCTCTTTATTGACGACCCGAACATTGCCTCTTCATAAGTAATGAACCGGAATCGTGACACTCCAAGCACGACTGGGCTTAGGGCGAGTGTGGAGTGAACGTACACTCTGATACTCTCAACAGCCATTCCGAAGAAACATGTTTAGGCTAAAACTGGTGCTTTCAATGCATCGACGGAATAGGTCCTGCCATGCCCATTCTGTAGTTATTAGCAGAACCGAAGAGCCATGGGAGTAATGGGACGTATCCAGAGCAGCTTAAAGAGCAGGCACAGATTCATCCCCACGACTTCAAACGCCCATCGAATCCTCTGCCGGCGGGTCCCGATGCATCTTTCCGCAATGAGGATCCCAACGGAAAGATAGTTGTTTACTTGGTCGAAAGTCTTCTCATTACAAAGTCCAACCGGGACACATATGGACGCATGTCTTTAGAGTACTTCTGAACGTTTTGACGGGTGAATGAAACTGTCCATGTTATCCTGGAAATGCAGGCGGCTACCTGCCCCTAGAGATTGATCATTATTACAGAGTAGACAAACATCATCCGATAAACTGTCACTAAACTCCCCTAGGGTCATGGTAATAAATTTAGACAGGCTAGCTGGTGCCTCTCCATCGACACCGTCCCTCTAAGTGACAACCATCTTGGTTGCCTCCAATGGCCCAGCCCCGGAGATGGGTGCCTATAGGGGAAGCAAATTGTGTAAGGGAGATTTGTGCGATACCAAGCTATCACCAATGATGACTTCTTGGTGGTCGATTCTAGTTTTATTTTTAAGTCTTACTTATTCGAGCCGGGTCCCCCTGTAACGTTCCCACTGCCATGGACGCACTCTGTAAGAACCAGTGTCCTTGACTCCCAAGAGCAGCCTGCCTCTGCCGCCCACGGCGGGTGCATCGATTCGTGCTAGTGGTGAGCGAGAGACCTTATGATGACAAGAGTGCAAATATCAGTTTGTTTTTGGGATGGCTGATACTAAACTCCCCCGTATCAAAAGCAACATAAGGAAGAGTTTATGTTCACTTGTTCCAGGAGAATAGATGTCCATAATGATGAGGAAGGCTAGTTCACAGACACCATCCGGCAAAGCTTGCTATAATCTTGCCCCCAAACGTCGTAGGGATGGAGGGAAGAGTTAATCGGGAGAGGGGGGAGGGCAAGATATAACACTCTGGGCCAGTGATGTTCTTCCAGCAGTCTACCATGTCCTGGAAGTTCCGTCATTTCCCTAAGCATCATTGCAACAACTGGGACCAAGTCTTCAAAGAAGAACCAGGGATCTCAAGCCACTTAACGTGATAGATGGGCTCTAGGTAAGAATTACAGGTGGTCCACACGCCCTATACCTAATAGTACCACACCTTGGCCCAATAATGAGTGCGGCGAGCCTATTCCAGGCTAAGTTGGTCCGTTAGGAAGTTGCTACGACAAGTAGCAAGTATAAACTGCCCGGGGGCAGTAATGATCTGGAGTGCTAAGACGACAGAATTACAATGTTGTTGACGTTTGGAAGCCTTCCGGACTAAGATTCACTGAACATCCTCATTCGTCTTACCTAGTGTTGAAATGTTTTAGGCACCCAGCTACCTTGAGGGAGGTTCGCTGTGACCTTCCCCATAAGCGCTGGGCTTTGATATGGAGTCCGGCTACAGACGCGCGTAAAGAGGAATATGTGATTACTGGCAAGCTATAAGGATATCTCTGCTGGTGGGGAGAATGTCCATCAGCTCCTTCACATTAGTTAAGATGGAGCATGAGATGTTATGATGGACTCCTCGCATTTGACATGTAAGAAGAATGGGTGTAAAAGCAAGAATACAATGAAATGAAGAGATACCAAGTGCCATTGAAGGAAATGGCTAAGAAGTGGAGAAGCATCAACCGTTGACCCACAAACCCAAAGGGACCTTACCATCACCAAACACATCGGAACACCTAGAAACCCACAACACACACCAAAACACCCCCGCCCTAGCCCCCGACCCACCCTCAGCATAAAAGCCAAGCAACCAAAACCACAAAACGACCACCAAGAACCCCAATCAAAGCCAACTCAAAACACCCACTCAAAAAAAACCAAACACAGAAAACCGCCGATCCCTTGTTTTTCTCCTTTCACCTTCTCTCTTCTCTTCTTTTTGTTTTTCCTTTCTCTTTTCTTCTGCCATTGTCGGTCTCCTTTGTTTTCTCCTTTCAGTCCTTTAAGCTGCTGTGTTAGATCATTCACTTTTTTTTTTTTTTTTTTTTTTTTTTTTTTTTTTTTTTTTTTAAACTTCCCTCTTAGGACTTGCCTTTAAAGTGTCCCCATAGGTTTGCTGTGCTGTATTATCATTGTCCTTCAGTTCCAGGAATGTTTTTTTTTTTATTTTCTTTATTCTTTATTCTTCCCGGACCCATTAATTATTCAGTAGAGTGTTGTTTAGTCCTCCATGTGTTCTTGTAGGTTTTAGGGTTAATCTTGCTGTTGATATTGAGCTTTAATTGCACTGGGTCTGAAAGTATGCATAGAATTAATTTCAAATCTTTTTGTATTTGTTGAGGTTTTCCCTGTGTCCCCAGTATATGGTCTATTGGGAGAATGTTCCATGGGGTGGCTGAGTAGAAAGTATATTCTTCTGAGTCTGAGTGAAATATTCGGTAGGTGTCTATGAGAGATCTATTTGGTGTATTGCATCATTAAGTTCAGATGTCGCTTTGTTTATTCTTTGGGCCCTGATGATCTCACTAAAGGAACTTAGTGGGGTGTTGAAGTCTTCTACTATTAGTGTGCTGGGTAAATTTGAGCCTTGAAATCCTAAAGAGTTGTCTTGAACAAAGTTTGGTGCCCCGGCGTTTGGTGCTATATATTCATGATTGTGGAGTCTTCATAGTTATTGTTGCTTTAATAAAGATTAGTGGCCCTCTTTTTCTCTTGTTGAGTCTTTTGCTTGGAAGCTATTTAAATCTGATATTATAATGGTAACTCCTGCTTGCTTTGTGGACCATTTTCTTGGAATTTTTCTTCCATCCCTTCACTGTAAGGTGGTGCCTGTTCCTTGAAATTGAGATGGTTTCTTGTAGACAGCAGATAGATGGATTTTGTTTCCTTATCCATTTCCCAGTCTATGCCTTGGATTGGAGAGTTCAGCCGATTAATATTTAAGGTTATAATGAAAGATGGATGTGCTTCCTTTCACCTTATTATCCATTGGACTTTTAGTACTCTGAGTCACTCCGATGATTTTTTTTTTTAGTTTCTTTCCCTAGGTGCCTTGAGGATAGTTGCTCTTCGCTTCTGCCCCTTTGAATTGCTTCATATTTTTCTGGAGAGTTGGTTTTCTCGAAATGTATTCTATCATCTTGCTTAGTCATGGAAGATTTTTCGCTCTCCTTCAACTGTAATCAAAATTTTTGCTGGGGGAAGTATGCTGGGGTTGGCTCCCATAGTCCTTTAACACTGGAAATGCTTTGCTCCATGTTCTTCTTGCTTTCGGGGTTTGTCGAGGAAAAGTCATTTGTGATTCTGATGGGGTTCCACTTGTAGGTGACTGTTTTTCTCTCGGTTGTCTCAGAATTTTATCTTTGTTTTGGGCATCTAGCACTTTGACTATGACTATGGCGTGAGGAGTGTGTTTCTGATCTTGTCTATTGGATGTTCTATGTGCTTCTTGATTTGAATGGGGTTTGTCCAGTTGTTAGTTTGGGGAAGTTTTTCATCTATTATTTGTTGAGATATGCTCAATACAGTCTCTTGAGATAGTCATCTCCTTCCTCTATGCCGATGATGCAGAGGTTGGACTTTTCATAGTGTCCCATATTTTCCGGTTGTTCCACTTTTGTGGTATTTTTTAAATTTTCATAATCTTTATTTGAGTTTTTAAGTGTTGTTCTGTGTTTATCTTCCAGATCTGATATTCTTTGCTCAGCTCCCTCCATTCTATTTTCTAAGTACTTTTTCCTTTCCATTTCTTCTTTGATTTGGTAGTTTATTTTTCCTTTTTCATTTCATCTTGTGATTTCTTTATATATCAATTTCTTTTTTGAGTTTCCTCAATCTCTCTTCGTGCTCCTTACTATTGGTGGCTTTCCTTTTTCAGTGTTTTCTACTTCCTTAAGGGTGGGTTTTTTTCTCTCACTAGTGTTCTTTCTGGAGTTTGGTCAATCCCTTCCTTTGTTCTCTGAATTCTTTCTTTATGTTCTTTAGTTCTCTGCATAGGTCTCAATTATTCCTCTAAGGTCTGTTTCTGGAGTTACCTCCAGGGGGATCCCATGTAGCTATCTCCAAAGGGTTTGTAGGAAAAGCCTTGGTGTGGAATTATCCGCACCTTTCCCATGTTGTCCCTTCAATCGTGTCCCTGGCATGTGGTTTTCCGTTTTGTGATTCAAATCACAAATGCCTTGTCAGTGTGTTGAAGGGTGAAAGCGTCTTTTGTTTTGCTTACCTCCTTCTTATGCTTTTGTTTTCCCTTCCTCTCCCATCCTTCCTTATGGATATTGACTTGTCTAGGTTTTCAGCTTTCACTTTTGTTTATAGATTGAATATTGGAAGTCTAAGTCACTCGTCCTTTCCTGTTCTGAGATTTCTCCTAATCCAGTCCACTGGTTACTCTCTCTTCCTCAAATCAAATTGTTGGCGGGGGGGGAGATATGCCTGGCTTAGCCTGTGACCTGGCACCTGAGTCAGGCCCCGGCCAGCCAGACCCAAGCGCAGGACCGCTTCCGTGTGGAGGGGGGAAGGGCGACCCGCCATGCTGAGGACTGCAACCTAGCCCCTGCCAGCACCTGGTCCTCCTGCCACCGACCAGAATCAATTGTCCCAGCACAACAAAAGTCCACTCTGCCATAAGCTTTTACCTGTCTAGAACCGTGTCAGACAGCTCCAAGTGTTCCTAACAGGTCCGGACCCGGAGTCAAACACGACCCTACTAAGGCTGAGTCAGGCACCCGGGCAAGCCTGACCCAAGCGCAGGACCGCTTCCATGTGCGAGGGGGGAAGGGCGAACTGCCAGGCTTAGGGCTCCAACCTAGCCCCTGCCACCACCTGGCCCTCCACCAAACCGACCAGAAAGCAATTGTCCAGCACCACAAAAAGTCACTCTTCCCGAAGCTTTTACCTGCCGAGAGCCGTGTCAGACGGCTCCAAGTGCTCCTAACAGGTCCAGACCTGGAGTCCAAACACACAACCTTACTAAGGTTGGAAGTCAGGCACTGGGGCAAGCCAACACAGGTGCAGGGACCGAGCTTCCATGTGTCGAGGGGAAGGGCGTGGTTGAGTTTTTGATAGTTAACTGTCTTTCTCCATGATCCATCTATCTGTCTTTTGCAAGGCCAAATTGGAGAGTTAAATGGAGATGTGGTAGGAATCACACCCCTGCATCATTCAAATCCTTGATAGTGGCACTAATCTCTACAATCCCTCCAAGGATACGATACTGTTTTTTGGTTCACTATTTTCCCTTTTAGAGGCAACACCAATGGTTGCCATTTGGCCTTTCCAACCATAAAATCCCTCACTCCACAGGTCAGGAACCAATGGGGGAATTCTGCCAATTTCTAATTATATCTATCCCAATTATACATTCTGGGACTGGGAAAATAAACACAGGATAGTTCTGGGAACCACTGGGCCCACCGTGAGTCGGACTTCAGCCAAAACACCATTTATCATTTACCTGACCTCCATAGGCCCCCCTACTTTAACCGGAGGGCCACAAGGCTTTTTAGGGTCTCCTGGGATCAGTGTCAACTCAGAACCAGTATCTAGTAGGCCTCGAAAGGTCTGATTGTTTCCTTTTTCCCAGTGTACAGTTACCCTAGTAAAAGGCTTCAGGTCCCTCTGGGGAAGGAAGGAGGAAGGCAAACAGCATAACTCTTGGTATTGTGACAAGGTCCTCTGTCCTCATTAGAACCCGCCACCCCTTCATTCAAGGGTTCTGGGTCTGTGAACTATCTCAAGTCTGGAAACCGGTCAACGGGGCGGGATTCGCTATTCCTAAAATCCAATGTTGACTTCCTGTCATTTGTTCTAGAGCGTTGTTCTGCTTGTACAGATCAAATAAAAACTTAGTAGGATTCTTATGTATTTGGTTCCTTGGAACGCCATGATTAATTAGCCAGGTCCAAAGATCATTTCGGGTCATGCCATTATAGTATTGTTTTGCCTTTGCCACCCATTATGATAATTACGGTAACTACGCTCACCTGGCCTTCTGCGATTCAGTGCTGCCACCTGACGCCTACCCTGAGGTCCTGTTAAAACCTATTACATGTACATTTAATTTAGCAGCGAGCCACAACTTTCTAACTGTAAGATCTGGCATAAGAATTAGAGCAAAAACAAAGCTCTCAAATGTTCTGTGTCTCTCTCAGTACTTTCCTCTTAAAAATTCAGTGAATGGCATGTCCTATGGGTCCTCACATTGTAGAGAATGTTGATTTTTATACTTCAAATCCACTCAAGCACCCCCATCTGCCTGACCCTCACAATCCCTTCATCAATAATAAGCCAAGGAATATCAGATATCTCTAACTCGCTGTTAGTAGGCTATGTTTTAATAAATACATCATCCAACCATTCAAATAAATTTTAACACCTGTTTTAACTGCTCGAGCTTCCAATGTTAAACCTAGAATCTCTACTCAGTGGGCTCATATCTGTAAACTCAGTATGATCCAATATTATATTCCTTCCACCGATTATCCCACACCCTTAAAATTCTTCCCACACATATTCCTTAGGCTTCTGCCTGAAGGAATCACAAACTCATTAATTTCTTAGTGGTATAGTGCACCTCCTCATGCACCACACTTTCTATCTCACCATGAGGGGCTTGCTTAAACTTCAATCTGGTTATAGGTCTAGAGGCAACAATTGTTTTGCCCTGAGGGACATTAGCTCTTACTGGGAGGGGGAGATTAGCAGGCAAGGGTGAGATCCTCAGGCAGGGTGGGGAGGAGGGATACTGCAGGGTGTGGATTCTCGGCTGAGTGTGGGGAGATTAATTCCTCGATAAAGAAAATCCCTCAGAATCCGAGGGTTCAAAATCCGCATCATCATGGTTCTCCCACAAATCTCCACCCCAAGTTTCAGAGTTCCACCCTTTCCCAACCAGTGCTCTCACTTAATTCTGACACGTTTTCGATGGCTGGGAATTAAATTTGCGTTGTAAATCACCAAATGTATAATAAGGGCTCCAGCTTGATTTCTGCTGCTTTAGCTCTTGGCTGCTGGAGAGAAGATTCTATTCCAGAGCACACTTGGAAACCTTTAACTGTTGTTTCGAATCCGGAGCTTGTCATTTTTATCACCGAGCTCCTTAGTTTCCTCTATCACTTTATCCAGACATGCTAGTAGCAACAAGGCAACATCATTAATTTCCTTATTTTTCTTCAATTTCTCGAACGTTTTATCTATAGAGTCGCTAAATTCCTTGCTTCTCACAAAGAGGCGAGTTAGGTGAGTCAAATGGATCTATCTTCATAATTAGTTTCAAATAGTCTGCACCATGGATTATCATTCCTCTTCATCCAGGAGAGCCTTCAGTAACGCTAGGCTTCATTGGGGTGGAAGAGCTGGCTCCAGAGGCTACAAAGCTATTTATTCTTTCAAAGAACCAACTTTTGGATTCATTGATTTTTTGTATGTTTTTTTTTGTTTCTATTTCATTGATCTCTGCTCTGATTTTTGTTATTTCTTCTTGTCTGCTCCGTTTAGCGTTCATTTGTTGTTGTCTTTCAAGTATTTTTAGCTGCAGTTAATTCTGATTGCTTCTACTTTGAAGTTTATTTTGCCTGGTGTTAAAATAGCAACTCCTGCTCTCTTTTTGGTACCATTTGCTTGGAATATTTTTTTTTCATCCTTTCACTTTTAGTTGGTGCCTATCCTTGAGGGTGATATAGGTTTCTTGTAGACAGTTTATAGATGGATTCTGTTTCCTAATCCATTCTCCCAGTCTATGCCTTTTGATTAAGGAGTTTATTCCATTGATATTTAAGGTTATAATTGAGAGATATGTGTTGCTTTCTTTCCCCTTATCACCCATTTGCATTTTTGGTCTTGGTTTCTACTTTTGCAGTTATGCTTTTATTAATTTTCCTTTCAAGGTGCCTGGGGATAGCTACTCATCTCCTCTGCCCTTTGAATTGCTTCAAATATTCTCTGAAGGTTTGTTTTTCTGGACACGTATTCTTTCATCTTGTTATGTCATGGAAGATTTTTCTCTTTCCTTCAAATAGAATTGACATTTTTGCTGGGCATAGTAACCTGGGTTGGCATTTGTAGTCTTTTAGCACTGGGAATGCTTTGGTCCACATTCTTCTTGCTTTCATATTTTGCACTGAGAAGTCAGCTTTAATTCTAATAGGTTTTCCCTTATATGTAACTTGTTTTACTCTTGTGGCTTTTAGAATTTTGTCTTTGTTTTGGATGTCTAGTGTTTTTGGCATGGGGAGTTTCTTTTTTTGGTCTTGTCTATTTCGTGTTCTATGTGCTTCCTGTATTTGTATGAGTTCGTCTTTTTTAGTTTGGGAAAATTTTCATCTATTATTCTGTTGAAAATCTGATCAGTACTACTCTCTTGGGATTCTTCTCCTTCCTCTATCCCTATGATGTGGAGGTTTGATATTTCCATAGTATCCCACATTTCCTTGTTGTTCCATTCTTGTGTATTTTTAAATTTTTCATAGTTTTTACTTGAGGCTTTTATTTGTTCTGTGTTATCTTCCAGCTCTGATATTCTTTTTTTCTGCTTCCTCCATTCTACTTCTGAGGCTTTTTCCCATTCTTTCCTCTTGATTGGATGAGCGTTTGATTTCCTTTCTATTTTGTCTTGTGTTTTCTTTACTCTTTTCACTTCCTTATGGAGCTTCTCAATCTCTTCTTGTAGCTCCTTGCTTCACTGATTGGTTTGCTTTTTCATTTCAGCATGGGATCTTTTCAGTGTTTCTACGTCCTTCTACAGATTGCCATTTCCCCCCTTTAGTTCTTTCCAGAGTTTGTCATTTTCTCCCTCTAGTTCTTTCCAGAGTTTGCCATTTACTCCTTTTATGTTATTATTATTTTTTAATTTTATTTATTTTTTCAATTATTTTTAAGTTAATTTTTATTGAGCACATTTTGTACATTTCTTAGTCAAATTTAGACTCATTCCCCCATCC